>CM076570.1:814880708-815212028 GCA_034641835.2 Pinus albicaulis
TCTTTTCATGCTTTTGACTTTGATCGCAGTCGCTTAATGAAACCACTCTCTGCCCTGTAGCTGCATTCCAGGCTCAAAATCACATTGAGAAGTAGTTTTCTTCTCATGTGAAACCAAATACTGTCTTTTGGGAATGCTGGTATACTTCTGTTCTTGAAAGATCCATTAAAACACTGTAAAACCACCTAAAATCAGTTTGACCTATGGTACATGTATTGCTGAGACTTGAGGGTTTATGAGTGGCGTGATCGTTGGTCGCTTTAATTGCTTTCACAATTCAAGCTCCACATAAATTGTCAACCTGAGGAAGTCTTTTTATTTCAAAGATAATCACGCACTGGATATGCTCAATTTCAAAAGCAAAAACAATGTTGTATGGGAGCAAAATGGCAGAAATGAGACCAAGTGTATAGATCCAGAGTGATCTAATATGCAACAAAAGGTGAAGAATGAAGGGGAAAACCCTCCTATTTATAACAAAATATTGGGTCATTCTAGATCTTGGTGCATGATTAAAATAATGTTAACCAAATCTAGATCCACCCCTATGGAATATTTTATTATTATTTGTTGGAGGGAAAGGGACTTTGACTTGGGTCAAAATCCCTTGATTAGTGAAGAATAAATAAATAAATGATTTATTTATCCTTTTAAGGAAGTGGTTGAGATATAATCAAATAAATAATGATTTATTTAATTAATAGTGGTTGATTTGGTCATATTTAACAAGGAATATTATTTAAATAATTATTCCTAGAAAATAATAATATAACTATGGGTGTATCTCATTAATTTCTTTGTTTTTGGGTTAAACATGACTGGGAATAATAATTAAATTATGGTTTAATTAATTATTCCTTTTGGGGTTTCCTAATTAACATAGTGAAAGCAGTTTTACTTGGGGTAAAACCGGTCTTACATGGTGTACTTGGGTCCATCTAATGATGAAAGGTTAGATGACCAAAAAATGGTGTAACAGATTGCCCCCCAGCGTGCGAGTGTCAGGAGCAAATCGTATGACCGAAGTACGTTGTAAGAACACAATCACTAGACAACAAAAGGGGTGTCAGAGAGAGAAGTGTGAGGTAGATAGTGTGCTGAAGGACTAGACCCTGAGGAGACGAGACTCGCAGGTGCAACAAGTCTCTGTTATGAGAGGGTACCTGTGCTGAAGGCGGCGGGGGAGGCATACCTATGCCCGCCGTGACAAAGTACAAAAGAATAGTGTGTCCAATGAACAAGGGACCGAACCATAGAGTACAGCTGGCATAATCAAGAGCCAGATAAAAATACAATGAAGAGTCTCATATACATGCTGTGCCTGGGATAACAGCCAGGACTAGTACAATATCATCTGAGTACATGAGATAAATACAACTCAAATGCCCCCTGTAAATGGGGAAGGGCTCACAAAATCTGACTGATACATGCAAATCATAGAGGTGCTGCAAGTGGCTAAGGCCAACATCATCAAAATCTGGAGCGGCATCAAAGGCTGCAATGAAGAGGTCATCCGGGCATGTGGGGGGCTACCTGCAGGGCCACCCCCTCATGAGGGCCGAGACATCTCACACACGCCCGGGAATCATCAAGAGCTGCTGCTGGGTCACTGGACTGTCCAGTATACGAATCTCGATCATGCTGAAAGGAGTTGGAGAAGCAACCAAGTCAAAGGGAAGTGAGAAATCCCCCTGCCTGATCCGAGGCACCGAACAAAAGTGGAAGTTGGAACCAAGGTACACCGCCCTCTAGACCTTGCTTCTGGAATAAATGTGCTGAGGTCGACAGAAGGAGGTCCGCCGTAGGTGAGGCAATGAGAGAACCTCAACTAAGGCACGAGAGAAGAGCAATAGAGCGACGGACAGACTGACACTAATGATGATGGTGGAAATGGGAAGGATGGAGTGGCGAATGGACAACTTCCCTTGTTAGAGCATAAAGGGCATGAATGATATGGCAGCGACTGACACAATATCGTAAGGGATAGGGGACAGTGGGACTGAAGGTCATAATATGCGACACAAGAGAGAGACCAAGCCATGAAGGATGGAGGGCTATAGTGGGGTACAAAGGGACGCGGGATAGACTCCATGAATGCGATGATGACTCAACTTGGATGCTCTAAACAAGGGCGACTCGATGGTGTTGCCACACAGTAAAAGGCCCAATGGGGGACCATAAAAGCATGAGTACAAGGTGGGGACTCATGACGAAAATCGTTACAAACATGGACAAGTAAGGAGGCAAGATGGTGCCCCAAGTACAAGTGTTGTAAGTGAGGAAATTCGATTTTAAGGAGAGGTGAAGTGACCCTTCTTGGGCAAAATATGTCCTGGCGAAGGATACAAATAAAAATATGCTGGCTATCTAACAGAAAATAAAACACGCATCTCAGAAGGGAAATGCTAAGGGTAATATTTCTTAAGATAGAGTGCATTGCGAAGAGTGCCTTTGAAGTCTTATAAAAGGTATGCCCCCTTACCAAGCTCCTTACTGATGATGTAAGGGCCTAGCCATAATGAGTCGAACTTCCTGTGACCAAGGACATCATGGGCCTGGTCATATACTAGAACAAGGTCGCCTTTGTGAAAAGAATTAGGCTGACCTTTGTCATACCGAGCTTTGGTGCTTTTTTTGGCCGCCCAAGGGTTTGCATAACACTACTGGTTTCTGCCACGCTCACTTACAAGTCGTTGTTCTGTGAGGTTGGGTGTCGTGAGAAGTTCAACTACCAACATAGTGGAAGGGATTTCACACTGATTGGTAAGACAACCTCCTCTCCAAAAATGAGGTGAGGAGGGTTATGGTTGGGGGGCAGAGGTGCCCCCAAGCATGGTGTGGTCATGCCAAAATGTATCTAGAAAAATGGGAATCTAAACACATTTTAATGATGTGGTGTGCCATTTGTTCTAGTTATGGTTATGCAGTTTGAGAAAGGAAATGGAGGATTATCAATCTCTTTTGGTACTGCATATAGGGATCAAATGGACTTTAAGTTTCCGAATTGGCATACCTGGTGTCACTATCCCAAAAGGAGGATTTGGAGATAATGAACTGATGCTCTCGTAGAAAAGCTATAGGTTGGTCAACAATAATGTCTAAGAGACTGGGTTGCTGATGTAAGATGAGGGAACGATAAGGGGTATCGTCCCGAGAGTGATCTGAAGTGATATGGGACTCTAGAGGTTCTTGTAAATGTGGAAGAATACTGGGTCTAGAGTCAACACGACCAGATATACTAGGAGAGTGGTGGAGAATGGCTTCTCTTGGTCTCTCAAATGTGGGTGCCCCCTTACCCAAACATTGGGTTTCGATGTAATGGCCACAAGGTGGATGTGGTGTGAACGCATGGGTTCGATGTAAGGGGGAATAGATGAAGTCAGGGGTGGGAAGTTCTTCCATAATGTCGTCATCGTGATAGAAGATGGGGTGACTGGTGGAAGAAGAACCACCTGACGTGGTGAAGTGGCCTGAATCATCATCATGAGAAGAGAGGTTCACATACGCATCGTCACAAGGGGTGACCGAAGAGTAAGTAGATAAAGGATCTACCGATGTTGAGCCCAAGATGTCCGTCGAAGGAAGGTCAAGCGAAAAAACAGGGGAGGATTCAGATGGAATGTTCCCCAAGGGTCTCATGGATGATGATAGGTAGAAAATGCTGGACGAAGGCTCCGTCATCTCGACATCCGGAGGGGGAATGTCAATGGGAGCAGTCATATTTGGTAGTTCTGCTGAAGCAGAATGCGTAAATAGGAGAGAGGTGGACTCATTGCGCTTGGCCTCGAATTGGTGGACCGCAGCGATAGAGGTGCGGAAGTCCGTGAGGCGGGGACAAAGATGGGTGGAATGGCCATGGAGATCACAAAAAGCACAGGGGTGGTTGGTGTGAATAGTCTTGGGGTTCTTGGCCGCGGTCGCGGAAGGAACAGAGGCTTCTAGGACCGCGGACTTAGGGAACGTGACATTAACCATGGGCTTGAGATGAAGTAATTCAGGACAGGTATAAGAGGCGTGACCGACAACATCACACAAAGCACCCTGGATGGTATGCTTTGGAGGCTGAGGAGGAGCAGGGTTTGTCGGGGCAGCCTTGTCCTTTGATGCCCCCTTGCGAGCTTTGCCCTTCTTACCCGAAGCGGTCGCAACAGGAGGTGGTTCCTGTTGAAGTGACTGAGGCACTGATGCAACGGGAGAAGCCATGGGGGCCGGTTGAACCGGGGTCAAAGCGATATAATTGGGTTAAGTGGGGCCGGAGGACTATACCAACGGAATCCTAATGGGCTATGACTCGGTACTGTACACTCCCGGTGGGGAGCTAGGAATCCAACTCCACTTAGGTAATGGCCAGGAACGGCCTCAGCGTTTCAAGGCCTCTGGAGGAACCGTGCTCGGGGGATAAAGGGGCTCATGATACCAACTGGTGAAGGGCTAGGAGCAAAGTCAGGGAGGGCAAGGTTGCCGACTAGCCGAAGCAAAGTTGCTTGAGAGCGCCCCGAGACGTCGAGATCATGTAAACATTCAGACGAGCCGGGTCGTAGATAGGAGGAGGGGGGAGACGAGAAAGTTCTGGCAGGGAGGAACCCAATCACGGGGGAGACACTGGTCAAGGAGCTCTACTGCTGCTTTGCCGGCATGCAGATGGTCGTCTCAGGTGAGGTCTGAGATTTTGGCTCATGATATGTCAACTGGTCAATGGTGACTATCTTCCCATTATGGGGGAAAGACATCTTGCGAAAGACCGCGGATGGGACAGCAGACATAGCATAGGTGTAGCTTCGCCCAAAAGAATGTTGTAGTCTAGTGGGGCGTCAATGACTTCGACGTCAACGCAAACAGTCTTACCGGCGAGTGTGATAGGGCAATTACGGAACAAGCCAATGGGCTGGGAGGCATGACCGTCCCACGCTCTAAGGGTGATCGTGGAAGGCCACTTGGGGGATTCAGTTGCTTCCAAACCAAGCAGACATCACGCAGTGGATGCCCCCTCACATGTGATACAATCGGAAACGATGGCCATTCACCTATTTGACCGAGACGGAAGGCGACTAAGGAGGGGAGGAGGGTGGTCCGATTGAGTGGCGTCGAAAACAATCATCTGGTCGTCAGCAGGATCTACAGCGCCCACGGCAGATAGTAGAGCCTTATTTTGGGAAGGGCATGACTGGAGGAGTTCCAGTGTGGAAATGGCAGCAGGGGACTGCGCCAAATCATCTACTATGTTATACGACTGAGCGGCTCGACCGGAAGCAGCATTTCGGCGTAATGGTCCCTTTGGAATCTTTGGATGAACCTCAACTTTGGGTTGAGGGATGTGTAAGGGGTCGTTGGATGTCGAAAGAGGCTCTGCAGAACCTGAAGAGGGGGGCTCGGGAGCAGACTGAGCAGGAGGCTTGGGGTACTGGCGAGACCGAGTTTGAAGGTTAAGGTCGACGGTGAGAGGCGGATCGGAGTTCATCATGAGGATCTGGTAATTGGAGGAACTAGAAGGGGAAGGTGGAGTGACCACCTGTCCGTCAGGTGGTTGGGTAGTCATGAAGCCCTGCTGTGCATCCACCTGCGGGGAGCGCCGCTGCAGGGTTGGAGAAGGCAAGGGAGGCTAAAGGTGATGTGAAGGAGGAGTTGGCGCGCCAGGCTGTGGATAAGGGTAATGGTTAGGTTGGGCAACATTGAGGTAAGCAGGAGGTTGGGCAAAAGGATGAGGCATGCCGCATCCTGGATGCATGCTACCGGGAGGGGGAGAAGTGCAGGAAGCGGTGCCCCCTCCCCCAGGAAAACCATAGCTCATGTGAGGTTGAGCGGATGGATGAGAGATGGGTCCAATGATACTGTTGGCGCACAGCCCTTGTGGGCATCATCAGGGAAGATCGTAGACAAGATCAGAACTGCCCTGTTTTGTGATCAAAACATACTTTTACAATTTGAGGGTATCTTCTCAAGCTGAGAAATGGATGCGTCATCCTTTCCCAATAGGGGACAAGAGAGATCTAAGGAACCAGTCCATGTAGACACGGTCTTCGAAGGGAGGAGATTGGCATAGGCTCCGTCTTCTTCGCCATTCCTGGACATGGGTAGAAAGGCGGGTCGAAGAGGCTTGCTTGAAGGAAGTCAAGAGTTCGATACCAGTGTCATAATGAAGGGGAAGCTGGAAGTAAGATAAAAAAGCTCGGGCAAGAGTTGCAAAGGTGGTATGGGAGGAAGTGGGCTGATCAACATACCACTTGGAAGCTTCGCCTGTAAGCGTGCGTTGGAACAATCGAAGACGAACAGAGTCATCGGTAATGGAGGTCGATGAACACCACATGTGGAAAGATCGAACATGATTTGAAGGATCTTCGCCAGCATGGCCGTCAAACTTTGGGATGTCGGACGGGAGCTTTGTCGGCATAGCAAGCCAACTAGCATTATGGTGTATAGGGTCGTTTATCAATCGGTCCAAATCGGGGAGGCTGAGGCCTACCAAGAAGGGGAGCACGGGTGAAGCCGAGGTAGTTCCTGTGGTGGTTCTGCTAGTAGTAGTCCCGGCATTAGGGCCGGGATTCCCGCTAGTGTTAGGCCCTGGACCCGACATAGTGGAGGTGACAGGGGGGAGAACTAGAAGAAAAAGAAGAACCCAAAGAATCAGAGAAGGACTGGCTCGACGACGGTGGGACGGAGTAGGTCGATCGACCGGAGACTGAGGGTGAAGGCCAAGGAGGCTCCGGGAAAGGTGCCTTGGGGGCGCAATGATGACAGGAAGAAGGAAACCGACAAGGGAAGAAAGGGACAGAATCAAGTAATGTCAAGGGCAGATAAGGTGCAGTGACAATTTGATTTTAGAGTCTTTGCCAGGCGGTGTTAACCAGGCGCTTCTTCACTTAAGGTCAGTGTGTGGTGTGCGTTAATTTTAATTTTTAAACCCTTTCCGTTGTTGAGAGAAAAAAAGTGTAGCTGAAAATAAACCTACAGAGAACAGAATAAAAATGCTGAAATAACAGAAAAATAACAGCTACATATGCATCTATCAAACCCAAGAACTCAAAACTATGCTGAAAAGAAAGGGAAAAACTATGGAAACACACACAAACAAGGCTCAACAGATCTAGGGTCAAAGGGGACAGAGATCTGGAGGATAAAGCTGCAGATAAGGGGTGCAGATCACAGCCAAGAGACAGGGGCAAGGTGGCTGGAAAAAAAGGGAAATCATCAAAAAGCCGGGAGGGGCAAGGCAGAGGCCTTTAGGGGAGGTCCAAACAAAACGACAAGAGGTGATTTGAAAGGAAAAGAGGCTGATTTCGATGGATCTGGAAGTGAGGTCACAGATCTGGAAAAGAAAGGGTCAAGCTCGAAACCGACTACGAAACAACTCGAAACTCTTCCACAAAAAGTGGAGGGTACTAAAGCCCTAAGGCCGGGTTCCCACTTAGATGAGTAAAAACAGACGATTCGGTCAAGGCGGGCCGAGATGTAGGCCGGAAACCCTCGCAGGCCGCAACCAGTAACCTTAAAAAATTAAGGTAAAAAATGTCGGGAAAAAGGCAGGTCAGCAGTTCCGACCTCGATTTTGGCCGAGGTCGTTGTGCCACAGCCGAGCAGTGCGTCCAGGTCGCAGGTTTTGGGCCAAAAGGTGCGACCCCCCGTTCCGGTTGTTTCGGCGGCAGATTTTCTGAAAAGTTGCCGTCTCAGTTGCGGCTGGTGTCGCTTACCTGCGCAATAGGGCCAGAAACACACGGAAGTTAGAAATTTTAAGTTTTTAGGGTTTTGTGTGAGAAAAATGACATGAAAAGAGAAAAACTAAGCAGCTAAAAAGAAGCCCTAGGGCCTCAAGTAGCTGGATATGCAGGAATATGAAAAACGACAGCGGTCGTAATTTAAAACCCGTGTGGAGTCGCCATTTGTTAGTATGAATTCTTCGTCGAAGTGTACGAAAAAGAACCACTTTAGCTACGCATAACTAATATCCCTAACAACAATAATGGCTGCAAAACATCTTCAGATCTGCAATTAGTAGTTAAAACGCTGCAACAAACAGATCTATAAATGGAAAGATATTAAGCAGTAAAGTAAAGAGTTTGCTCCATGCATCCAACATACAAGACAAGAACACGATTTTTGAATGAATTTTTATATTACAGGGCACCTGGGAGGAAACAAGGTGTATCCAGATCTCCTCAATGGGATGGGTTCTTTGTAGTCCTCAGCACTTCAGATCTAAGCTTTCTCTCTCTTGTAGATGTAGAAAACCCAATGGAGAAGGTAGAGCTCAATGGGAGCAACAATGGCAGAAAATGAGACCGAGTGTATAGATCCAGAGTGATCTAGTATGCAACAAAAGGTGAAGAATGAAGGGGAAAACCCTCCTATTTATAACAACATATTGGGTCATTCTAGATCTTGGTGCATGATTAAAATAATGTTAACCAAATCTAGATCCACCTCTATGGAATATTTTATTATTATTTGTTGGAGGGAAAGGGACTTTGACTTGGGTCAAAATCCCTTGATTAGTGAAGAATAAATAAATAAATGATTTATTTATTCTTTTAAGGAAGTGGTTGAGATATAATCAAATAAATAATGATTTATTTAATTAATGGTGGTTGATTTGGTCATATTTAACAAGGAATATTATTTAAATAATTATTCCTAGAAAATAATAAGATAACTATGGGTTTATCTCATTAATTTCTTTGTTTTTGGGTTAAACATGACTGGGAATAATAATTAAATTATGTTTAATTAATTATTCCTAGTGGGGTTTCCTAATTAACATAGTGAAAGCAGTTTTACTTGGGGTAAAACTCGGTCTTACATGGTGTATCAGTCCATCTAATGATAAAAGGTTAGATGACCAAAAATGAAAATAACCCTGGTTTTTCATGCTTGAGCCAATGAAGAATAACAAATTGATAATAGTTAAGATGAGCACTTTTCATTCTGCTTTTCAAATGTCTCTGTGCTTCTTTAGGCATCATAAGAAGTTTGGTTAGTATTTTCAAAGCGCTTCTTGTCATTCATAATTTACTAACATTTGACTGTGATTGCAGGAGCTTAATGAAACAACTCTCTGCTCTGTAGCTGCATCCCATGCTCAAAATCACATTGAGAAGAAGTTGTCTTCTCATGTGGAACCAGATACTGTCTCATGGGAATGCTAGTATACTTCTGTTCTTGAAAGATCCATTAAAACACTGTAAAACCACCTAAAATCAGTTTGACCTATGGTACATGTATTGCTGAGACTTGAGGGTTTATGAGTGGCACGACCTAGAGTTGTAACCAACTTTATTTGTAGAATGGGAAGGTCTGTTATGACTGGTTAGTAGCAGATAGAGGTTCTTTGGCTTTAGGATGGTTTGCCAAGGAAGAAATGCCTAAAGCGCCACTACCTAACTTAGGGGAGACTTCTTTGGACAGATTTGGATTGTTTTCTTTGGAGCTAATGGACAAGCTAGTATGGTTGAGGCTAGATAGGGCTCGATAATGAGGTTTCATCTCGTCAAGGGCGGACTGAAAGGTAAGAGGGCAAAAAATTTTATGGGTGTTTTCCAGCTGGAAAATTTGACAATTTTTTAGATCAGCTGCTAGAAAACTTGATCAAGCATAACTAGAGTAGACCAACAAGTGAAGAATACCCATGATCCTAAAAAAGAGAGACGTTAGACAAAACGTCGCTCTACCGACGTTAGACAAAGCGTCGCTCTACCGACGTTAGATAAAGCATCGCTCTAGCGACAGTTGGAAACGTTGCATTACTGACGCTCTTCCATCGAAAATAAATTTAAAAAAAATAGCCACATGTCACTATAGCGACGGGTCGAAACGTCGCTCTTCCGATGGAAGGAAATTTAAAAAAAATAAATGTCACTCTTTCGACGGAAACGAAGTGTCTCTCTTCCGACGACAACAAATTTAAAAAACAAACTACGTGTCGCTCTTCCGACGGAAACGAAGTGTCACTCTTTCGACGGAAATGAAGTGTCGCTCTTTCGACGGAAGAGAAGCGTTGCTCTTCCGACTGAAACAAAAAAATATTTTAAATAAATCCCACTCTCGCACATGAACCCTCTATAGCACATAAACTAGAATGGTAGAAGACCATTTAAGGTAATTTATGTGGAATTTTTATGGCTCGGCATCTACATTCTTTTAACAATGGGTTCAGTAGCTCTTGGTTTAGCTCATTGTTTGACATTTTCAGTGGGAAACCCTAGTTCTCTCCTTTGGCCTCTAGGCATCCTCCTTCACCATTTCAGGAGTTCAAGGAGAACCTCCTTTGGTTTTCAAGGAAAAAAATCTTCAACTGACAAGCAGAGTGGTTTTAGTTTCTACCTTTGGCATTCTAGCATGTTCCCTATCCACTTGGGCATCATCCTCATGAGTCTCACGTCTGGCTGCCTACTCTCTATCTGCATTTTGTAGTATGTTAGCATGATTCAAAGTCTGTTTGTTATACATGTATTCTGGTAATGGGGGCGCCCCATTTCTATTTTGGGTCATTCCAATGCACCTTCATCTCTAATACGGGCCCTAAATCATCATGAGGATACACTGGATAAAAACGACAGCTCAGTTCATTCACTTTAGGATAAACTGATTGATCAGGGATCTATTCCTAGATCCTATGTGGAAGTCATTATGGGTACCCTGCTACAGCAAAAGAAAATTTCAGCTCTTGAAGCACATTTTCTAGAATTTACACCTACCATTTTGGAAGGCTCATGAATTATCTATAACATATCCACACCCTTAGCTATATGCTGGACTGCACTGTATTTTTGGCTTGTAAACTGAAGAACAACACTAATCTTGATATACATTTTTGCTATGAGCTCTGTTGCAGCCTTTATTGATACAAATCGTCCAGTTATGGTTTTAAAAAAACAATGAATTGAAAAGGATAAAGAAGTATGTCATGAGAAAGATCATAAAACATAAATCAAGGGTAGGAATATTAACTAAAAAATAGTAGTTCATAAAACACCAAACATAAAACAATAATCAGAATCTTATTTGAATTCTTTTTCTTACTCAGGAACATCTCCATATTTGAGTTATAGCCCGAAGTTCTACAATGTACTGAACAAGAGAAGGGAAGTATATACCATAAGAAAGCTTCAAAGACAATATAAGATTCGATAAAGATGATTTCATTGATGTCCAACAAATGGCCATAGAAGTAGATCAGTGGGTATAAAACGTACAACAAGTTGAATTACAATGTGGGAGTGCATAAGCAATTCCTAGGTCACTGAAAGCAAAATGATTAAAAACTAGGTGTAGCAAAGGGCTATAAACTATCAATCTAGGAAAAGGACATAAGATATTGTAACTACAGTGATACAATAAGAACACTAGCAACTAGAGATTTTGGTTCTCATCACGTGTGTGAGAGAGACAAATAGAGAGATAGAGAGAGAATGTGTGTGTGTCTCTGTCAAACCTGCAGTTGCTCATGTCCAAGGGGGAGGGAATGAACCCAAAACCAAAAAAAAAAAAAAAACAAATTTTGACACAATTCAAAATAATGACTGAAATAAAAAGTAACCCATGAAATAGCAAATATACAATAATAATCAGCTCGTTGAGTTTTTATTCTCACTTGGGAACAATCTCCACATTGGGGTCTAGTCCATAGTTTTCCAACCTGTACAAAAACAAATAATACTAAAATGGTAAGATATTTTTATCCTATGAGGCATATGCATTTCTCTTCTTGCATCTTAGATCTCATTAAAATTGTGGAAAGAAATAGAGAAAAAGCTGACACATACCTCTTGAATATCTCCAACATAAATCCAATCACCATAAGTGTGAATAGACACAATCGTATTGGGAAAGAGCTTATTCTCAGATTTCGGTAGCAATTTATTTTTGCCCAAGTCATATATTCTCAGCACCTGTCCAATCCCAACTAATAAGCGGCCTTGAAATTGATATAATCCAAGAGGTACTCCATCAACTGTTGTTTTATGCAAAAGCTCCAGGGATTTTCCATCATCCACAGATCTATAAATATGAGTAAAACCTCCTAAACAATGCCTCTTTGGCCAAAATTCTAAATCCTTTGCAATTACAATGGCCACAAGTGTTCCCAATTATTTATCATGAAAAGTAACAAAGCAAATGCCAAATGCGGCTTCATTATCGTGCAATGCCAAGAGGCATGTAGTTTCACCAGTTTTGGGATCTAGAACTCTAACACAAGATGCCCACTTCTTTGACTCTGCTTTTGGATAACCATACTGCTCATCAGGAAGAGGATCCTCCTCCTCTTCATCATCTCCATTCTGCTATTCTACTTCCATGTTCCCACTCTCTTCTAAACCAACAACTTCTAAGCATTCTTTCTTTGCAGCTTCACGTTCTTCTGGAGTGAATGCACCCTAATCGCTTTCAATAATAATCAATGATTTCTGCTTTGGATGCAAAATGAACTTTCTCGGCATATATCTAACAGGCACAACAGTCTGATTGAGTGTTTCTCCCAACCTTTCAATTGTAAAAACCCTAAGCGCATCCCTAGCAACTGCAACCACACCTTCAACAACTAAGATAGATGAGCACCACAATTTGCAGCTCATAAACTGCCGACATCATAGACACATATATGATATGAATCTAAATTTATGGAAGAGGATCACTTATGGAAGAGGATCCTACATTCTTTGTTTTCTTAATATTGTCACCATATTAAGAAGGATTTGATCAAATTTGTCCATCGTACTTAAGTGTTAATATATGCTTCAATACTTGCTCAAAAAACAAAGATAAATTAAAGATGTCTCCATCACTGGAACATGTAACTAACCTTCATCTTTGGATTATTTTTAAATTTAATTTGCTTTTGTTTCTAGAAATATTTGTTATTACCACCGAAAGAGAACTCTGGTCTCACAAAATTGCAAGAATCTTGCAGCTTTCAAGGTCGAAAATTGAGAACAATGCTACATTCACTTATCTACAAATTCAGTGAATTTTCAGACCTCATACTAACTGCGATAATGGAAAATATCACACCTTAGCAGCTTTCAACTTTTTTGAGACTCTACTATCCTTGGGTATTTTAAAGGTCACACCATTGCATTCAACTTCTAGGACTGGATTGACTGCATCTTGATGTTCCTGCATGCCAAGGTCAAGACAAATTTATACCACATTTATTTTTAAGAAAATTCTGTCTATATTACACACGCAGTGATCCCAAAATTGTTAGACACTTTGATTTTGAAAAAAAATATATTTGAAAATGTGAAAAATAGATTGGATCCTAGAGGGGAACATGACTCCTGAGCATTGAGATTAATTTCCAGTGGAGAGTGTCCACTAATTTAGGAAACTATTATTCTAAATCACCCCTTAAAGGCCACATCCACACCACAAATAAAATCATGTAGTCACATAGTTGAAGAGTATAATTCAGAAGGGAAGATTTAGCTTAGGGAGGTATCCTTGAATAAGAAAAATAAGAGAGATCAATCTTCTTGCCTTTAATGCTCAAATTTTCCAGAAATGAACAATAAGGAAAAACAAAAAACATTCCTAGCCATCAAGTCAATCACATGATCGAGAATATGATGGAGACATCTCAAAACATCATAGAAGAAGCATAAGGAATGGAAAGAATTATGTCAACATACTTTGTGGATTGACAAGTTACCATACATTTGTCTAAGTACCTCTAAATTGGAACAAGTTTTCTGGGTGTTATTTACAAGAGAAATTGCTACACAAGAAAGAAAAGGAAAATCATCAGTGAGGATAATTTCAGTAAAATTATTTTCAGTTCTATCACAATCCTGCAAATGCCAAGTATTTTACCTTCTTTGTCCAGTTTTTCATAATGGCATTGAATGGAACAACACAATGTTTCAGTACTTTATTATATTGGATCAGAATAAATTTGATCTATTAAATTGAAAAATATACTGATGAAATACAGGGACAAACATGTTTTTCTTCATTACTGTTCCTATCTTTACATTTTCCAGATCAAGATACATATATTGGTAGGTCCCATAAACAGGAAAAATACAGATATAAGCAAATATTCCCTCATTATTCATTGTCTAAATATCTGGTTAACCCATCTTTTAACATTTTAATACCCATTATGTTATCCTTGTATACCAGAAGTAGAAATGTTTGATGGGATCTGCTAGACAAAGTAAATCCAAGCCTCCATTGCTTATTGAAGAAGGATCAAAAGTCCTAGATATAAAACCAAGAGATCTCAAGACATTATCAGAGAAGGCTGAATACATCTGAGGTAAATTCTCAGTCCGAACCTAAGAGGGTCGAAAAGCCTTAGTTAAAACCACAGGAGACCCGAAAAAGGATCTTAATAAAGTGAAAGTCCGAGAGTGATTAAGAGGAAACTGAGAAGCCTAGAAGCCTAGAAAATTAAACCCTAATTTATTCAATACAGTAGTATGACTTGAGGCCTTAACAACCTTGAGAAAAATTTTGAAGTTAGCTTTAGAGAAGGTTGAAGTTGTCTATAATATCAATTTGAATCTGAAGGAGATCATTGAAGTCCCCCGTTGAAACAAAAATGGACATTGGTTACATTTTATGGTTTTGAGATAATTGTTGTTATCACTATGTTATGCCCAGTGGAAATATTTATAGGATGAAGGGTTTTCGATATGTTATGATTTGGAGATTGAAGAACATAATGTCAACTATTTTGAAGAGGTTTTAAGATCTATAAATCCCAATTTGTTCTTCTTGTTATTATGTTTCAATCAAGTCTAAGAGGCCTCATAAATTCAAATAGAAATTGCTAATGGCCATTGCAAAAGAAGTATTACTTCTCAAGTTAAGACTCACTATTTATTAAGAAAATTGTATATTTCCTATCTGAGTATGTACCTTTAGAAGCTCTAGTCTGAAACTCTGAAAGAAGGATAAAAGACAATGGTATTTGGTCTGCTATAGTAAGGCTGGAATACCTCATATGAAATTACATAAGATCACATCTGAGTCATACTGTTCTAGAGTATATGCCACTGCTGTACTTACAGTATCAGGAATCATAA
This sequence comes from Pinus albicaulis, assembly GCA_034641835.2. Taxonomy (NCBI): domain Eukaryota; kingdom Viridiplantae; phylum Streptophyta; class Pinopsida; order Pinales; family Pinaceae; genus Pinus; species Pinus albicaulis. The sequence continues at coordinate 814,895,729 of CM076570.1, forward strand.
ATCATTTTTATAAGAATACCGCATCAAGAAATAAGACCATAGTACCCGTAAATCACATATATAAGTCATAGTGTCAAACACCTATGCCAAGACTTTTGTGACGAGAAGCAGGATGATAACTATAGATTCCAAAATAATGTACAAGAGCATGTCTTTGAGGGATAGAAAAACCATCATAGAGCCATCGTGAGAGGATAAAACTATGCCAAGGTTGAATTTGTCATCATTCAATGCTCAGTACAGCCATCTGTCCTCAGCAAGAAGCTTATACCCGAAGTATAGATGATAGAAGTATAACTGATCCATCCCTTAAGCAGCTACAACAAAGATATGATATACTATGATTGTGTCATATCAAAGAGTGAATAAATTGACAAGAATAAAGTGTCATAAAGCTGAGAATCGAATCAATCTTGTTGTGCCGAGATCATTTCATATAGACTTGAATGTCGAGAGTATACAACTGAGATGAGGCTGAGATCAATGATTGTAACAATACTGGAATCAAGTTATCGAGATTATACAGATACCAAATTCTAGTATGATAAGGTTATTCAAAAGAGTAATAACATTGTCATTATGGTTAGATCATTCCAGAATCCTCCATAATGAAGAAGTCCATGTAGGAGCAGTTCTAAAACACCTACTTCAGCAATGCTTCAACAAGCCTCAATGCTGCTACAGGATATTTCAAGTCTTAATAATGATGACTTTAAACTAAAGCTACGAGGGTGCTTAATGTTTGACGTAATTCAAACTTCTATAAGGGAAGCAAAGTAAAGATCAATATGAGCTTCCAAGGTCAATAAAATGATGCTACTAATGAGCTTCCAAGGTTTCTTCAGGAGATAAGGTCGGCTGTAATTGCATAGGGACAATGAAGTGAGGACTGAAAGTTTGTAATAGGTTTGCAAGGCTACTTCCATTATCCACCTAATGAGACTTGATTTTAAGCAAATATGAATGATACAGAAATCGGGGAGGATAGTGACAATAAGTTTACTCTCTACAAAGGTCACAAATCTGAAGACTAGGTCTGAATGTAGTATTCTCCCACATATATGTTCTTGCTACAAGAATACATAAGAATCAAAATTGAAATGCACAGGTCCTGTAATAATTCCACATATATGAGATCTCCTTCATATTTTCTTGCATTTATCTGCTCTATGATGGCTGCAAAATGACCTTCCTAGCAAGCCAGAGATATTTTGGGATGTCAATCGAAACACAACGTATAATCATTCCTTGGTTCATCAATGAATGAGGCCAGATGGATTGCTTTTAGTGGGATTTCCTACTCTTCGCTAAATATTTGAAGAATGAAGATGCAAACACGACATAACCTTCACCATCTTCAAGACTCTTTTCTCCCATATGGAAACTGATCTCTTCCTCCTCAAGTTTCATTAATAAAAATATCAACTGGACATTGGGGAATGGTACTCGAATCAACATTGAAATTGAATCTATAATGAACCACCCCCCACTTCAAGAATCTACAAAACTGAGGCCTCTTAAGCTTCATTTATCTAGTCTTAAGGTCTATTTTTTGGGTCATATATCCAAGTCAAAGGACTCTAGATTGTGGTCTGATTGGTTGTTGGAAAATATTCTTATCAACATCAAAGGGCTTATGGATAAACAAAAGGAAAGTTTGAGAGGATGTGCTCCTTGGTATTGTGATGCAGATGACAAACTGGGCTGGAAATCCCATGTATATACTGTCAAGGAAATTTATGAAGATCTTCTTTTCTCCATTAAAATCCCCCCTAATTCCTAACTATGGAGATTTAGTTGTATCTAAATAGTGCCATCCCTAAAGTCAACACCATTTTTTGGCTTCTCACTCACAAGAAAATTTTTATTTATGAAAAACTCAAAAAAAGAGGCAACCAAGGTCCCTTGTGGTGCCACCTCTTCAATCCTAGTGAGGAATCAAACTCCCATATTTTCCTATCTTCCTCTTATGCCGCTAAACTAATACCCAAAACTCTGTCTTCATTGCCAATATACTCATCTAAGGGTGATACAATGATCCTTGTTCCTTCATTACTATCTTTAAGACGTTACATCTTTGGGAGAGTGAATGAGGAACACCAAAAATAATGCAAAGACCAAAGAATTTGAGTACATAATCCAAAGTAGTCTGAAATGCCTCAATTAGTGACAATGTTAGCAAAGGTATCTTCAGTTTGAAAATTCTATTGAAGATTGATTGCATTAGATTGAAGGTTGTATTTGTTTTTCTCTGAAATTTTTGTTTGAAGTTAAATTTCTTTTAGCAATAATATCGTAGAATATATGAGAATCAAACGTAGGATTGATTGAAAAAGTATGTATTAAGACTTGTATTAAATTTTCTTTGATGTTGTTAAGGTTGATCTTAGTATGCCTTGATGGAAAAAATTCATTGTGCAAAAATGTATCATCAAAGGACTATGCCAATGTTTTGGTAATACATGAATTATATGAAGTTACGAAGGGTTCCTTAAAGAAAACATTAAGGACATAATTTATAAAGAGTCCCTTCACCTACTTATACATAAAAATTTCAATGATGAAATCCTCAAGTGACATATTATCTTCAACAATGCTTGGGTAGTGTTAGATGCATTTACTGATTTGAAGCACGCAAGCCATATTGGTATTGGAAGAAGCAATGAAATGGATCAAGTTCATTCAATTTACTAAAGAATGGGTAAACTATGTAGGACATTTCCTCTAATATGAAATACTGCCCTGAAGTTGCAAAGTTTGTAATGCCATATACCCTATACTGCAGTGATATGTCTTGCATTGCATTGTTGTGAGTATGATTGTATTGAATGAGATATGGTGAAAAATGATTGTTTGAGGTCTCTAGAATTATGGCTAATCCATAGCTAAAGGAAGCATATCTAAAAATATATCTTGGGTAACTGCAAAAGAAGACATTCAAGTATTTCACTAATATAAGGGATGAAATTCTTTTACCTGTGCCAAGAATATTTGGTGATATATATTGAATTAAAGTTTTGGGGACCTATGTTTCCCTTGACTGCAGGATGTTGTCTTGATGCCATGAACCTTGAAATATTCCCTAGAGTACGACCAACTCTTACTCATGAGCTTAATTTCTAGAGTACGACCAACTCTTACTCATTGTACAAACCCAACAGCATTTATGGCTCACTTTTGGTCAACATTTCAGCTTTCCTAGAAATATACATCAGGCTACAGTATGGAAATATTGACCTAATGAGACTCTTATTATTGTTGGTGTGAAATATCCCTTGAGCTTATCTTGGAGCATGTAAAAAGTACTAGGTGGATGTTCTAGAGTTAGAAGTGGGAAACCTTAGTCACCACCCATATGCTGAGTGAAAAGGCACTAATATCTTATCTTTCTTTCAATCGTATTTTCTTAAACAAACTGAAAACCAGTTTGCTAGATTTTTTCTGCATATCAACTTTTATTTCTCATAGAAAGAAGGTAATTTTGGTATCTTGGAGGCCTTATGCTAGCATTCCTAAATAAAATATGTGAATGGAGGCCTTATGGATCTTTTTCAATTCTTTGATTGATAATCCAACATTTGAATCCCAAACCAAGGAGACACTGACAACTCGTCAGAATAGCTTTGGTTCAAAGTGTGAACTCTCTCAAGATTTTTTGAAGAAAGTTGCTAAATGTGGAGTTGTTGAGAACATATTATCATGGGTAGACTTCAAAAAGAGTAAGGATCTTAATAAAACTGATGGAACCAAGAGAAAAAGGTTAACTGGTATCACCAAGATTGATGATGCAAATGATGCAGGAAGCAAGAATTCTGAGAAATGCACTCTGATTTTAGCTGAGGGAGATTCAACCAAGGCCCTTGCGATGGCAGGGTTGGATGTTGTTGGTTGAAATCATTATGGTGTGTTTCCCCTCAGAGGTAAGTTGTTGAATGTAAGGGAAGCCATCCATAAATAGATAATGGAAAATGTTGAGATTCAACATATCAAGCAAATCCTTGGTCTGCAGCATGGAAAGGAATATGACAGTGTTAAATCTCCGAGATATGGTCATCTTATGATTATGACAGATTAGGATCATGATGGTTCACACATAAAAGGATTGCTGGTCAACTTCATACACTCTTTCTGGCGATCTCTACTCAAGATTCCTTCATATCTTGTTGAATTCATTACTCCTATTTTCAAGGAAACCCATAAAAATGGATGGGTATTGTCTTTCTATACAATGCTTGAGTATGAATCATAGAGAGAATATATGGGTGGATCAGCATCAACATCAATTACTAAGCTTAGACTGATCTGTGTAATAGCTTGAATATGGTTAAGATATATCTTAGAGAGTGCTGAATAGGGAAACATAGACTGCTATAGAGATCAACTTCATATGGTCATGATACAGGTAGAGATATTTCACTATGGCTTATGTAATGGTTCACTCATATCAATGCTAAGCTTAACCAATCATACAAGATAAGATATTATATAAACATTAGCAATCAAACTGTGTTTCTACTTAAGGTTTATAAGATACACATGTTGGCATAGAGCTAGTAAGGCTATGTACTTATTACTATGATTCCGGTCAGTGTTAATAAGGTATGAAATGACTAGGGAAATAGAGATCATTACGTCATAACAAGGAGCTTAGCTTGAATATGGAGTTCCTGGTCACTGTAATCTAAGACCTGTATTAAGGATATCATGTTTATACGAATATGTGTTATTCCATTACGTGTAGTTACATCAAGAAAATCTTGGTCACTAATTCAATGGACTTGATTCATTAGTACTAATAGCATAGTGAAATAAATAAGCTTATAGATTCAATAGAGCTTACTACTAGCTTAAGTAAGGTGATATAGTGATAGTTACTAAGCTTAAGATGGGCATCATAGGTACGATACGATCTCTTATATATACCAATCTGATTTTAGTTACATATAACTGTTATCATTGTAACTAATACATGGGAATCATAGAAGAGAGATAAGGGTGAATACATTACTCAGCTTAAGCTAATCCAACTCTTTTCACTAATCAAAGCTGGAAAGAGCGTATTCAATGATATCGAGCTAGAATAGGAACAAGCATATCTCAGTATTGAGCTTACATTACACCTATGTCCACATTAGCTATTGAAATACAAGATGATCTATTAGGTAGAATATTGTATGCTATTACTCTATCCTTAACCTGTATGATGAATATGGACATTGTAGTATACACTAGAGTAACACTGAAACGTACTTTTTATAAAATACCAATATGAGATAATGTAGATTAGGGAAACACTATCCTCATATAAACTATACAAGCTTATGGAACTAGATATGATCTGAGCCTATACTACGATATGTATATTTTTTATCACTTTATTATGATATATTGATTGGCCTAGGATTAAGGGACATTTCAACATCCCGGAGCACTGGACAATACACCATTGGCTTGGCACCTTGGTACAAGGGTTTTAAGGGTACAATTGAACGAACAACTATAAAGGATAATTGTGTGTCTTACACGATTTGTGGCATCATAGAGGAAATTAATGAGACAACATTAAGAATTATAGAGTTGCCTGTTCGCAAGTGGACTCAGGATTACAAGGAATTTCTGGAAGCATTGATGACTGGGAATGATAAGATTAAAGAACCATTCATAAGGCACTACAAGGAATACAATACTGATACCAGGGTCCATTTAGAGGTGTCATTGTCTGAAGAGAATATGAAGATTTCACTTCAAGAGGGCCTTTTAAGGAAATTCAAACTAACTACTACAATCAGTACAAGTAACATGCATATTTTTGGCTCAAAGGGAATCAATCATAAATATGAGACCCCTGAGCAAGTTTTGGAGCACTTCTATCATATCCATCTTGAATTATATGAAAAGAGAAAGAAAGTCCAATTGTACAACCTTCAGTTTGATTTGCTGAAATTGGACAATAAAGTCAGATTCATCCTGGGAGTGGTAAATGGAGAAATCATAGTGAACAATAGGAAACATGCAGAGTTGCTTACAATCAAATAGATGAAAAAAAACATACAAAAAACCTAGATAATAATCATGAACAAGCTTAATATTGAATTATGAACTGTAAAGGAACTTACAAAATGTGACATTACAAACCTGGTCAAGCGCACAAGCAAAAATATCCTGGACATGACCCTAGTTGACAAGTTGTATTGCTCATGATGCAAGAGGATTTGTACCTGCACTGCCAAGTCATTCAAAATCCATAATTATCTATACAATAAATACAAGTAATTGATGTAGTATTTTTTACTCTAAGATGCATTCTTATGATAATGTTAGAACATATGTTGAAAATGTCAAAACATACCTGAATAAGCTCCTCTTCATTTCAAGAAAAATTTATTGGAGTCGCATGAACTTGGAACAAGCCTCCCACGATCTGAAAGAGTAGCAACTAAGTCAATAGTGACTTTTTTGTTGCTACGCTGGATCGAGGGAGGTTTGCTCCAAGATTAAATCGCTCCAATAAATTATTCTCTACTAAACAGGGCCAACCATGTGAAGGTGGAAGCTCTTATGGCCCCTCCCCCCCCTCACATCACTCTCAATTCCCCAATACCCAATCTATATTTCATTTTTTACTTTCATGAGCATAAAAAAAAATATTCAATAACTAATAAAAAAACAATTCAACAAAAAGTACGCAAGGAAACATTGCAATTAATGCTTGACATAAAAAAAGTATGATAAATGAGTTTTTTATATAACGCAAAAAACGTTCCAAGTATGGTAACGTTTGTCTTATAATAATACAATATTTTACATTATCGAATTTTCTTTTTCTTATTCCTATTTCTAAAGCTCCTAATTACATCATCAATATCATCATGCTCTGCTCCTGTTTCGTGCCTTTCGACCCGCACTGCTGACCTAGTTGCGTAGTCACGATGTCTGGTCTCATCCAGTGACGGGGCATCGCCTACAAAAAAAGATAATATTAAATTTTAATTGTCAGTTTTTAAATATCATTGAACTAGTTCGGTAATATTAATAAAAAAAAATGCAATGAGATTATTTACCTGGTGCACCAGTTGTCGTTGTTGGGACTGTTGCCCTGTCTTCCTCTCTAGTGGTAAGATCCTCAAGGGAAACATTCTCTGTCATTTAAACAAAAAATGTTATAAGGACAACCATCAAGGTATAATTAGAAAAAAATTATAAGTGGAAATTAATTACCGTCACGGCCCTCACTGATAGCAGCATTGTCGGCCTGGTCCCCACTACAATGATCAGGTTGCACGAGAGGATCATCTACATCTGGCTCTAAAACTGGGTTATTTGCCTCGTCGGTAGTGTTGCTCCCCTGATTTAAAAAAAGTTGTTAGACATTAAATTTATGGAAGAAAACAAACATATTGAAAGGTTAATGTTTTACCTTATCAGGCATTCTGGATCTTGGGACCTGCCCCAAGCTTTTGCGACGTTCAACTACGGCTTGATAGCCGAAATGGAAAGCGATATTTTTATCTTCCTCTGTATTTTTTGTTCCAAATTCATCACCCTACATTACATATGATTGTGTATTTTTAATCATATTTGATAGGATTACAAAAACGTTGGAAGGCGATACAATTAATTATAATATGTTTAGCTACTTAATTACAATTCTTGCGGCTAATTTCAAGTAGCCGCCCTGGCCTAGCTTGTGATGGCCCTTTTTTTCAATCCTAGCTTTGGTTTCCTTTGAGGTGTCAGGAAACCTATCATTAAAAGATTGAAGTCAGATATGACGTAGCACACTTTTATTTTAGACATAGAGAAAATTAAAGCTATTGAATTAAAGTTGTAATTTACCTTGCGGGTCCAGTTGGCATTTTTCCTTCTTTCTTTGCCCTTTTCTCTTTTCCGTCATGGATGAGTGCTCTCCCTTGTGTCCCACTACCACCAACACCAGGGGCAGCAGGTGTCAGATAATGCTACATACAAAATAATTTTTTTGTTAGTTTAGTTAATGTAAAAATTAAAAATCAAACTATCACAATTCATGATCTCATGCAGAACAAAAAAAATATCCTTTTGATTTTTTATTATTACCTTATATGTTTCTAGCTGGGTCATAAGTTATGTTATCCTCATTGCTATTTCAAGTGTTTGAGGCGTAAGGTCTACCAAATGCTCAAATTCCAACTTTACTTTTCACGCCTTTTTTTGCAACAACAACAATGGACATGGGGATGAAGAAAACTCTTCCTCGTTGAGGGAATCATCAAGTGCACCATGGCCAAGTGTCTGCATATTTGAACAAAATTAACATTATTTCAATTATGTAAATAACTAAAATACTTGAAAATAGAGAAATGCTGGCACTTTACATGTTCTTCCGCTGGCCCCTTTCTGCAATCATCCTGTCTTGGGGTTGTTCCTGTACTCCCATGATCATTCTGCCACATTGCAATAAAATTAGAAATATCAAAACTTGAAAACAATATCTAACTTGAAAACAAAAAATGAAAACTGAAATAATTTCTAAATTTACCTTTCTAATACATAAACTTTGTGCATTAAAGAGGCCTTGGAGTGGTTGAGTATAATTTAAAGTAAGGGCTGTAAGCCAAATTTTATACTTACACCTTTCTAGTAGACAATTTCTGCAAAGTAGGTAGATTAGATGAGGCTAAAGAGATTTTCAGTGAAGCTTTAATGAGCGGAATAAAGATAATTGTAGTGACCTATAATGCATTGGTCAATGGATATTGCAAGGGAGGGAAATTGGATGAAGATTTCCTTCTCCTTGAATAAATGAATGAGAATGACTGCATGCCTGACATAATTACATACAATACCATATTTTATGGGCTAATAAAAGAGAACAAGATCTTAGAGGCTTTGAAGTTGCATGATCAAATAGCATATATCTGTTTGGGGTGCTTATTTGGCTTTTGAACTATGATCCTGGTAATTACATTGACAAGAAAATGTTGACATAAAATTCACTCTCTCATCCTCTGTTGAACATTTGATAATAACAAGAAGGATAATTGATCAAGGGTTTTCCCCATCTTGGGCTTTTTCCTTGCCTTGTGCCATATCTTCATGTTCATTTGTCTTGGCTTGTCTTCTTCTCTTACATTTAATGTTCTTTCATTAGTTACTGTCATATGGTGATGATTAAAGTAATATCTTATGGTCTAATATATTTTTCAATGGGATAATGAAGTAACTATCCTAAGCAAAGAACATGTTAAGACAAAATTTAACATGGTACCAGAGCCTGGCGAGGACAAACCCAAGCTAGAAGGCATAATATTTGCAAAAAAATGAAACTCTTTGTGGCACAACCTATGCAGAAATATGAACACATCACACATGTGCATGAGAGCTGGAGCTATAGTTTTGTTTGAGCAACTTGGATATATCTAGAACATCAGGTTATGTCCACTTGTAATATATCTATTGATGATGATTAGAAGTTCTATCGGCCTTCCTCAGAACAAGGTTTGAATGCATATTCACCCCTCCAGCTTAGAACTATATCACAGGTTTGGTTGAAGATATCATTTCAAAAAATCGTGTGTTGATTTTGTGATGATTCTTTGTTGTCTTATCAAACGAATCTGAAGCACAGGTCAAATTTCGGGAGATAACATAATAGGGGTTTATCACTGTTTCTGGAAGCTTGTACTCAGATCCACTACTTATCCATTGGTCTATACTCTATACTGACCTTCACCTTAGCCTCATTGATAATCTTCCATGCCAACAAATTTTCTATTAAAGGGAATGCTATAGTCAGTACTTTCGATAATGTGGATGCATTGATGATTGACTTGTTTGGATTTCCAATCCAGTCTTCTGTTGAATTAGGCATCATAGTTGGAATGTCTCATGTCATTCTAAGGTCAAAATCCACAATAGTGATAAAATTCAATGTGTTTTTTTTTGTTCTCTTTCTAGCTTTGTGACTGGAATGGGTTGTAGGTCCAATTGAATCTATATAAGTTTTCTTTATATGGATTTTTTTTTCTGACAAATTCAATAGGGTTTCGATCATTCTGAGGCGAAATTCCGAGACTATTATCGTAGATATCTGTGGTAATCATTTCAGACTTGCACTAAAGTTGATCTGATGATTCTTGAAGTTTCTTTCGAGGTTGAAAATCACTACGGTATGGATGATATATAGAGATGTAATCAAGGTTTAAGTCTTGTTTCAATATTCACTGATGCATTGATCTACGTATTGCAATTTGACCTGGTCTGTAAATGCAATCTACATCACTTAACAACATATACATTTTGAATACTAGCTTGAACTCACATTTCTCTCATGTTTATATAAACTTTTCTCTTCTATGCTTATTGTTGTTAATGATCAGGCAGAAGCTTATTTCGAGAAGAGAACCTTTGCAACAATACATGTTTCTATCCAATTGCATTGAAACCTTAGTCTGTAAGACATTGTTGGAAATTATAATTATTTGACAGATAAATTGGTCAACGTGATTGGAAGTTGTTTGATCTGATGTAATTGACCATTTGAAGCACTTCTATCAAGGCTTACATAAGACTTGTAGTCATGAACAAAAATTTTCTACTTGGATTCACATTTTTAAGTAAACGATAGTGTTGTGTACTATTATTAAATCTTGTGAAATTTCTTTGACAGCTTGATACATCTATTGAAGCTTTCAACACTAAGATAATAGGAAAATCCTCCATTATTGAGCAAGCATGTAAGACATAATGTTAATGTATAGAACTAATGACTTATATTGCAGAGACTAAAGCTACTTCATTAGGTCCATATGATGATCAGAAGTACAATCATTGATTGTCAAAAGATCACTTTCACAAGGTGGAAGTATGCCAAGTCCACTTATTCCTTACTGACGAGAGACTATGAAATTTCAGGTCAAATGAAGATAGAGGACAATTCAGATGTTTTGAACAGAAAGGTCCATGTCTCTGAATCCAGGTTGCATAAGAATCAAGGACATATTCATATTTGGAGTTGAATACTTAAGTATGGCCCATCAAGAAGCTGAAAGGTCTATGATATCCCTATATAGAGGGAAATTTGAAGGAAGTCTTGAAGCAATCAAGATTTACAGGGGATAAAATTACTATAAGACATCTGAGGCTATTTTGAGAATTACAGTTGGATGTATCAAAGATATACTATCATGTTGTTGGAGACTGGAATCTCCACTATTGAGATTGTCTACAATATGACGGAATCAAATAGAATACAACATGCAAGATTTATGGTTATAGGTTAAGATATGATCAGGTGATGGTTAGAGTCTGGTCAGAGAATCTTAACTAGAATTCACCAAGACCCTTTACTAGATGGATTATATGTATATGTTGCAATTGTAATTACTAATTAGCATGTCATGCCTCAATGAAAATATGTCTTGTTGAGGGACTGCATATCAAATCTAGTTTGACTCGGTATGATCAGTGATAAGCCTGTGGATGCTTTATTATATATAACTTATAGCATGCAAATCTTACACTAAAACCATTCCGATACTCAGATCTTACAATATAACCCAGATAACTTATTAAATCACTGTGTAATAAATACAGATAATTAGGATTGGAATGATTGTTGAAGAAAAGGTAATAGCCCAACCTTTGGAGAAACATTTGCAGACCTTTGGACGATGAAGCTCCTTTGAAGCTACCTTCAAACTTTGAATAAAATGAATAAGAGCCTAATGATTACATATTGAGTCTCAGAGGGAGTTGTCTATTGAACCCTCTTAGCATATATAGCAAAATACATTCCTGCTTATGGAAGTGCATGATTGATTGATAAATTATCTTCAAAGTGGATGGATTTAATTATTAGCATGTTTCCATATGGATGCTTTGCACTCTGGAAAGACAAGCTTAGGCTTGTGGTCTCCTTGAGTAAGATGGAGTAATAACAGTTAAGTATTTCCTGCAATAGATATGCTAGGATCAGGGGATTGCGAAGTGCTACTAAAGATATCTGCTAGTAGGTCTATTTAGTAGATCTATTGAGGTTTCCATTGACGATTTAGTCAGCAATATCATTAATTTTCAGAAAGAAGCCTGGTGAATTGTTCCTATTTTGGGATTTTTTATCTCTTGAAATAACCCTTTACTAATACCATGGTTTGAAAAAGATACTTTATGATAAATTCCATCATGTTCAATACTGAAAGGAAGGCCAAAAAATTAGAACATGAAAACTCATCATGATAGGATACCAGAAACTAGATAAGATTGGGGCATAATATCATGATAAATCTAGCTCATGTCGAAATATTGTACAACATCACATTGAGACAAGCCTATATCACTACTAACCATCAAGGGAAATGGATCATGAGAAGTGTCATCTTCTAAATTCCTTGATTTTCTAGAGACATAAATAGATGCCTCAAATTTATTACAAGATCTATATGAAATCGTCTCACCCCAAAATGTTTTAGAAGTACTCAAAGAATGCATTGTTCAAATCCAGATGTCGACAAGTAAGAATTTGAAGCAGTATCTAGAAATTTTTCACCCATGACCCTTTGATCCATAGTAGGAAAAATAATATGAATTAAAATATTGAGTTTGGAAACGTGATTTGAGTCATGCAGATTTGTGTGTTGAAAGGCACATTCTGGATAATTCTTGTGATTGAATCAGACTTTGGTGTTTTTAGCAAGTGTGCATGACATTATGTTGAACAAAGTGGTCGCATTATAATGTGTGATAATTGACATAATGATTGAGTTGTTTCAATGATGCAGGCATTGGTAGTGTCAGAATATCAATTTGAAATCTTTGAGTGGCAGGGCTTGATGTTCGTTATACTTCAAGAGCAATTAATTCAAGTCTCTAATTCAATTGAGGAAATAAATCGAGACTCCTATCTCGTTTTCCTTTTTATGCTCTAGCCTCTAAGTGACATCATCATCACATTCATATACACAGCCTAAACTTCAGTAGGAATTGTTGATGTTCGGTGGCATCGTTTTTATACTCCTAAGGTATAGACATCTTGATCACACCATCAAGCAGAGGGAGTAATTAATATTCTATATCAAATGTATAGAAAGGCATTAATCCTCTTTCAGTTTTGAAGGGGCAGACTCCTTGAAACCTTTTATATCATCATTTTTCCTTGAGACCTATAACAGTATTATTGAATCATGCTAGCATAGGTTTCATCCTTTGAAAGGGATCTAGCATAGATGATTATATCCATCATTATTTAAGGAAATCTGGAGGAATTTTTTTTTTAAGTAGACAAAAGTCTAGAAAGAGTATATGGGTTGCAATTTTTGAAAGTTTCTTCCTTGTTAAAGGATTGGTTTATGACCCTTTGGATCAGAATCTTGCAGCAATTCTTACAATCACAAAGAACAGAAGTACTCCACCGAGGAAGCATTGATGGAGTGGACTGAACAGTCTCTAATTTTGATTGATCATTGGGCAATTTGACTTTATTATCTTAAAATTAAGTCTGCAGAAGGAGCTATTCTATCCAATAATTATTATAAGGAAGATCATGTCAAAAGACTTGATAAAAGAAAGTCATGACTGTTGATCTAATGACTCTAAAAATTATTCCATATATCCTTGGTTGCCTGAGAAGTTGCATGAAAAATTTAAGAAAAATAATATATGAAAGATGGATCCGTAATTCAGAGAAGACCAAAGTTTTTTTTTTTTCTTGAAGGAAGATCCAGATCACCTATCAAGAGACTCTTTCTTCAGCCTCTTATCTATCACAGGAAGGTTGAAGTTATTGAGAAACTTTCTGATCATTTATGACGTGGTAAGGTTTCTCAAGCTCAACATGTTCTGATCTCATCTTCAAATCAGGTATGGTTTTGCATTCATATTATCTGTCTCTACATTAGAAGCCAAGTTTCATATCTAATAAGTCACAGTCCTGGGCATCACTTAAGTGTACCAAATCCTAGGCCGGATCATATTTCAGAAGGTGCCATTTCCTCCATCAAATTCTGGGTATAATGATCACTGATTTATTCAAAAGTTAAGCTCTAATTCTCTTATCATCCCATTTTGAATCATCCAAGAGCAATCTCATCAAGAAAATACCTTTGAAATTTATAACGAAGAACTGAGGCTAGCATGGAGAAAGAAGGACGAGTTTCTCTCTGTTTTAGGGTGCGTACTTCTTGCAGGACTAAGCCGCAGGTGTGAGGAAAGGTTAAGGGTACTTTTGTGTTTGTTTTATGGTAATTATTCCCCTGTTCCGAGCTGCAAAGAATAATAGCTTATGGAGGAAGGTCAGAGGGAATTGTAATCATAACAGTGAATTGTAATCATAAAAGTGGCATATTCTGCTCATTTATAAAGTATAACAGACACACAGAGTTTCTTCAAACATTTTACATGCAACAAAAACACTACTATTGAAGAATGAAGAAACCACATTACCATTTTTCCATGTAGCAATTAAGTCAAGAGTTTCTTCAATGTCGCCTTAGCAGATTAATGTTTCCTTTGACGTGGCCCTATAATATTAATCCCTGCACTGATGCAACCGTTGCAAATCAATAGAGCGACATAGAGCGGGGTCTGGCTACAGGGAAGGAGAATAGAGTGGGGTATGGTTGCGGGGAAGGAGATAGATGTAGGTCTGGCTGTCGGGGAAGGAGAATAGAGTGCGCGGGAAAGAAACTAAATTGTGAAATGTATGAGAAGTGTAATAATCAGTGCAGGGAAGACCGGCGGGCACCTTTGTGTAGTCAAAAATTTAAAATTCAATTTATTAAAGAATAAACATATCTACCCCCAAAGTTAATTTTTCCTTAGTTTGGATTAAATTAGACATTAAACTCGTTAGAATTAATGTTGGAGGATGATTAAAATTCTTAACTTTAATAGATCAACTCAATTGTGAACATATAGATTATTATAAACTTTGTAGTGTTGCTTTCTTCCTTTTACCAAAGTGGGTGAAAGGAACATATCAATGTGGGTTAAAGGAACATATTACAATACTCTTGAAGGTACATGTATTAGGGACTACATTGATGTGATAGATTTGGTGGATGCATACGTGAAGCCTTAGTTAATGTTCATCCTAGTGAAGTAGAGTTATATAATGTTGGCCTGGGAAAGGGTATGTAAGATATAACTATAACATGAACTTAGGTGATTTGATATGAGCGCCCTCAACCGAAACAACCTGGCCCGAACGGGTTTGAGCGGGCACCCTCAAATGAAACAACACGGTGTGCCCGACCGAACGAAGGCACAAGGGAGCAAATGGAAAACGGGCCACACAAACGTGCACAAGGCACTCGTGCAGTCACAACTTAGCAAATTTGATAAGGCCGTCCTCAAACGAAAGGACCCGACCCGAACGCATTTGGGCAGGTTCCCTCACATAGCGCAACACGACGCGCATGACCAAATTAAGGCATAAGGGAGCAACCGGAAAACGGGCCACATGAACGTGCACACGGAACCTGTGCAGTCACAACTTAGTAAATTTAATACGACCACCCTCCACCGAAATGACCTGATCCAAACGCGTTTGGGTGGGCGCCCTCAACCGAAACGACCCGACCTGAACGCGTTTGGGAGGGCACCCTCAACCGAAACAACCCGACCCAAACGGGTTTGGGTAGGCACCCTCACACGGCGCGACACGATGCACACGATCGAACGAAGGCACAAGGGAGAAAATGGAAAACAGGCCGCACAAACGTGCAAAAGGAATCCATGTGGTAAAAACTTAGCAAATTTGATACGACTGCCCTCAAATGAAATGACCTGACCCAACTCGAACGTGTTTGGGCGGGCGCCCTGACACAGGGATTAGCAAACGAAAAACGGGCCTCACAAACATGCACAAAGCACCCATGCGGTCATAACTTAGCAAATTTGAAATGGTCGCCCTCAAACGAAACGACTCGACCCGAATGTGTTTGGGTGGGTGCCCTCAAACAAAATGACTTGACCCGACCAGATATTCTTATAGGATGTAGTATCCCTTTAAATTTCAACAATTAAAATTAAAATCTCTGCTACAAGTGTGGAACAAGATTAAAACTTAACAATGGTGATAAGTATTACTCCTAAGAAATTGAGGAATTTTGAAAATCTTGGGGGATTGCATGCTTGAAGACAACTCCACATGGTCTCGAGCAATATGGCCATGCTAAGAGACCAAATCAGACCTTGATAAAAAAATGCATGAAGCATGAGAGATAATGTTAGTTTAAGCAAAGGATTTTGATCTGAAGTCGTTGCTACAACTAATTATTTGATTAATATGTCACCAAGTTCAATTTTGGGTGACATGAAACTAGAGGAAGTTAGAGTGGAAAGAAGCCCTCTCTTGCACATGCATGTATGTGGCTAAAGTGGATAAGACAAAACTTGACAACCTATCTTAAGAAAAGGATTTTGAGCTGAAGGAGTTGTTGCAAATAATTATTTAATTAATATGTCACCAAGTTCAATTTTGGGTGACATATGACACTATAGGAAGTCGAAGTGGAAAGAAGCCTTCTCTTACATGTCTTAGGTTTCTAAAGTGTGAGGATTGCATGTATGTGGCTAAGGTGGATAAGATAAAACTTGACAACATATTGGTCAATTTCCTTGACCCTTTATTGGTTATTCAGAAGGAGTATGAATACACCACCGTTAATATCAAGGTAACCCCTAGCAGATCAAGGGCTACAAGTTGTAGTTTTCGTCTGAACATCAACATACCACAACCATGCCAGACATGTAATATTTTCAGATAATGAGGATCACAAAATTTTCTTAATCTCCAGGAATTAGGGATTACAGAGGTTTTGTTCACACGCCTCCACCCTTCTGGATTCAACCTGCAAACATATTCTGGGATTCCAAAGGAGATCTTCCTCCACCCAATAGGCATGAGGGATTCAAGAGGTTTTGGTTCCACACCTCCACCCTTCTATTTAATTAGGAACCCTAGATAACCAAGCAATATCCATGCTTAATGAAAGGCAAAGGGGTCCAAGTCTTGTAGCTCTATCCCACTGTTGTCTGGGCCTAAGCTCTACCATCAGCACGCTTGATTTTTTCCCTCGATTTCTTCTCACTTTTCAACGTTCCTCCCTATATTCTTTCCTGATATCCCCTCCATTCCGACTACGTTCTCTCTACCTTTTCCCTTGGTTCATTGGAATGATACCCCTATAATCTATGTTTATTGGAATGATCATTGGTTCATCAACAAACAATGTTTCATCACTATGCATTGTTTGGTATCATAATTTTATTTTAGTGGTGCGCTTCCTATGGTAGTGGCATTGTGAAATCCTTCATTGACTATGGTAAAACACCCGATAAAGGGAAATTTAAATCACATGAATATGTTCATTATGTTGTGGCACATTACAACATGTCTGCATATGTGCATGCAAGAACAATTTGACCCTTTCCAAAATAAATAGATATCTAGTTTCAACATGAGTTGTGGAAGAAATCACTCAACTATGAGAGTACGTATACCCTTTAAATG
This sequence comes from Pinus albicaulis, assembly GCA_034641835.2. Classification (NCBI taxonomy): domain Eukaryota; kingdom Viridiplantae; phylum Streptophyta; class Pinopsida; order Pinales; family Pinaceae; genus Pinus; species Pinus albicaulis. The sequence goes on from CM076570.1 coordinate 814,913,220, forward strand.
TTGAATATCTCATGAGTACAAACATTTATATCACCATTACTTGTTGGTAAATTAGATGAAGTCCCCTGAATCGGTGTCGAGTCAAGCAAATAATGGGTTTACAACTATTGAGCATAGTCATTGTAACCCTAAACATGGCTCCTTACATGACCCAGCCAAACCCAATTGGCTCGAACGTGTTTCCTTGGGCGCCCTCGTAGTACGGCACAACCCAAGCCGACCTGACTCGAACATGTTTCCTTGGGCACCATCACACAATCAGATCCGACCTGACCCACCCAAACGTCGAAGGCATGAGGGAGCAAACGGAAAATGGGTTGCACGAACATACAGTACAAGGCACACAAGCGATCACAACTCAAAAATTTTTATACGACCACCCTCACACGACCCAACCTAACCTGCCTTGTCCCACCTAAACGCATTTTCCTGGGTGCCCTCACATGACCAAAACTGACCTGACCTGACCCGCCCGAATGTGTTTCCCTAGGTGCCCTCACATGACCCGACCCAACCCACCCCGACCTGCCCGAACACATTTCCTTGGTTACCCTGATCACATGGCACGACCTGACCTGACACGCTTGACCCGACCTGACCCGACCCAACCCACCCGAACGCGTTTCCTTGGGTGCCCTCACACAACCCGACCTTATCGGACACATTCCTTGTGTAGCTTGCCATGACCCGACTTGACCCGACCCACCTGAACAAATTTCCTTGGGTTCCCTCACAGTACGACATGCCCTGACCTGACTAGACCCGAACGTGTTTCCTTGGGCTCCATCACACGAGTACTTGACCTGACCCAGCCTACCAAAACGTTGAAGGCACAACAGAGAAAATAACTAACGGGTTGCATGAACATGCACAAGGCACGCAAGCAGTGACAACTTAGCATTTGTTATACAACCTCCCTTAGACGATCCAATTCGAACATGTTTCCTGTGGCGCCCTCACATGGCATGACCCAACCTACCCGAACGAAGGGTACACGAGGGAGAAAATAGAAAAAGGATCGCACAAACATGCACAAGAAACATTAGTAGTCACAACTTAGCATTTTTAATACAACCACCCTCACATGACCCAACCCAACCTGACTCGACCCGACCCACCCGAACATGTTTACTTGGTTTCCCTCACAATATGGCATGACCCGACCTGACCTGACCTGAACGTGTTTCCTTGGGCGGCATCACACGATCTGAACCGACCCATTTGAACATGTTTCCCTAGGCTCCCTCATGACACGGCCCGACACGACCCGACCCGGTCGAAAATGTTCCTTGGGCACCCTCACATGACCCAACCTAACCCAACCCTCTCAAACATGTTTCCTTGGGCGCCCTCACTGTACAACACGACCCAACCAGACTCGACCCGAATTCATTTCCTTAGGCGAAATCACACAACCCAACCCGACCTGACCCACCTGAACGTCGAAGGCACGAGGGAGAAAATGACAAATGGGTTGCATGAACATGCACAAGGTACACGGGTGGTCACAACTTAGCATTTTTTATACTGATCGATCTCCCTCACACGATTTGACTCGAACGAGTTTCCTGCGGCGCAATACTGACACTTATCTCAAAATGTTGCAATACTGACACTCAAGCCTCATCATATCATGTATGACACCCTATAAGGAGTGTTATTGAAAATATGAAGAATATGACATAGGGGATGACTATCTAGAAGATGACTCTACCACTAGAATAATTAGTCAAGGTAAATTTGACTAGTACTAAAGGATTGTTGGAGTAGAAAATTTTCATGGGTACCATATATTTTCGAGGTAGCTAGGAATGTAATATTTATAAGTCAAATGGGTGATGCAATCGTGCATATCATATTTAAGAAGGATTCATGTAAGATGATTCGTGGTGTGATGGTGTTGATAAGAGGTGTTCAAATTGGCATATTATACAAATTGTAAGGGCATATTGACCAAAGTAGTCTCAATAGTGCAAATGTTCATAAAAATTATGGGTCAACCCTCTTGTTTAGTCAACAATACCATGTTGTAGCATCAAAAGATGTGACACAATGGAGAGAAAATAATTTAAGTTATGCAAAGAAAAGGTATGATTAAATTTTTGTATATTAACTCTCTAAAAGTCACTTTATGTGAATATTGTATTTATGGGAAACAAGATCGTGTTAAATTCCCATTCGGTACTACAAGGGCAAAGAGAATTATGGAGTTAATTAATAGTAATGTATTTGGGATAGTACCAATGCAATGACTAGGTCTATCCATATATTATGTTTTCTTCATTGATAATTTCTCCAAGATGACATGGATATATTTCGTAAGGAAGAGCTCTAAGGTTCTCAATAAATTTCAATAGTTCAAATATCTTATGGAGAAAAAAATAGATAGAAAGGTAAAGGCTATGATAATTGATAACAAAAGTGAATTATATGGTAAATAATTTAAGAAAATATGAAAACAACATGGGATATAAGTTCCCAAACAACTACTCCATACACTCTTTAGAAAAATAAATTCATTGAGAGAATGAATAAGATGTTGATGGAAAAGTGAAGGAGTGTGTCCAATAATGCAGAACTAGCATAAGAATTATACACAAAAACAATCAACACTGTGTGTTACCTAGTGAATAGGTCTTCATCATCAACATTGGTGACAATACTCCACACGAAGTATGGTTTTGTAAGAAACCATCACTCGCACATCTTAGATTGTTTGGATTTGATGCATTTTTCCATGTTCCAATGGAAAAGAGGAAAAAATTGCATAACAAGTAAATCAAGTGTATTTTCATAGACTATAAGGATGGAGTGAAATGATAGAAGATATGGAATTATGTGTCAAGGAAGATAATTTATATTCAAAAGTGATATTTAGGGAAGTAAGGTGTAATTATAAAACATAAGATACTTCAAAAAGGAAGGAAAATAGAATTTATTATTGGACTTGCAGTTGGAGGAAAGTGACTTAGATGAGTCAACAGATTCAGCCAAAGGTTTGGAACATCAAGGAGGTCTAGTCAATTAAGGAAAGATATTGAAAGGTATACCCAACATTATTTTCGGTCTTCTTTTTTTTATCTACCATTGAGGATGAACCTAGCACATTTGAGGAGAGAATCAACTTGATACATGGTTAACTTTGGTCAAGAGCTATAAATGAAGAAATGGATTATTTGCATAAGAATAAGACATGGCGGATTTTGCCAAGTTACTTATTAGAAGGAAAAATTTTGGTTTCAAGTGGGTGTTAAAGGAAAAGTTGCATTCAATAGATCAGGTTACAAAATACAAGGCTTGACTTAGGGAAAAAGGATATTCCCATTCCCAAGTCAAGGGAGTAAAATTCAGTAAGATATTTTCCCCTATTGCATTAAATTTCATTAAATTACTAATGTCTTTGGTTGCGGATTTTTATCTCGAGATATGACAATTGGATGTAAATATAACAGTTCTACATGGTGACCTAGAGTAAGAATATGCATGAAATGACCTGAAATTTTTGTAGTAAAAGGAAAGCTAAAGTTAGTATATAAGTTGAAAACTTTCATTTATGGTTTGATGCAATCATTTAAGATATGGTACCATAATTTTGACATGTACATATAGGGATTGGGATTTTTGAGAAGCCAAGTTGTTCACTATGTATATCTCAAGTCGAAAGGTAGTATTTCATATATCTAGTGTTGTATTTTGATAGTATCTTACTAGTTGGAAACAAAATGGGTGCGATCAGGAAAGTGAAGATGTAACTATCCTCCAAATTTGACATGAAGGATCTTAATATTGTAAGTTTCATTCTTGGAATGGATATCATCAAAAGACTACGTAGTGAAGAAACTATTGGTAAACCAGATAAAGTAATTTGTGACAACCTTGAAGTGTTTCAACATGTATATTGTACTAAACCAGTGAAGGTAGCAATTCGTGTCAGGGAAATACTGATTGTTGATCAATTTCCAAAGACACAAGAAGAAAGAGAGGACATGGCTTATGTTTCATATGCATTTTTTGTAGCTATTCTAGTTTATGCATTGGTCAGCACTTGACTGAATATTGCTCATACATTGGGAGTATTAAGCATATACATGACAAAAACTAGTAAATAACCTTAATTTGTTGTCAAAACATTATTAAAATATTTTTGTTGTACAAGTGATGTTCATATCTACTACAATTGAAGACTTGAGGATGACAATAAAATAATTGTACAAATATTTTTAGATGACGATTGGATTGGATATCTAAAAAAAATGTGTCAACTAACTAATATGTAATCAAGTTATTCAATGGAGCTAAAATATGGATGAGTAAGTGGCAGTTGGTCGTGGCACCATCAATTATGAAAGTTGAATGCATAGTAGGAACTTATGCAAGCAAGGATGCAATTAGGTTGTAATAGTTGCGTATAGAGATCAGGTTTTCTTGACAGCCCAAGGAAAATTCTCCTTCATTGTAATTATTTCATATATTTTGATTTATAATTAAAAATAATTGAGAATTTAGGACACATATTCCATATTTTTAGGAAGGAGTTTTCTTGGGATTTGAAGGAAGCTTGAATTGTTTCGCAATAGCCATTGAAGTTTGGAAAGTTTTCCATAAATGGATTGGTTTTACAAATTAATGGAGTGGGAAAGAAGAACACAAAAACCATTCCTGCCTTGGACAAATATATAATGTAGAAATGACAAAATTAAATAGAGTAAGGGTTGCATTGTTAGTTGGGGGACAGATAAGTAAACCAACAGGAAGTGGTGAGGAAGGAAGTGCTAACACGCAAACTTTTCTCCACAGTCAAACGTGAAAGAACCATTATAGCGAAGAAGGAAGAGGGGCGACAAAAATGACTAACCCACACAACCAAAGACAATTTCAATGACCTAATGAAAATACAAACATCCTCGTGGAGGAGACTACACACACGATATAATAAAGAGCATGCACACACAGAGCACTCTCACTCATGGAGAAGGATAAAATTTCGATTCAAATAAATAAAAGAGAACACAAATAGACAAAACAAGAGAAGAAAAACATTATGTTGTTATCATAAAGTGGGGAGTAGATCCATTCTTCAGTTGAGCATTAATAGGTGGAATATTTCACACTTCTTTCCAATATAGGAGAAGGGATAAAGGTAGTAGTTGCCTCTCAGTACATGTGCATACTATAGATATTGAACATGATATGAAAAATGTTTAAACCGTTAAAAAAAGAGCATTTCATTGTATATAAGGAATTCAACATAGAAGCCATGATGTTTGATATGATTTTAATATTATTCCTAAAGATTGGATCTTCAACCTTGATTCAAGTACAAGACATAGACACGTATATATATTTAGGATATATTTGTGAATATATATCAGAAACTTTGTGAAGTATATATCATTTTTTTAGTATACATGTTTCATTCAGGTTATCAAACTATTTTTACTTGAAATTTTTGTGTCTTTCATAGAAAAATATGGTTAATATTTCAAGTTGATTCTCATTGTGTTAATATCTGAAATAAGTATCTTTCATATAAATATATGGTAAGTAAATCGGTCAATTTATCAATGTTACAAAACAACGTCAATAATAATATATTTGGATCAATTTTATAAACATACGAAATATCTACAAAACTAAGATTCTTCTTAATATCCTTTTCATATTTCATTCATTATAACCAAAAAAAAATTATGAAGCTTATGATATACTATCAACATGAACACATAAAGTTGAAGTTAATGATCGGTTGAGGTGAAATAAAATTACACTTTTTATTTCAGTATTGCGACTCTTTGGGAAACACGTCGACATTTTTCAAATAAACATCGGTTTTGCGACATTTGGCTTCAAAACGTCGCAAGACCGACGTTTATTTGAGAAACGTCACTTTTCTGATGTTTTCTCCAAAGTGTCGCAATACCGACGAATGTGTAAGAGACGTTGCCATTCTGACGTTTCGTCCCATAAACGTCGTAAGACCGACGAAGAGTTTACAACGTCGTAGTTCCGACGAAAAACATAAATGTCACAAACGTGATGATGTCCCTAAATTTCGGTATAGCGACGGCTTTTGGCGAGATTTGAAAAATTTATAGAAATTTGGGAAATTTGCGACAATACGACAAAAGTGTCGGAATTTTCACCAAATTTACTAGTGTATGCTAATCACCTTTCTAGAACTGATATAAATTTTAAGAAATGCCAATTTTCCAGAGATGGATAGAGGTCTGATCATGAGGCTTTCCTCTATAATTTGGAGTAGCTTATTGTTGTGTAGGTAAATCCCCTGTGTGGACAGAGGTGATCCCTCTAGCCCTAGGGTGGGTCTAGCAGCAAGACGACATGCTAATGCGTCGATTCATAGTTAATGAATGAAACTATCAGGATATATGTCCTACCTTTGTTCCAACGCAGTTTTCGTAGCTGTGGCAGCAATCTCCTGATCTTCATCCTGACATGTCGCAGTCCTTTAGTAGTGATACTCAGGTGTCTACACAAGGATCAAAGAACAAAATTAGTATAAGAAACAACATTTCAATTCATAACTATCTAATTGGTCAAGGATAATTAAACGTATTGCGTAAGATTAATCATGTCAACACAAGACGGGAACCAAAACATAAGTTATGTATTAATTAAGAGAAAGAAAGAGATTACAACCAAATGAGCCTTAAGGTTGTAGCCTCTTTCAACAGGTCTAGTCAAAACACGTCTCAAGAATTTTTAGGGAACTGGATGTGGCGAGTAAATAAGCCTAGGCTCTCTCTCGACAAAGGTCTCTCTATTCTCTATCTCACACTAGCTATATCAAACTATTTCAGCTATTCTAAGAAATGTTCAGCTAGTTGCATCTATGTGAGAGAGATGTATTTTTAGGAGAGGAAGAGGTTGGAATCCCTCAAATGGTGGAAGGGAGGCCTTATCCTTGGCAGTTTGCTCAAAAGTAGGGAACAATAATCAAAAGGAATATATTTGACGTTATCCAGTCGAAAAACCCATGCTGACTCTGTTCATGAAGTGGTTGGAAATGGAAACTTCACTTCTATATTTAAAAAACTTTCCAAAAACAGCTCGGTTCGGAAAGTCCACTGAGATAGAGCACCAATGGGCACAAGACCCAGTGATAATCTCCCTTATCAATGTGAGGCCATACCTTCCTACTAGCACCGACCCAAAATTATGTGTTTTTGATGGTCTTCTCCAGGAATAGTCAACAAAGGAAATGTTATCCTCATGGAAAGGGATGAAATGACACTTTTTGCAAGGCATGACACTGCATATAAGTCATAGAAATGGTCCTCCAATGTGCGGGATGGGAATTACAGGGACGGTGACAAAATTTTGTGTAACAGATGCCCCCTAAAGCATGAGTTCCAAGAGAGAGGGAGGAGTGAAATGCTTTATGAGAACGCGTTCGAACCAAGCACTGTTGTCAGAGGACCTGCAAGTAAAAATACAAATGATATCTCTAATACATGAACATGTGGCATGGGAATAGCCATCCATAATAGAGTACATATAAAATGAGATCCGAGGTATGGACATAGCCATCCAGTAGTAAGGATCAACAAATAGACTCAGGTATGGTCTCAACCATCCAATCAAAAGACCCATGCATATAGTCATGATAAAACAAAATATCTCACAGCCTGGATCTTATCGAACAAAACCCAAGGTCTTGCACTCTATCGTGATCTGAAAAAGTACAAATTCAAGTATGCGAACATGTGAGCTGAAGTCAAACATGGAAGAAAGTTACCTGATTACAAGCTAATGATGTAAGTTGTTAACAAGCATGAGAGAAACCACTAACAATGACAATGGCTCTGAAGGTACAAATAGTACAATCCATGGAATGTGAACAATGATATGGCGTCGAACACCCACAGAATCACTTGATCGAAGGCCAATGATGTGGACCTGTTGTCAAATGAAAAGAACCTTCCATTGAGGCATGCAAGCTCCAAGGTATCGTAAGGGAGTCTCTAGATCAACTTCTTGGATAATGAGCTGAAGTCGTCATGAAGTGTCCTGGTCTAAGGAGGGCCATAATGTTTCCCACATCATCGACATGAGGTACGGGAACATGATGATAGTGAATCAGGACCAAAAAGAGGATCGGAGTGAGGTTGAAAACTACAAAAAAAAACTTCTCTTGAACATATCAGCGACATGACTCCATATTTGGCAGTATTTGACATCAAGGGATCTGAGGTCATGGTGACATGGCAAAGAGTAGATGAGCAGTCAAAACAAATTACCCAAACCCATGGAGGCAAAAATGATGAAATGATATGTCCCCAACCTGACACGAATGCAGATGAGTGTCATGTTAAAGAGAAACATAATTCTGACACAACTAAGAACTAGTTCCATTTCCCCCCACCATTACTGGAAAGTACCCCAGTTATTTTTGGAAAACAAGCTTGAAGGGGATATCATATGCTTGTCATGTAAGTTTGTCCTTTGGAAAAATCCATCCTAGTACCATTTATGAGTCCTATGAAGGAGGAACTCGGTGACGTCATGGTGACCGTTTTCGATGTCATTTAGGTTTTAAAAAGTCTAAAAAAGGAAGAACTCGACATATTTTCATGTTTAATGAGTTTGAAAAGAAGCGGAAAAGAAAACTCCAGCAGTCCCTTTTCATAGGTAGTCTCACATAATCGAAAAGGTAGAAAACTATGTCTGAGAGAACATATTAGTCGCGATAGGCTAAGGTATTTCTTTTTCGTAAATAATATATCCTAGCCCGAAAAAGGGATAAACGTATACTGGGTAGATATCATTTCACAGCCATTTAATGAGTTCAAAATGACAAGACTCGACAATATTTTCAATTTTTGAAATCATAAAAGAGCTGAAATATGACTCCAACACTGAATTTTTCGGGTTTTTACTGAGTCCGAAAACGTATAAAATGCAACTTTTTACTTCATCGTTGTCACATTGAGGACCTGTCACTACACAAGAGACACACGTAAAACCCATTTTTCAAAATAAAATAGCGCAATAATCGAAAAATATGCTTTAAAACCTAATTAGGGTTCTAAAAAGTTATAAAATGCCAAATATGGTAAAAAATAAATTACTTTTCACTTTTACCTCTTGTGAGAAATTTGTTACCCTTTTTCACTGTGATTTTGTGGAGCTGACATCGGGCAATCCGGAAGACCAATTGTGAATTTGTCTATTCCAGGTAAGAACTCACATCCTTCCCTTCATTTTGATAGTACTTTCATTACCTACAACCCCACTTTTGTATATCTATGGGGGGATTTTGTAAAATCTAAGGCACGACAATCAACGCGAGTATCAGGCACAGACTCGTGCCAATTTGCCTAAACATTGAACGGGGGCACACCAATTGGCGCGATTGTTTTTAAAACAGTCGCGCCAACCGCAGAAGCCATTTTTAGCATGTAAATTCCAACAAGAAATCCCAATTTAACCATTCAAAATAATTTTGTTTGGCTAATGGAAATCATATGAATGTTTTTGCAAGAGTGAAAAGAAAAAATGGTGATTGAATGGAAAGAACAAGAACACAACGAATAATATGAGGAAGCCATGGGAAATGTGAGAGGCATGGAAGCTTTCAGAGATTGCGGGCTCAAGAAATTATTTATGGCACCATGTCTCAGAGCCCAACCAAAGCTGTTGTAGTACTTGATCAGATTTTGGGATATTGATGACAAAAAATTCATTATTCACGATGAGGAACTTGAGATTGAGGTCTCATATATTTGTTTCATAACTGGATTATCGCAAAGGGAGGCAGTACCAATCCTCACCGGTACTTGGGCCATAATGGAAAACATGGCTATGGTTATTGACAGAGTGTGTCGAGGAGCATGGAAAGGATCCAAAAGTAGGAAGGTGGATATCCAAACCATTCCCGATCTGGAACTCAGATTAGTGCTACACACCATCATGCAAGCTGCAGGATTTCAGGCTCCACATGTGGCCACAAAAACACAATTACTTCTTGCAGTGGACTTCATGACACCGACACTCTAAAATTGGGTAGAGGCAGTAAAAATCAACATCAAAAGCTAGTTAAAAGAGAACTACTCAATCATTTATGGAGATTGATTCCAGGTCTCCTCCTCTAGTCAATATGGAAAGAAAGAAACAAGCACATATTTAAAGATCAGAGCACTCATTTAGACATAATCTGAGGTAACCTCTGCACTAACCTCAAGGAGACCTTAGCCCTTCAGCATTGGTATCCAGAAGATTTCCCTACTCTAGCTAATGAAAAAGCCATCTAGGAGAATTGGAATCTACAAATCCCACAAGCTATGCACCATCAAAGACCTGCACCAAGTCGGTCCAGTAGAAGGATATCATGGACTCCTCCTCCAACTTCCACTTTCAAACTCAATTTTGACGGAGCTTCCAAAGGTAATCCCGACAAAGCAGGATTCGGTGGAATTATCAGAAACCATGAAGGTCTTACGCTCTTAATCTTCTTCGGCAACATCGGTTGGGACACAAACAACTCGGCTGAGCTGGAGGGGTTATGGCAAGGACTTCGCTTGGCCTGGAGTAATGGTTTTTATCCGCTGGAGATCGAAGGTGACTCCCTCCTCCTCATCAATATGGCCAATATACTACTCAATGGGGCTCATGCTCACAAAATAGCTAACAGCTGGAGGTTAGAAGCAAGACTGACTGTTGTTGAAATGTGGCTCCACACCAACCGATCCGTCTTATTCCATCACGTCAAGAGGAAAGGCAACAAAGTCACGGATATTCTAGCCAACTTAGGGGTGGACAATGAAGACACTCTTCTCAGTGGGGACCTTGACATAATTCAGAACCATGAACGAAAACAGGAATGCAAAATTCTCATCCAAGCGGATGCAACCCCCCCCAGATGCGGGTGATCAAAAAAATGACTAGAAGGATGGGACAGGGGTGTGACGAAGCGGGTCGACACCTGCCCACCCCGGATGAGAAGGTAAATACACAGTCGCCCAACAGATCTCAGCATTTGCAGCCCGCACAGTTCACAGGATTGTGGTCTAGCGGTTCGGCCTTCCGCATTATGACTATCATGCAGGGTTCTGACCTCACATGCCTCCGCATGCTGGAGCACTCACCTCTCTTCAATGCTCATGATAGAATGGAGGATTCTCGTAGCAGGAGCAGGAATGATAAAGGGAAGCTTGGCATTCATTTCTCCTTGCATCTTAGGCGATCACACCGGCCCCTTCTCAATTTTTTTTATGGTTTCAAAATTGTTTACCCGCTGGTGGATGTTTGTTCTACTCTGCAGCTCATTGAATGTGACGGAGAGAGGAATGGGCGTTGGAAGACTGGTTGTGGTCCTCCTGCAAGGGCGTTGAGGGATATTTTGACTCTGTTCGCAAGTGTGTTGACCCCCTGCTACATTTGGACAATCCAGCATTTGTGTTGGCTCTATGCCGAGGTTGAGACACAGAATGAGAAGTCGCAGAGGCGGCAACAAGGGTCGCTCCTCCACCCGACCCTCTAGCCCGTCCTTTGCTTCACCTGCTACTTCGAAAGGTCATGTGGGCGGCCACTATCCACGTACGTGTAGTGGGAGATGGAGTTCTTTGGATTCTTGTCACAGGGGCTCCCACACTCCCTGTCCTCCTGCTTCTATTCCTCCTCCCACCACTGGTTCTACTCGGTTCATCTTCAATAGTGCTCTGAATCGCCCGAGAATCACGGCCATCATCACAGTATTTTTTCATGAGACCGCCCAAATGGAGGACACCACTTCTCCCGCGACGGACACAGGTGTGGAATTCGCTCGAACTTTGTTCCCTCATGATGGGGCTGACAGTGCGGCAAGGAAGCCTTTGGAAGCTCCAGCACGTAGCATCCTGGAGGTGGAGATGGCGCAGGCTGACCTTGGACCATCAGTCTCAGAAGAAGCTTTAGCCTTGGACCTGCGCGCTTCAGGTTGGTGTCGTATCATGGCAGAAAATCTTGATGAATAGTCAGTATTCTGTGGTGTTTTTCTTTGTATCTGTGGCTCATTCTATTGAGCTGGTGTCTGTTAACTCGGTTAAGTGGAATTCCGGTTTTTTTTGTTCATTTTGGATTTTAAGCTCCCCTGCGTGGGTTTTGGCAAACTGTCAGACTGGTTTCCCTGTTACAGGGCAGTCTCCTCTTATGTTTCTCCTGCTATCTCTACTTCTTTCCGGAGCAGGTGTCTTGACTGCGGTCACTATGTAATTTTATTCCTCTGTTAATAGAATTAAGCTTACTTAGAAAAAAAAAACATCAAAAGCTAGTTGACAAAATGCAAGAATGGTAAGCTGAAGTAGTTCAACTACAAATCCATATTGGTACCTTTCATCTTGGAACGGTTACCAATATTCCAATGTTAGGATGTAATAGTTCTGACACCACCAGCCTAGGAGCCACACATGCTCCATTGGGCAGCTTTAATGCCAAGGTCAAATGGCGGTCAGTAGATGTCCTTGAGACCAGAGTTATTTGAGTGGATCTGCCGACAACTAATTGTCATGGATGACTGGCCCTAATCTGGCACGTATTTCATCGATGATACAGATCTCCCACTCCCAGAAGGAGAGGATTGGGATGAAGTACTGGCTAAGACTCATTTTTTATTTTGATGAGGACTATGATTTTTTTTGTTATGCATGTTCTGACATTAATCCATGTAATTGTAGATGTTGGCCCAGAGAGACCTGCAGGTATGTCCCCGATAGCGTATAGGATTCCTCGTGACTTTTATGTGACCCCTCATGGTGAGGGAGGCAAGGAGGAGGAAATCATATGCAACTTGGATGGAATCTCCCATGGGATCTCGGACTACGCGCGATTGGATGATGTTCCTCGCACGTACTAGAGACACACTGTAGGGGTGTAAAATTGTGTTCACCTCTTATTGAGCCAGCTTGTACAGGAAATGACGTGTTATCATGAGCGTCACGCCAACTAGACACCTAGGTTTTATTTCCACATATTCTTTGAGAGACATGATGTCTCAGGGTGTAATCAAAACATACATATTTTTTGAACTTATGAGGCACATGGATGCAAACACTCGATATATATATATATATATATATATATATATATATATATATATATATATATATACATCTACTTTCCTGTATGGATATTGTCATGTGATGATGATTTTTTACAAATTACGCAAATGTCTATCTAATGCAATGTTAGCTACTGTATCAGTTAATGCATTCATTCATCTAGGAATATGTTGATATGTAATGTAAGAAAAATTTATTTCTAGTAAACGAACGAGCAAATACAATCTTAAGATCTGAGAATTTCTAATAGAATAATGCCCATTAAGTTGAAGAAAAACAAGTTGTGAGTCTAGGTTAACAATCAATGCACGAATTTAGAGAGAGAAAACCTCGGTTAATAGTTCAATAACCTCACTATATTCAGTGACATTGTTTGTGGTTCATCCTAGATAGATACCTTGAAGCTCTATCAACTCACCAGCAGGATCATATCACCCAGGCCGCTGAAGATAGGTTATGGGTACTATGGGAAACACCATCCACAAAACCGACATAAGGGGTAATGGACATATACACAATAAGCAACGATCCAAAAAGCAGGAAAATGCTTGAAAATCACACCATGCTAAAGATGTACAAGATGATAAGAACACCTATGTACAAAAACATGCACGAATAACTGATGCATTGTATTTTTTAAGATACAACCCATTTATGGGTTGATCCATAGGATAACCTTCATAATCAATAAGCTCATAAGACCCATTCCACAAAACACGCTTAACAATGTAGGGCCCATGCTACATGGGTTGAAATTTTCCTACCCCCATCTTATCATGAGCTCGGTTGTACAGGAGGACGAGGTCTCCTTCTATGAAGGAACAAGAGGAAACCAACTGGTCAAAATGAGCTTTGACCTGCTTTTTTTGTGCTTCTATGACCAGAGAAGCAAAACGGTGAGCTTCATCAAGCCTCTCTAAATATAGAAGACACTCTTCTTCTAGTAAATTATTCGACGGAAATTCAAAAACTAGCTTGAGCGAAGGTATTTCACATTCAATCGGAAGGGTAGCTTCCATACCATAGCCAAGCTGGAATGGAGTGAATTCAGTTGCACCCTTCACTAAGGTTCGGTAAGCCGAGAGAGCTAAAAAAAACATGAGATTCTAGTTTGATTTATGCATCCCAATCGTATGTTGCATCATAGTAACGAGAACTTTGTTCACAACTTCAACCTGGCCATTGGCCTAAGGGTAGTATGGCGTTGATTTTTTGCGACGGAGACCCAAATTGGAAGTCAACTTTGCCACCATGTAATCCCGAAAATGGGAACCATAATTGGTAACAATGGCTTGAGGGACACCAAACCTAGAAATGACATGATTGAATAGAAACTGTGTTGTTGTATTATCGTTTGTCATAAGTGTATGCATTGCTTGGGCCCATTTGGTAAAGTAGTCCATGGGTACGATGATATAAGCATGACCCCCACCTGACTAAAGGTTACATGTCATAAAATCGATGCCCCACATCCCAAAGGGACCAACGATAATGACAAGGTGAATATGTGAAGGTGGCGCACACATCTTGCGTTGACATATCTAGAAATCATGGCAGTTATGGATAGCAACAATGCATTCTTTAAAGATGGCAGGCCAGAAATACCGAGCATGAATAATCTTCTATGCAGTAGCATATCCATACATGTGACCTCCACAAGCGCCACTATGACAATCATTCAGGGCCCTTTTAGCCTCCTCGAGAGTCAAACACTGACGGAGAATGGAATCAACTCCGATGTGGTAGAGTGTATCTCCGACTATGCGATAGGGTTGCAATTGATGATGGATGCATCGGTGGGCATCCTCCATCAACCCAACTTAGAAGGTGGAAGTTTGAAGATATACGATGATATCATAGTACCAAGGAACGAGGGTGCTAATCAGAAACAGCATGTCGTCTGAAATGCGCTCCTTAGAACTAGACAGAGCGGAATCAGAAGGGAGAAAGTAGATCAAATCGGCGAAGGCTAAATATTTCTTCGACTTGTTGGTAGTGAAATCCAAATCGAACTCTTGGAGGATTACAATCAAATTCGATTACTTTCCCCCCACCAATTGACAATTTAATATGTAAGTCATAGGGTTGCAATCAGAAATCACAGTCACTGTGTGCAATAGGATGTAGTGACGAAAACGTTGAACAACTTGAACAACAGCCAACACCAACTTCTCGACATGTGCATATCGCGTCTCACTATCAAGAAGGTTACAAGACAGATAGTAAATTACATGCTCATCATCATCATCGTCATCTTGTACCAAAACCATGGAAATCGTGCTAAACGTGACAGCCAAATAGAGGGAGTAATCGTGATGATAATTTGGATGATGCAATAGAGGAGCATTGATGAGTAATTCCTTCAATGCATCGAAGGACTTTTGGGTGATCTCATCCCAGAGGAACGGGATGCCTTGCTTCAATAATCGCGTAAATCCTTTGGCCACTTCAACATAGTTAGGGATAAAACGGTGTAAAAATTTATCCTTCCCCTGCAGACTCTGCAGCTAATGTAAGGAGGAAGGAGAGGGGAGATTAACGATAGCTTCAACTTTGAGTGGATCGAGACGAATCCTGCCTTTGGAAACGATAAACCCTAAGAGTCTGCTGGAGTCAACGAAGAAGACACACTTATGCAGATTAAGTCAGATGTTATAGCGTCGACAACAAAGAAAAATCTGACGGAGATGATCAGGATGGTCTTTACGCTTAGCCAAATGAGCCGAAAGGTCATCCACATAAGGCTGAATAATGTGCTTGATATCATGGAAATCATATGACATTTCACGCTGAAATGTAACCCCAGCATTTTTAAGACTGAAAGGGATAATTTTATAAGAGAAAGTACCCCAAGGATAGATAAAGGCGGTCTTCTGTTGATCCTTCGGAAGAATGTTAATCTAGTTGTATCCAAAAACCCGTCCATAAGGGAAAAAATCTCACTCCCAGCACAGTCTTCAATGATTTGATCAATAAAAGGAGTAGGAAAATTATCCTTAGGGCAAGCATGGTTATTGTAATGGTAATCAACATGGACACAAATTGTACCCTATTTCTTATCTACGGGGACAATGTTGGAAACCCATTCTATCAAGGGAATCGGATAGATAAAACCAGCTTTAAGAATTTTTTCAACTTCTCTCTTAATAGTGGTAGCCTTTCTAGGGTGCAGAGGATGAAGACGCCGGTGAAAAAGCTTCGCACCAGGATAGGTAGGAATCTCATGCACCACTATACTTAGATTGATGTCAGGCATCTTTTCGTAAGACCATACAAAAACTTCGCGAAACTCGTGCAAGAGACTAGTATAAACCTCAATTTCATTAGGAGAACAGATCACCCCAATATAGATGTTCTATAAAAGCTTCAATTTAATGGAGAAGTCGATAAGTATTTTCTGAGTAATTTTCCTCAAGTTGCCTTCCGAAAATACTTCATGTGTCAAGATAGGCATTTGAAGCAGAGGATAACGAACCTAAGAAGCAAACCTCTCGAGACATGTAGACATGGCCCCAAGGCCGAGAATTAATGAGGAACGATGATGACTATCATCCCAAGGAGGATCCTCAAGAGACATAGTTTCCATGATGACCTCATCGGAGGGAAATATCTCTCTCAAGGGATCGGTTGAATCCGAATCTCTAAGCCAAGGGTATTGAGAATACGTATCAAGAGACATGCCCAAAGGAGAATGATCAGGAGACGGAAGATCCGAAGCCGAAATAAGTTCACAATAATCAATCTTGATCAGACTTAACAACATCGAATCTCCAAATGAATCAATCTGTTTGGGCGAAGGGATGATCCACAGATCAGAATACTTGGAGACCATATTAACCTGAATAGCCTTAGGTGGAGGAAGAGGAAAAATACCCATGAGGGCAAGATCTTTGATGAGACCTGACCCTACGCTCTCATAATGCGTGGGAAGTTGATCGATGTAAGGAACGTTGCTCTCGAAAGATGAAGAAGTGAAGAAAGGCAATTGATCGAATAAAGATCTTTCCTTCATGCGAAAATCGCAAAACACGAAAGAAAGTGGATGGAACGCATAGCATAGCATGAGTCCAACTGCGACTGAGGAGAATATTGTAATTGAGCTTGGCATCAGCTACTTCGACCTCGATGTTGACTGTTTTCCCTTCTAGATTGATCGGTAAACTAGCGAGAACACTAATAGGTTTATATTCCCTTCCATAAAATGCTTCTAGAGAATTTGGAGATGAATTGAGAGATGGAGAATTGATATATTTCCAATAGGAATATGAAGTGACGCACGTAGACGCACCCTCGTCCACAGCCACTCGATGGATATTCAGTCCATTAATCCCAACTTGAATAATGAGAACAAGCTAGTGAGGGAGACGTGGGATGAAATTCTCCAAGTCAAAAGTGATAAGGCTCGAATCATTAGGATCAACCCCACCGATGGAAAATAGCAAAGCCTTCCGTTGGGATGGACAACTCTGAAGTACTTCTAATGCATACATAATAGATGGTGCCTGAAAAAAATCCTCAAAAATACTATAATGTTGAGCAGTATGGGTGTTAGGCTTGTAAGAATACTTACGGAGTACACCTTTGGAAGGTGGTCATACAATGGGCTCAGTTCTGGGCCTTTCAATCTGAAGAGGGCTAGAATTAGGCAGAGGAGGAGTACCATCAGTGTTCTCTTTCCCCGCTACCTGACACAATTCGGTATACTATTTCGATTGGGTAGCTATGGAAATGGATGCAGAACTGTTCATCATGAAGACCTGAGAGCCAAATGGGGAAGAGGACTGAGGTTTCTCTACCAACTAAGTCTGTTGTGATGGAAACAGTTCTTTGAGAAAAATCGAAGTTCCTTGAGTTCCTTTGAGCAATCAACTCACTTCAGCCCATCTAGGACAGTCCTTGGTGTAGTGCTCTTCGTCACAAATCAAGCAATGATACTTCAGTTTACACTATGAACCATTATCAGCATGAGATTTCTAAGAATCCTGTTTCGGGGTATTGGCTTTGGCCTTACCTTTACCCTTGGAAGTTTTACTACTATATTTCCCTGAACGACATTCACTTCTATATTTTTACTAGAATTTGGAGTCAACTGAGAAGTAGTATTGGTGGAAGGAGTACATTTTTTCTTCCCAGGATTTGGAGGAGAAGACTTCCGAGAAGTATGAGACACTAAATTGATGATACCGTTGATAGATGGCATCGTCGGTGCTTTGTAAGTTCCAGGTCTAGGAGCATCAGGCATGAGTTCATACAACGTTCCAGAATTAGAGTACACAAGATCAAGGTACTAGGCACGAGCAATGGCTTGTTCCTATGTTACGCATGCCCCCATATAAATTTCCTTAGCCACATCGTAGCAATGAACGAGGTGGTGAACCAATCAGTTATAAGCTGATGAAGAATCTCAAACTTGATCAAGCATTGATGATGCCTTCATTCATGAATATGATCTTAGATATGAGTAGCTCGATTTTGCTTCAAGGATGTGAGGAGGTGTGTCCCGGTTTCATACTGAACCGGCAACTGAAAGTGCGTGAGAAACATGATGGCTAAAGAATTGAAATCTTGGAAGACACCACGAGATAACTTGATGTACCACTTGGAAGCAGCACCAGTAAGAGTCCATTGGAAAATACAGTGTCAGATAGAATCGTCAACCTAAGAGTTAGAGGAACACCAAAGATGGTAAGTCATAACATGCGCTTAGGGGTCTTCTCCGGTCTTGCCCTCAAACTTGGGACAATCACCAGGAATTTTGGTTGAAAGTGGAGGCCAATATGGGTTATGAAGGATCAAATCATTCATCAACTTTGACACATCAGGCAGTTCCAACGTAGCAGGAAAAGGCAATTGAGGATTAAAATGCATTGCAGGTCATTAATAAAGACCAGTGTTGGCATTCCACACAGGTTGAGAGAAATTCTGGCCCCATATTTTTTGTCCTAGAGGATTCTGTCCATAGGGGTTATAAGCATGATAGTTTTGCCCATACATGGGTTGAGGACTGGGATATTGATTATAAGCATACCACTGAGGTCTGTGCTAAGCAACATATGAATTTTGTTGCGGAATGTATGCATTGCCTTGAGGTGGATTATACACCATCTGGGATTGACTTTAAGGGTAATAAGTCAAACCTTGGGGCACACTATATACTTCCTGATATTGACCTTGAGGAGGGTAAGTAGCGCCTTGAGGTTGAGCAGGTTGTCCCTGCGGAGTGGGTTGAACCGACTACTGCGGTTGGACAGGCTATCCCTACGGGTAAGGTTGGCCTGGATACTGAGGTTGGGTATGCTATCCCTACGGGGCAGGCTGGCCTGGATACTGAGGGCCACCGGGTTGCCCTAGTGGAAGAGGTTGTCCTGATGGTTGGGATGGACCAAGATGCCCCTAAAACCTAGGTTGACCCAGCGCAGGACCATAGGGTTGTCCTTTTTGTAAAAAAAATTGGCCTTTCTGAACATAACGTTCATGTTGTTGCACAAAACGTTGTCCCTATGGTGGATATATTCCCCCCCCAGGAACGTAAGATGTTCCTGGTTGAAATTGAGGTTGACTAGAAAGACCATAGGGATATCCTTATTGGGCCGAAGGTTGTCCCTGTTATTAGTGTCCTGTGATTTAGTAAATTGGCGGACCAAATGCACAGGGTAACATCAGACCAGTATTTGGTGTCCTAGGACCAAGCCTTCATGGATTCAGAAAGGACTCTCTCTATTTTTTGCAAAGGATGTGAACTTTTTTGCTTTTAGGGTTTGATTTTAGGCTAGTTGTTAATTTTAGGGTTTGTTTGTTTGTTTGGGTTGGGTAGATGATCAAGTAGAATATATGGAATGAGAGATTTTCAATTCATTGGGCTATGGATTCTACAAAAAGTCATGGAAGGTTTAACAATGGATGGGGGATCATCACAGGGCAAATATAGCATGGTCATTGGATTTTCAAGGTTTGTTTGAAATGAAATGAACATCAACTTTGTGAACAAAGTAGGGTAAAGGGAAATCAAGAATCCTTTGTCAAATACTTAAAACAAGAAGGGACTTCAACACTATTTAGCATAAATAATTAATCAATAAACAGGGCACACCAATAACTCTTTGATTCCAGTTTAAGCAAATAAGCATTTCAGACAAACAATCTAATGAAATATAGAAGGCCAGAAACTCATTTAACTTCTAGTGATTTCACTTTCAAGGTTAGAAAACATTTAAGATAAACAAATAGCTTTAATCAAAGAAGAGGGAACTCATAAACATCTGTAATCATAGCCATAAAGATATTTGAAATAGCTCTTCAAGCATGGACAAAGGGTATGATCAAAACATAGCCTCTTTGGCAAACCTAATAAGTGGTACTTCAAAGAGAGACCTCGAGAACAATGTTTTAGTGATATCAAACAAGTAGGGATAACCATAAATCATCTATGATATCTACTGTATTAAACCATTCATTAGATAAACAAGCTTGGATTGGTCTAGGGAGAAACTAAGAATTCTCTAAACTGACCTAGCAGAGGAAAACATTGAACCAGTGAAGGATAAACAGAGCTAAGGTGCCTCTAAACAACATTTCTTAGTATAAATATTTTTTCCTACTAAAATATAGAAGGATGAAACACAATGATACACAAGAAAACAATAACTAAATAAAATCACATCACCATTAACCAAGCTTAGGGATCCTGCAAGTAAGCCTTCTCCATCAATAAGCAAAACAAGCCATTCATAAGCTCCACAACACCAATTTCTCTTCAAGCTCCAAAGACTATGTATTACTCACAAGAGTCATAACAACAACCATAAAACATGAATCTTCAATTTCATATTTAACAAGCAAGGAGGAGAAAACCTAATAGAGTCTCTAGAAGCCCATTGGCTAATCAAAAATGTCACTTTTGTCCTTGAGACCTTGCAAGGCCCAAGGCACAAAATATCTAAAAAAAATGTCATTTCAAGCATTTTTAGCAAAGAAATTGACATTTGGGCTCTACCAAGGCTCTAAAAAATTACCAAGCATACATTTTTGACTTTTCCTCTGTAAGGGCGCAACATTGAGTTTTAGGATGAATTTCCATGCCAAGGGCATAGCACAGGAGCAAGAAAACTGGGTCAACTTGTAGCAAGGTATTGAAGGCCTTCTCGATGTCAGAATAGGCTCTCTGATGGCTCGTTGGAAATACCGCTGAGTCTACTTTCTATAAATACCCTTTGTTTTCTGATTGGACCCCTACAACCTGTTAAAAAATCAAAAAATCCAAGGCTGGTAAAGGCACAACACATGCCCTAAAAACTAGGCAGAAAGGTAAAAATTAGGGTGTTTTCGACCCTTTTGGATGACCAAAAGAACTCCAATTGACCTGTAACATTGTTAGCATGCTATAATTGAGCTGAGGATTCCAAAAATTTAAGCCTTTCCTCATGAGGATGCTCTGAGAAAAAGCGTAGCACCATGGGTGCTACCCCCTTGGCACTCCAAATCGGCAAAAAACCAAAATTTGTCAAAATTCACCCAAATTTGGTGGAAGTGTGCCTCATGGTTTTTGAGAGACTTGTAGAGAAGCTTGTGCCAATATTCCAAGTTTAGCTTGGCTTTTTGTGTCTTTTAGTGCTTTGATATTGGTTTGAGCCTTTTTGAGTTTAGCCCTTGCAACTTGATTCCTCTGGGCATAATGTTTGGTCATTTTTTATTTGTAGATCAAGGTCCTTGTTTCCCTTTCCAACTTGGCCTCCAAGTGCATGTTGGCTCTTTCCAACCTATAGGTTTTAACTTTGAACATAAATTATCTACAAATGAATCTTAAAACATAAAATAAACAATAGCAAGAGCATAAAACATAAAACAGATAAACACAGAGATTTTCCCTTGGATCCCAAATCGGGACGACCTGTTTGATTTTTCATTATATTCCCTTTAGTGTTACAACACATATATATACATGCCGAAGCATACATAAACCCCAATTCATTAACCCTGGATTAGAACATAACCATAGTTCCCTTGACTAGATCTAGAAAATACCAGGGGCCGAAAACCATTGTCCCCCAAAACCATGTGCAAACTCATGCGCAAAACCATGGGTGGGTCTACCTATGAGTGGGTCCACACACTAAAAAAAAAAAATCGGGGCGCTGCCCCAGACCCCAACAGGGGGGGCTGTCACCCCCCTGTGGAAAGAATATAACACATACCCAACACAACCAACACTCCCAATCATGTGTTATCTTCATGGCCGACAGCTCATCTAGAGGGAGCTATTTTGCTAAGGTTGATTCTTGTTCCCTTTTTTCTACCAATGCCTTCTTCAACCCCATGGTTCTAGGTCTCCTCATAGACTATCCTTCCTCATCCTCACTCTCCTCATAGGTGCCCATGAACTCTTCCATCTTTACCTGTGCCTTTTGGGCTTCTTTACGGGCCTTAATGGCTCTAGCCTCATAAATATCAATTTATGCTCCTAGTTTCATCTTCTCCATGTCAAGGGAATCATTCACACTCTTGGCCCTATCCAAATGTGCTTGGAGGTCTTTAATTTGGGCATTTTTGTTTTGGATGAGCAAGTTTGAGATCCTTGCTTCATTCTCCTCATCATTGTCCACCTGAATGATTTCAAACTCCCTCTCCACCTCATAATCTTCTTCTTCTTCATTTATCTTTTGTTTCCCTTTTTCTAGTGGCTGAGATGAGGTGGATGGCATGGTCCTTGCCCTTTGGAGGCAGCAAACACAAGCCTTGGCCCTCTTTGATAGGTCAATGAAAGAGGTGTGATTATGGTCTTGTTTGTGTCTTGATCATAGCTGTGATCCTTGCTGCTATCAACACCCTCTTCATTTTCATCATTAGTATCATCAGTCATTATGTTTCATGTTTCAACATTGTACTCTTTGTTCTCAACATCAAAGTTGCTTACCTCTCCACTATTTTGATCTTTGTTTTCATTATCACCCTCTACACTTTCTTCTCTTTTATTTTGTTCATCATTAAGATTGCTTTCCTCTTTATCTTCTGCATTGTCATCATCCTCATTATCACTCGCATGTTCAATGCCTTCTTCTTGATAATTTTCTGTCTCTGTATCTTCATCATTATCATTTTCTTCTTCCTCATCTTCACCTGCCTCTCTGTCTCTTTGTCACTGTTTTTCTCACTCCCTTTTTCTTCATTATCTACATTTGTCTCTTCTTCATCATCCTCTTCTTCATCATCATCAATTTCCTCTCCTTCATCATCCTCCGCCTCTTCATCATTGTCATTTTCTTCTTCCTCCTCATCTTCTACCCCTTCATCATTATCAATTTCCTCTTATTCATCATCCTCTACCTCTTCATCATCCTCATTTTCCTCTTCCTCATCATCTTATGCCTCTTCATCATCATCATTTTCCTCTTTGTCATTGTTCTCTTCATCAATGTCCTCTTCCTCCTCTTCATTATATGCCTCTTCTTCATAATTCTCTTCTTGATTTGATGCTTCAGGAAAAGGTGAGGGAGGGAGGTTTTCTTTAGGAGAGTATTCATTTGTAGATGAGGATTCATGGTCAGTGGGGGGTGATGAAGGAGTGGATGGAGGTGGATGAGATGATGAGGGTAAATTTGGCTGATGACGAGGTAGTGAGTTTGTGAAAATTTCATGGACGATGAACACTTCCCATGGAATACCCAGTTGCACTAATTGATGCAACACAATCATCTTGATAAGAGAATGGTGAAAAAGACTTTGCATTTTTTTTGAAGGAGGTCTCTTTTGCACAATCTAAGACATCTTATCAATAATTCTATAAATCTAATAAGGCAAATGTAACAGCTTGGCCCTAGTGAAGTGCATGAGCAGTCTTATGTGGTAGGAAAAATACCTAGAAAACCTACCCTCAAAGGTGAAATATTTCATGTTGACTCTCATCAAGGGCGCATATCTCTCCAGTAGATGTGAAAATGGAAAAATGGATTTGCAGTCAACTTCGTATCTGGGTTTCAAGAAAAGTTGATAATCGCTCATGTCCAAATTTTCCTATTTGAACCGCTTTTCTCCCATACTAGGTATCCCAGTGGCCATAGAAATGGTATTGGTGGATAGCTCAAAGTTCACTCCTGATAAGTTTACTTGATGGTCATGGAGGTTAAGGATAAAATTCCTGGTCAACTCAGGATGACTTCGGACCTATTGTACCCTTTCACAGAAGTCAAACAACCCACCTCTTGGAAATATGCAACTGCCACAGGAGAGGCCATGAATTCCTTGGTATTCAGTGGCTCAAATCTATTTACCCTTCCACCCTTTTTCCTCTGTCTTCTAGGCCCTTGGCCTCCCTCACCACTGCCACTATTAGTTTCCCTTGAAATTTTTCTTTTTTACTTTTTCCTTGAAAATCAAAACCCTCATTCTACTTGTGAAATGATATGAAGAGGGAAAATGAGATGGTAATGAGAAAGGCAGTGATTTGCAAGTGGAGGGGAAGGATGAGTGAAGAAGGGAAATTTGGGGAAAATAAGAAGGTTAGATAATTTTGAATGCAAACCACTGATATGCCAAAACATGTTGTGAAAGTACCCTAATAATGACAACAACCTTAGAGGGTGAGGAAAAGTAATGTCAAGGCTTGGCAGTCGGGAGGTTGATTTTGCAAATGGAGATATTATTTCGGTAGAGGAGCAACTTCTTAGCAAAGCAATCTCAGTGCGTCTTTAGCATGTAGATGGATGAGTGTCTTTTAGATAGCAGTGTTGTTAGCATGGAGACTAAGTTTTCATCTTCCTTTAGGGTTTTTACATTTCTTTCTAGCTTCACCTTTTTAAACAGCATGAGAGGGGGCAAGGCATCTACATACCTCATATAAAAACCTTTAGGAGGTACCAAATAGAAAATTGGAGGATTTTTGAGGCGTTTGGAAGCTTGCACAGGTGTAGAGGGCTTCCTAGCTAAATGTGTAGCACAGGAGAGTAGCACCGGGCTAGTCGGTCTCTGCACGAGTTGTCAGATCGGCTGAGGCTGAACACGTAGTGCATAGGTAGGGTTTCAATGGGCCTTTCAGGTTGTTGCTAAAGAACTTGTAGCATAGGGCCAGTCAGGTGAGGTTGCACGGGTTGAGGAAACAGTCAGGAAAGGTTCTCCGTGCAGCGCCCAACCATAGCACCCAGGCCTGTCGATTCAGCTCTGCATGCCAGTTCTATCAGGCTACTGAGTCTAAAAAGAGCGAATGTGTAGCATCCATTCATAAGTTCACAATGCACCGTTAAATTTTCAGAAGAAAGCAACCACAGGTGCATAGCACAGTGTCCTAGGAGCGTAGCACTGGGATTTCTTTCCCGAATTTTCCCGAAACTCACATATTCACTTTGACCGCCTTTAATGATCTTTGTAAAGCACAGTGAAATGCTGAAGGGTAGAAAAGGCCTTTATAGTTGATAAATTTAAATTATAAAACCCACTTTGCTAATGTTTTTACTCTTTCTAACTTTTTACTGGCATTTCTTTGTCTCTTTTGATGTAGGTGACTTGAAAACTTTTCAAAGTAGCTCTTTTTCCTTTGGTTGTAGCTTGCTGGAGAAAAGAGAAAGATCCTTTTTTACCTTGAGGGCCTTGCACTGTCAAACCTCTTTTTGCTTGCACTGAGAAACTGAAAACATGTTTTTTATCCTTTTTCTAACATTTTTGAGTGTGAGTGACATGAAAACATGTTTTCTTTCCTCCTTACTAATTTGGGAAATGAGGCATAATAAACCTATCTATAACAAGTGCCTTTTCTTCATAACCATGTATGCCATCTCCCTTTAGCCACTTCTGATTTGCAGGTGCCATGTCATACTAATATTGTCCCTTCTGGCATTCTTGGATTTTGACAACTCTAGACACATAACAATAACCTCATGATTAGCTTGATTTCTCATCTTGAAACTCAACCCTAGGATTTTATTCCTTTGACATTTAGAGGGAAATTAACTGATCTTTAAAACTTGACCTCCCTCGCTGATACTCTTCGCATTCTTTCCCTTTGAGGCAATGAGATATTTTACCTTGACAAACCCTAGGAGTCACCTTCAACAGTCCCTATAAACCTTTTGTGTGTTGCATTAGATCCTTGTTGGGCATACTGCTAGTCAAATCAGGTTTAGGAATCCTAATTTCCTTGAACATGGGCTACTTCCTCCTTCTTTTCTGTGGATGTCCTTTAATGAGGAGAAGGCCTCTTACCTTACCAAATTTTTCTGTTGATAATCATATTGTCACTCCTACAGAAATGTCAAAATGAACAGTTATCCTTTGCAGAACTTAAACTTTATAAGGAGGTCTTCCTTGTAGACCTTTCTATTCTTATCCTGGAAAAACAGGTGCTAACTTTCTCTCATAGTTGATTTATCTTCTAGCACATGAAAAACAGTGATTTAGGACACCCAAAATAACCCTACAACCTATGAAACCCTAGTGACCTAATGGGAGGATCTTTTGACTTGTCCTTAACTAAAATGAGGCTTGGGATCTCAATAGTGTAAAAATAGAGCTTTTGGATCAATGGGTGCATTTGAATATATAGAAATGGATGTAATTTATTGACCCAAAGAGCTCATAGAGGTATTTTTGAGACCATCAATGCTTTAAGATATCTAGTGAACATGGGAAAGAGTAGGTTGGTTGGCGATCCTAGATGGCAAGTGAAGGGGTGAGGCAAGGTAAAACAGAATATTGAGGTCATGGGTGACCAAATAGGATAAAGATGAATGGCATGAGCCCATGAGGGGTCATCTAGGACTGGTAAGCTCACCATGACATGACAAAATAGTGAAACAGTGAAAAATTTATTCTAAGCATAATGAAGGCAGTGAGGTTTCTAAAACTCACAATATTCATGAATATTGTTTTTAGAAATCTAGGACTGACATTTAGTCATCTTCAAATAGTAAAAATTATTGATGACTAATAGTGGCTCCCCTTGTGGATGACATCTCCTTTTCAAGAGGTGTCCAGAACTTCAGATATCAAATCTCTAAGCTTATGAAGACCAGTGCCTCATCCATTGGCTAGTTTTTTCTTCATTTATTTGTTGATGTTTATATTTGAAGTTATGATCTCAAGAATATTAAAACATGATTACCTTAACCTCATCTCTACCTACCCATCATACCTTTTCCTATCATTTTTTCTTCTTCTGGGTGCACTTGGACTGGAAAACCCTTGACATTTTTTTCTTTTGAAAGAAAAAAAAAACTATCTACTTGTACCCTTATTGCTTCCAAGAGTTCAGATTATGCTAGTGAACTCTTTTTATTCTCTACCTAGACTATTTGACTATCAAGACTAAGCTGTATGACAGACTTCATTCTCTAAGCTATTGACATGAAGTTGGAAGCATGATTTGAACCAGGATTAAGAAATTTGATTCAACATGGGTTGTGGCATTGGGACAAGTTACACACAGACATTACTTTTGTACAACCAAAACTAGAAAGTATGAGGGTTGTGTTTCATCATTTGTTGATCATCCTTATCCTTCTCTTTGGTTCAGATTTGAGTATGTAGAACCAGTATCCTTTCTTCCTAATCTATTCCTACTAACAAGTCAAGTGTCTTGACAAGTTTCTCTTTCACTAACCTACCAATAAAAAATTGAAAACATGTTCAACCATGACTAGTATAGATGAGTGAACAAGACTCCTTTTGAACAAGTAGTGGCATTTAGACTTGCTCACTTTCAGCAGTACTCTTTTTTGGGTATGGGGTTGTACCTCTTCTTTAAATCTGCCCTCTTTTTCCTTTTCTATTTTTCAAATATTTTTTTTTTTACTAAATTTTCCTCATGCAGTGTTATGTACAATGGATGAAAGCTTCAAACTAGGAATCTTGACAAAAATAATTCTTGAGCATCCTGCCATTGACAACATCTCCAAATAATTCTTCTCCATTCAGCTCTTGTAAACATAAAACCTTGTTACCTTCATTTGAGTGCATGGTGTAAGGATATTTCCAAAAATTTTCTAATAGGCCATGTTCTCCTTTGTATTTTCTCTTTGATTCGTGTTTCGAAACCTTTCTTTTGTCAAAGATCCTTATTATATGGAAAAGGTATTCTTAATTAGTTTCAAAACATACAATGATGTCATGAATGTATAACATAGTGAAGTAACTTGAAACAGGCGCCATGCCCCTTTGGAAGGTAGCTTCCAGACTCTTTAACTCAGAAGGCATTTGATCAAACATGTAGGTGCCCCAAGGTGCTTTGAAAGTGGTTTTGTGCTAATCAGTTGGAAGTATTATCACCTTATTGTAATCTAAAACACTACCAAGCGATGACATCTTGTTAGAAGCTCCTACCCTTTGTAAAGTATGATTTATCTTGGGAAAAGGGTATTTGTTCTTTAGGGAGCATTTGTCTAGGTACCTAAAGTCTACACATGGCCTATATCACTTTTCTTTATTTGTTAGTGACACAATTTGCTCAAAAGGTCTTTGGTCTCTCTTGAAAGGAAACATTTTTTGAATAATATTTGTGTCTTAAGGCTTTAGGCTTCCATTACTATATACAAATGCATTCTGAAACTCTTTGCATAGTCTTATGTATTTTTGTTTTGTGTAAGGTGACAAATTTTTGGATAACTTAATCATTTTGGGTTTTTCTAGGCTTCCTACATTATAATCCTCTATATAAATCTCTGTAGATACTTCTTTAGGCCCCTTAACAACATTTTTGGAATTTAACAACTCTTCTAAAGTGACAAAACCTTTTGGTGATGAGTTATCTTTGTATGATAAGACCTTAAGGTTCTTTTTCTATATGAAAGTTTTCCAGCATTTTTATATCGGCAGAAAGGAATGGTTCTGTTTTTGAGGTTTCTCCTTCATTTGAGAAACCTTGTTCAGATTCTAAACTTAGTTTTAGTTTTGCAATTTTATCTTCAGTTTGCAGAAAATTAAGTTTAGCTTTGCCATCATATTGTTGTTTCAGGCTGCTAGAGCTTTGGATGCTGAGTCCTTCATGCATTTTCTGGTTTGACTATTGTGGTATGTCTAGATTTGTCTCAATTTCACTTACCTGCTCATCAATTTCCTCTTCATTACATAAAATGAATGAATCTAGATCTGAATGGATGGAATAAAGAGGTGTGTTATTTGGCATTTCTTAGCTGCTAACCATATACTTCCTGTGCGATTCTCAGTATAATCTCCTTGTTTGGTTAAAAATAGGGATGGTTTCATATGACATGTCTAGTTGAAGATTCCCCTAAAGTTTAGCTCCCCAAGATCTAGATAAAAGCATGCCATACTTGGGGGGAATGTCAGCACTATTATGTCCATGACCAAAACCTTAGCAGGAATTTGTGCCAGATTGACACATAGATCCTTGATTAGACCCAAACACTTGAATCTTCTTGAATCAAAGGAATACAAATCTTTGTAAGGTTTGGTTATTTCTAGGCCTAATCTCTCCATCACCACTTTTGGCATGAGGTTGTGAGAGGCGCTAGAGTCTAGCATGGCATTGTGTAATATTTTGTCATGTATGTTTAGGCTAACATAGAAAGGGGGAATAGCTCCTTCTTGGTATTTTCCCTCTACCTCAAGTCCAAACAACATCTCTGGTTTGTCATCAATCAAGTGTAGAGTGTCGGCATGATTTCCTATGTTAAAAAACTTCAAAACTTGGGACCCATACATGTCTTGGGCATTCAGTTCAGTGAGTGGTAAGGTTATCTTGATTTTAGAAATCTCTCCTTCAAAACTGAAAGGTACTTGTGTTTTAGGAATATTTACATCAGTTTTATCAGCCATAATTTCTTCTACAA
Source organism: Pinus albicaulis (assembly GCA_034641835.2). Classification (NCBI taxonomy): domain Eukaryota; kingdom Viridiplantae; phylum Streptophyta; class Pinopsida; order Pinales; family Pinaceae; genus Pinus; species Pinus albicaulis. The sequence goes on from CM076570.1 coordinate 814,943,050, forward strand.
GTTTAATTTCCCGATTCTGATTTGAGACTTTGGACAAAAGAGTTTTCTTAGGGCCACTTGTAGGTGCACTAAGGCAGCTTGGGTCACCACTTTGCTGGCTAGTTTTTTCTTTGTTTGGATCAGATTTCTTAGCCATGGTGCTATTACTGTCTCCTATCCTCTTAGGAGTATTTTCAGGGGTTTTCCTAACAACAATGTCTGTTTGGTTTCTTGGTTCTTTTTTCTCCTAAGGTCATATTGCCTATGGACTTTCATTATGGAATTTTCAAATCCTAATTGGTAGTCTTCAAAATCCTCATAGTTTGTTTTAGTTCAATCCGAGGAAAATAAACCTTGTCCTTCTTCAGTGAGAAAAACCGCACCCTCATTATCAGAGCCTATCAAGTTTACATGGTTTTATTCCTGCTGTTCAATATCTCTTTCCCTTCATCTACAAAGTTATCTTGGAAAGGGGACCTAATATGTTGGTCATTTTCCCTTTGTCTAATTTGGGGTGGGTCTCTTCTGAAGTTCTAATTCCTATTTTTGTTTTGGGGATTTGGTTGATTTTCCCTATGAGGTGCTCTTTCATTTAGGCTTATCACCTCCATCATTCTCTCCATTGTTCTAACTAAGTTGTCAATCTTGGCATCAGATGAGGAGGTTGAGGGCATAGTTTCATCTTTGTAGGCAACTCTCTTTTCTGATCTCATCCTAGCCCTCTTTTCAATCAGGTTTTCCTTTACACTCATAGCTCCCTTTTGCATGTCTTCTAAAGTTTTGGATCCCTCTCTCTTAGTTAGTAGGTCATGTCTGGATCAAAGCCTTCTAGAAATTTCAATAATGTTAGGCCTTGTGGGGGTTTCATGTGAGGTGGGATGGCACTGTAGACACTATTGAACCTAGTGCAATAGTATCTGATGCTTTCCCCCATGTTTCTCTTAAGGTTGTTATATTCTGAGAGGACTTGGAGAGGGTTTTTCTTAATCTCCCATTTTTTTATGATTTTTTGGTAGAGGGAAGGGCGTTCATGTATGCTATTAGGAGTCAATATTTTGAACCATTTTTTGGATTCTCCTCCTAAGCTTTGGGCAAAGATTCTCGTCTTTATGGTCTCCTATTCTAATTCCATGTAGTCAGAGGCATCATTAATTTTATCTACATGTTATTGTGAAGTGGTAGATTCAACTTTGGTGAAGTGGGGAATTCTGGATTGGTAATTGTTACACAACAATTTGTCACCGTCCCTGCAATTCCCCATCCCGCACAATTGGAGGGCTCATTCCGTGACTTGTGAGCAGTGACATAACTTGAAAACACTTTCATGGTATTCCCCTAAACATGTAATTTCATTGCCCTGAAGACAACTCCTTGTGAAAAACCCTAAAAATGGCCTTTTCATCATTGGTGCGACTAGCCAGTTCAGTACCCGTGCCAATGGGGGAAATCCTTCAAATAGGGCACGCCAATTGGCGCTCTGTCTCAGAGTCACACTTGCGCCAGCCATTTTAAGGAGTGTTTTTTAAATATAAATGGTAGAAGTTTCATCCTAACTAATCCATAAACTGGTATCTAATTTGGGTTGGGAGGTTTGGCTCCGGATCTCCATGTAGAGGAAGTGGTTTGCCACCTCTCATGGAAGCTTCCTTGAGGATAGGGCCAATCCCATGATTATAGGGATCCCAAATCCCCTTCCTCCATCTATAAAAGCTTGCTCATGTCCTTTGCAAGCTAGTCTCCAAGTTCCCAAGAGCCATCAAAGCCTTATGCTGCAAAAGCCTTGATTCATTCCCTTAAGGCCAAATCCAAGCAAGGAGATTACTGTCGAGACATCCGAAGAGAGAGGTTTCTCCTATCCCCGATAGGCTTTTTTGAGACGTGTTCCACTAGCGACCCTCTGAAGGAGAATTCAGCGTCAGGGTTATGGTTGTATTCTTCTTTGATTGATTAATGATAAGTGACTATTGGTTATGGTTCCACTCCTGTTGTTGATTATGATGATGAGTTATGTCTTCTCTGACCGACATATAGTTGCATATACTGGATTTTACGCTTGCGTTTGTTTTTTTTCTTGCGTGTGCAGGTGTCCAATCACAGAGATCGTGAGGATTGTGATCTGCCGGAGCTAAGGAATGGGAGCACTACTTTCTCTACGAGCGACGGCGTTGGATTCTAGGTGAGCCTTCATCGCTAGTTGGTTTATTTACAATTAGGAACCTGCACTATAGCGTGTGACGATTGTTGCTAGACCTGGTCTGGGCTAGTATGGATCGCCTCTGTCCGCAGAGGGGATTTACCTCCACAAAAAATTGGCGACCATACTGGGGATCGTTGGCTTGTTGTTCTTCTTCTTTGTAAGCTACAGACGGAGCCTGAAGCTAGCCAGATAGCCTTCGAAACGCTTTTGCTCTGCATTAGTGAAGTAGATCAAAGCTGCTTCAATCAATCTCCAATTTAGTTTGTAAACTGAACACTTGGAGTATTGTCTTGGCTTTTCGGTTGTTTCTCGATTCTGCGTGCTTGATCAGCTCTTTTGACTAGCTCTTTTGTGATTTTGGCTTTTGGTCAGCTTGATTATCACTGGTCTGCTTGTTGGATTGTCTATTTTTATTTTTCCTTAGCAAACTCGACTGGCGCGCTTTACAGCCTGATAGTCACACCCATTGGTGCAAGTTTCTTGTGTATTACCCGCGCCAATTCGTTTATGGCAGTAGTTTCAGCCTCATAGTCGCGCCAATCATGTGAGGTACTAGGGTTTGCCCTATTTTGACCTTCCTGAGCTTGATCAGTGTGTTTGGTTTTGTTTTTTCAACTACTTGAGTGTTCTGGAGCCTTGTTTGACTGGCTGTGACCTTCGTCCTTTGGTTGTTTGCCCGTTTCCATCGATTTCACTTTCTAGCCCTAGGGCATCTAGGTGCTCTTGTGTATCGAGCCTCTCTTAGGAGTTTTGGGTTTCTATCGGTTCAGTCGACCTTGTGATTGCTTCTTTACATTCGTTTGGCAGTTGTTTATCATTTTGTTGCGTCAATTGAGTGTTTGTTCTCTTCTTCATTCGAATTGTGCTTTTTCTCTTTTTGGGCCTAGATTACATGGTCCATTTGAGTCTTTGGGATTTTCTTGGTTTTGAGGGACTGTTTTGTCAATTTGGAGATCTGATTGTGTGTTTGCGTTGAGTGAAATTTGTGTGTTTTTCTCTTTCCTCATCACTTCTCAAATTGCTCTTTTCATTAGTTTTCATTTTTGTTTAGTGCACTTTGCTATTAAACATTGAAAATACAAAAATCTCTTTTTCTCTCGACTAGTTAGTGCAAATTAAAATCTTTTCGGTGTTATTAGTGATTACTGACTTTGAGAGAAAAAAATTTGGTTTACATTAGCTATATTACAGACTTTGTTGGTTGTTTTCTGGTCATTTTGTTTGTGTGAAAAGCTCTGAACCCTTTCATAATTAGCTTTCATCGAATGAAATGATATACTATGACATATAGTGTGCATTTAGGAGATTTTGAGACATTACATTCTCTACGGCCTAAAAACTGAAACGTAATTGAAGACAAACATTAAAATTTATTCAATTTACACTAAGGCAGCATTGAAACATTAACGCAACATTTAGAGGTCTAGGCTAGAGAGGTGTTCCGGCGTCTTTAAACCTAGTAGCTGTCGTTCACCTCTTGGCTTTAGATAGCACTAGTACGGACTTGTCCTCCCTGTACCATCGCGTATATAAAGGGAGACCCCACTAGGTTTATATCCTTTATCCATAGGAAGCCGAGTCTGTCGCCCTATACCCGTGATACACCGGACACAGCATTCGGGGAGATTTCCTGCACGTACGTTAAGTCCTTGGTTGATTTCTCTTTCATTTTGAAACCAAGCTGTATATTGCAGTTCACGGTTATTTGGTACACCCTTTGCCTAGTATTCTTGAGTAGTCATTTGATCTTTTCTGACTCTTTAAATTTGAAAGGATCACCAAGTGCTTGTCCTTTCATGCTTGCCTCAAAACTGAAAGAGATAAAGTCACCTTTCATCCTTTTCTCGACTCTTAAAACATGAAACGGTGAAGTTTCTAAGTTTCAATGTGGTAAAATAAATCACCCGCGATCACACGCCCTATTAGATTTTGCTTGTTGGCCATTTGATTGTGTGTCTTGACTCTTTTTCAGCCCATGTGTGTTGTGCTTGATATTTTCTCATTGTTGTCACAGTGGCGGAACCTTCTGTTTCGTCTACTGGTAGTCCATATACGGACGATTCATCAGAGGCTTCTCAGTCGTCTGCTGAACCCCAACAGCCCTTTGGAGGACCAATTGAGTTCAATTGGCCCTTTTCTGACCCTTGGTTTGGATTGGGAGTAGGGGAAGATTTCCCTCCTCTTACGTTGGGCTCGCCTTTTATAGCTGTTGTTATTCCTCCTAGTCCTCACTGTCTGTTACAAGATCTAGCGGCAGGTTCAAATATGAGTGATTCTGCTAGCAAGGAAATCCCCACGTCTGGTGAATATTACCAGTTATTCCCTCGACAATTATTTCCAGAAGGCAACCCTTAACCATCTGTTATGTCATCACCTGGTCCCTCATTACCAGCCGGGTATAGATCCTTGGGTCAGATTATTGCCGCTGCTGCCTCTATGGGGGTATTAGCTCCTTCTACGAGGCCGGTTGTTCCTTCATTGGGGATGTCTCCACAGACGCCCGTTACTTCATCCCCTCAGGTTACTTCTATACCCTCCATGCCCACTGTTTGTGTGGCCGCATCTACACCCGTCATTACTACCCAGTCCGTAAGGACCACATCCCTTCTCGAAGACATCTAAATAGCATCTGCTATGCCGAAGAATATCTCTCCGGAGGAGTATTGATTGTCTCTCTAAGAGTCGAACCCCAAGGTTGGACAGTCCTCTCAAGATCCCAACCACTCGTATTTTTCGCATTATGGATAGGATGGTACACCCATTTACGTTTTTCCATATCAGTATGATGAGCATGGGAACCCTTTATTTTTACTTGCTCCTGAGGCTCAACTTCATGCTCAAGGTTTACCGTATAACCAGGCTAGACAACCCTATAACCCACAAGGACAACCTTTTCAAGGCCAACCTTCGGGCTAGCCCGGCTATCCTTATGACCCGCAGGGACAGCCTATACAGTGCTACCCTCCGGGCCAGCAAGGGCCATTATACGGTTCGCAAGGACATTATTACAACCCTTCAGGTCAAATCGTGTAGCCTCTCCCTGGATTCCCACCTGGGCAACCTCACGGACTCACAGGTCAACCGGGGTACCAACCTGGGCCGGTATATGGTCCTAGGGGGCGATTCCAACCTTCTCAACCTATGCAACCGTAGTATCCTCTTGGTCCCAACGTTGCACATCAGCCAGGACCATCTTATGGTCCTATTGTAGGTAAAACCAGTTATTAGTAATCACATGGCTCCATTCCGCTACCAGGCCAACCGACCCATCCGGCACAACCTGGTATCCCGCCACCAGGCCAACCGGCCAATCTGGCACAACCTGGTGTCCCTCCACCAAGCCAACCGGCCCATCCGGCACAGCTTGGCGCTCCTCCACAGCCAGGACAACCTGCACAACCGACACAACCTGTTCAACCAGGGCAGCCTGCTCACCCAGGTCAACCTGTTCAACCAGGCCAACCTACACATCCTGTCAACCCTACCCAACAGCCGACTTATTCGATGCCGCAGCCAAATCAACCGCTGCACCCTAATTATCAAGCTCAGCAGGGTCCCACGTATCAGCAGCCCACTTGACCTCAAGGCGGTTACTATTCTCATGGTCAGTATCGACCAAATTATAACCAGCCCCAAGGTTCTAACTATTACTCTCAACAACCCAGCTACACCTATGCTCAGCAGCCAAATCCACATGCTTCTCACATGGGGCCAACTTACAATCAGGGCCCATACTCTGGTTATCAAGCCCCATATGTTGGTTACCAGCAACCGAATCAGGTTGGATATATGACCTATACCCCCTACAGTCAGAATCCTACGGGACAGAACCCCTGGGGGCAAGGATATTCTCAACCAGCGTGGATTATAGGTACTAGTCCTTATCCAGGGCCAGGTATGTCGTCCAATCCGCCATTGCCGTTCCTGGCTACCTTGGAATTACCGGATGTTTCGAAATTAACGAATGATCCAATTCTGCACAATCCTTATTGGCCTCCGGTTCCTACCAAGGTACCCAGTGATTGCCCCAAGTTTGAGGGTAAATCTTGGGAGGACCCCCAAGCTCATGTGATGACTTACCATCTTTGGTGTTCGTCCAACTCTTGGGTGGATGATTCAATTCGTCTACGCCTCTTCCAGCGCACTTTGACTGGCGCTGCCGCTAAGTGGTATATTGAACTATCCCGTGGAATATTTTAAGATTTCAACACATTAGCCACGACATTTCTGACTCACTTTCAGTTACCGGTTTGGTACGAAGCCGGGACGCACCTCCTGATTTCTTTGAAGCAGGACAAAGCCACCCACATTTCTGATCACATGCATGAGTGGCGACGTCGTCGTATACTGATCAAGTTTCATATACCTGATCAGATACTAACTCATTGGTTCACCACCTCCTTTGTTAACAAAATTGCCCAAGATATTGCTATGGGAGCGTGTGTGACTGAAGAACAAGCCATAGCGCGTGCCCAATATCTAGATCTGGTATACTCTCAGTCCGTCACACTTTATGATATTTTGCCTTATGCTTCACAGTCTGGAACCTCTAAAGCTCCACCTACCCCGGCGGTGGATGGTGTTATTGGCTCCGTGTCTCAGAATTTGAAGAAACCTTCGAATGGGAAGCAGAAGTCCAACTCATCCAATAATTCTGCTCCTCCTGCCCCTACCGATTATGGCAAAACTGCGGAGGTTAACGCCATTCAGGCTAATCCTACGGAAAAAGCCTCAAAAGGGAAAAATAAGGGCAAAGGAAAATATAAATCCAATGCCACAAAGCCAGAGTCCAAACCTCATACTGAAGATGGTTCCTAACGTAAACCGAAGTACCCCTGCCTTATTTGTGAAGGAGATCATTATACCAAGGATTTTCCATGACGATCTGAAGTTGGTCAACTTCTAAAAGGCTCCAAAGGGACTCCGGCAGTTCTTAAAGAACCGTTCCCATCTCAGCAGACCCAGATGGTTGAACAACCTTCACCATCTGCACCATTTGTGTCCCAGGTCTTTATGTTGAATGGTACTGCACCTATCTCTATTGCTACGCATTCGAAGGATTAAAACGAATCGTGTTAGGCACCTGGGAAGGGAGTTGTGGATGGCCCACCTCCCCCACCTGTCTCCGGTTCGTTCGAAATTGAGAAGCCTACTGCTGAACCTATTGTGAAGCCACCTTCTAAAGGTGTTCTTCGAAGGTCTTCCAACAATCTGAATTCCTATGCCGCTCAGCACTACAGTATTGTTGAGGATTTGGCACAGGCGCCTTCTGCTATGTCTGCATTGGAAGTTCTTCAAAGTTTCCTGTCACAACGGAAAGCTTTGTTGTCTGCAATTGGTGGGATCAATCCCACTAATTCTAATCTTCTCACCTTCAACTTAAAGAATTTCACCCCCCGACTTCCACATCAGATCGCTCTTGTTATTCAAGTCGGGATCAAGGGTCTTAACATCCATAGGGTCGTTCTGGATGAAGGTGCCTCTACCTGTGTCATGTCGTCCACCTGCTAGAAGGCCATTGGCTCTCTGGTCCTTTCATCATCTCCCAATGCCCTAGAGGCATTCGATGGTCGGGAATCCAAACCCCTGGGTGTTCTCGAGAGCTTACCGATTACCTTACAGGGGAAGACATTCAACGTAGAAGTAGAAGTGGTTGACGCCAAGCTTAAATACAATATACTTCTCGCCCGCAGTTGGACTCACGCCATGCTATGCATGCCATACACCCTCTTTCGACTTCTTAAGTTCCCTCACGATGGCAAAATCGTTATGGTGGATCAGTTGTCTTTCTTCACCTCCACCTCCGAGAACAACGTTCCGTACGTGGATCAGATCCCAAATCCCCCTGATAGCGTAGGACCCAGTCTTTTCAAAGACCCCATCCTCATGGGTATTTTTCCTGCACCGCCACCACACACCACTCAAGTTAATATGATCTCTAGGTATGACGACCCATGGCTCATCCCTTCACCTGAGCAGGTGACTGAGTTTGGAGAATCGATGCCCTTAACTCTGGTAGAGATTAACTACTGTGAAATCATCGCTGCATCTGATCCTCCCCCTCCTCATCATGCTCCTTCAAGCATGGCTTTAGACATCTATTCTCAATCCCCCTGGCTCGATGAGGCCGACTCGCCTGATCCTCTCAAAGAGATTTTCCCTTCTGATGAAGCCATTGTTGAAACAATGTCTCTTGAGGAGATACCTTGGAGCGATGGACATCATCGTTCCTCATTCATGCCTAGCTTGGGGGCAATGTCAGATTGTCTAGAGCATTTTTCATCTCAAGTTCCCACTCCACCTCTCCAGACGCCCATATTGACACATGAGGTGCTTTCAGAGGGAAACCTAAGCAACATTACTCAAACCATTCCAATCGACATCTCCGTTAAACTGGGGATAGTTGAGAATATACACGTGGGAGTGACTTGTTCTCCTGATGAGATACGAGTTTATACTGATATTTTTCGAGAATTCAGAGATGTGTTCGTCTGGTCTTATGAGGAAATGCCCGGGATTGATCTCAGCATAGTAGTGCACGAGATTCCTACCTATCCTGGTGCGAAATATGTATGACAACGCCTATGCCCGGTGCATCCTTGCAAAGCCGCTGCCATTAAAGCAGAAGTTGAAAAACTTCTGAACGCGGGCTTCATTTATCCGATTCCCCTCACAGAATGGGTCTCTAACATTGTCCCTGTAGATAAGAAACAGGGTACTATAAGAGTTTGTGTTGATTACTGAGATATTAATCGGGCCTGTCCAAAGGACAATTACCCCACTCCTTTCATCGATCAAATCATTGACAAATGTGCCGGGAGTGAGATTTATTCCCTGATGGACTACTTTTCTATCTGCTGATCAGCACAAGACTGCATTCATCTATCTGTGGGGTACTTCTTCTTATAAAAAGCTCCCGACACTAGAGCCACTTTCCAACGTGCTATGTCCTACGCATTCCACGACATACGCCATATCGTTCAGCCTTATCTGGATGATTTTCCAGCTCATTCAGCTCGGCGAGAGGACCACCCAAAACACCTCCGCCAGATTTTCCTTCGCTGTCGACGTTATAATATCTGGCTCAACCCTGATAAATGTGTCTTTTGCGTGGATTCTGGCCGTCTTTTGGGGTTCATAGTCTCCAAGGATGGGATTCACCTCGATCCCCTAAAGGTCGAGGCCATTGTCAATCTCCCATCACCATCTTCGTTATATCAATTGCAGAGTCTGCAGGGAAAATCTAACTTCCTACGACGCTTTATACCGAACTACGCGGAAGTGGCCAAAGGATTCACACGTCTTTTAAAGAAAAACGTTCCCTTTCATTCGGATGAAATTGCTAAACAATCCTTTGAGAAGCTTAAGACATTACTTGTTAATGCTCCATTGCTTCGGCCTCTAAACTATCACTGTGATTTCACTCTATACTTGGCCGCCGCCTTCAGCACCATAGCTATGGTTCTGGTGCAGGATGACGACGATGGAAATGAACACGTTGTTTACTATCTATCGCAAAATCTTCTCGACACGGAAACGCGTTACGCTCACATCGAGAAGCTAGCTTTAGCAGCTGTACAAGCTGTGCAACGTTTCCGCCACTACATCCTTCTGCATACCGTTACGGTGGTTTTGGATTGCAACCCCATGAAATATATTCTTTCTCGACAATTATTGGGGGGAAAATACTCCAAATGGATCGTTATCCTTCAGGAGTTCGACCTAGAGTTTACTACTGCTAAGTCGACCAAATCACTTATTTTCGCGAATCTTATTTGCTCCCTCCCGACAAACTACCACCCATCTCATTTTGAAGAACATATTCCGAACGAAACCATCTTCCTTATCAGCACCCATGACCCATGGTATGGCTATATTATTGTGTATCTTCAGACGTCAACCTTCTGCTCTGAGTTGACCAAAGATGCCCGACGTCGGATTCGGCATCAGTCTCAACCCTACCGCATTGTAGGAGATACATTATACCGGGTTGGTGTAGATTCGGTGCTCCGTCAGTGTTTGACTCTGGAAGAGGCCAAAAGAGTCTTAAATGACTGTCACATTGCCACATGTGCCGATCACATGTCTGGATATGCCACCGCCCAGAAGATTCTGCATGCGGGTTACTTCTGGTCATCAATCTTCAAAGACTGTATTGTTGCAGTCCGCAAATGTCACGCATGCCAGGTTTTTTAGCATAAGATGCATGCGCCACCCCTCCCTCTGCATCCTGTCATTACCGTCGGCCCTTTTGCAAAATGGGGCGTTTATTTTATGACGTGTAACCCTCATTCGGCCGGGGGGCATGCATATATAATCGTCGATGTCGACTACTTTACTAAGTGGGCCAAAGCGATGCCTACACTAGCCGTCAATGGTAAGACAGCTGCCCATTTTATCTTCAACCATATTATTGCACGTTTCGGGGTCCCTCAGGCCATTGTTACCGATCATGGTACTCACTTTCGAGATTACATGATGGCCGAGCTGACATCAAGTTTGGGCTTACAACATGATAGCTCAATGCCATATTACCCCCAGGCAAATGGCCAGGTTGAGGCTGTGAACAAGGTTTTGGTCACAATGCTTCAACGAACAGTTGGAATTCATAAGTCCAATTGGCACCTCCAATTGTTCTTAGCTCTATGGGCATACCGGACATGAGCAAAGAGTGCAACCGGATTCACACCATTCCAATTGGTGTATGGTCTGGAAGCAACTCTTCCGGTTGAGTGCGAAATTCCTTCCTTAAATCTAGCTGTGGAAATTTTTCCCGATACTTCACCTGAAGAAGAGCATCTCTTGTATTTGGAACGGTTGGATGAAACCCGCTGCTTGGCTGCTTTAGTCCTTGAAGCACAAAAAAAGCGGGTCAAAGCACACTTTGATCAATCTGTCTCTCCACGTTCCTTTGTCGAAGGGGACCTTGTCCTCCTATAAGACCAAGCGCATGAAAAACTCGGGGTAGGAAAGCTCCAACCCATGTGGCATGGGCCCTATATAGTAAAAAAAGTATTGAAAAATGGGGCTTATGAGCTCATTGATTATGAAGGAGTTCCGTTGGCGAGGCCTAGAAATGGGTTGTACCTTAAGAAATACTATGCTTGAAGTTATTTTTTAGTGTGGTGTGTGTAAATAGGTGTGTATATTCATTTGTGTGCATGTGTGGCGTGGTGTGCGATGTAAACATCTTTCTGCTGATCGGGTCTTCCTGATTGTGCAGATGTCCATTACTCCATTTGTGGGTTTCGCGGATGGTGCCTCCCGCAGTACCAGGAATCTATCTTCGGCAGCCTGGGTAATCTATGATCCTGCTGGTGAGTTGGTTAACCTGCAAGGTGTGTGTCTGGGTCCTGCTACAAATAATATCGCGGAATATAGTGTTGTGTTAGAATTATTAACCGAGGCTGTAAGCCTTGGTATCCATGAATTACTTGTGTATCTAGACTCACAACTTGTAGTATTACAGCTTAACGGACATTATTCAGTTAGAAACCCATCCATTTTATGTCTGTATCTGTGTATTCGTCTGCTGGAAAGAAATTTTGACTATATTACATATCAACACATACCCAGACATATGAATACATTAACAGATGCAGTAGCTAATTTGGTTTTAGATAGACATTTGCGCAATTTATAAAACATCATCACATGTGAGAAGATCCATCCAGAAATAGGTATGTATATATATATATGTGTGTGTGTGTGTGTGTGTGTGTGTCGAAATGATTTACATAGTGTGCATCACATAAAATCAAAATATACATGTTCGTCTTAATACAGCCAGAGACGACATGTCTCTCAAAAAATATATGCATGAAAGAAGCCCTAGGTGTCTAATCTGCATGGTGCTTGTGGTAACATGCTACCGCGTGCACAAAGTGTCTCAAAATTCGGTGGAGGTGACTAGGCACTCCCACCGTATGTCTCTGATACGCCATCGGGACATCTGCCAGCCGGGCGTAGTCTGGAATCCCTCGGGCAATCCCCTCAAGGTTCTGGATCAACTCTCCTCCCTCGGCACCCTCCGCCTGAGGGTCAGCTGTGGGCTGAGTTCTCTGTGCAATGGGAGACATACCAGCAGGTCTCTCTAGGCCGATGTCTGCATACACATAAAAACTGTTATTAGAACAAACATGTATTATCAAAAAATCATAAAACATAAAAATAAAAAAGAGAGGTCATACCTAACTCCTCATCCCAGTCATCCCCCTCCGGGAGCGGAATTTTTGGGTCTCCGGTGAAATCGGTCCCAGCATAAGGCCAATCCTCGACCACAATCAATTGATGCTGTAACCATCCGAAAAACTCGGGCTTCCAAGACATCTGTTGCCCTCCTCCTGACCTGGGCATAAGTGCTGCCCAGCGAGCCATCCTTGGCTCTCTTGGTATCGGCTCAACAACAATGGCCCCTTGGCCCTGAAAGATAGGTAATCGTTCCAGGATGAACGATACCAAAATGGAACCGTAGCCAAACTGTTTCAGTTTGGCTTGCTTGCACTTTGTAAGCTGCCTCTTGATATTGGTTGTCACCGCTATAGCCCAATCAAACAGTGTAGGACTCATACACTCAGAGGCTAATAGGAGTTGGGCTTTGGTTTCCTTGTGTGGAGCCTACGATCCCGCATCTCATGTGATGGTGTGTAGCACTACACTGAGTGCTAGATCCTCGACAGTGTGGATGTCCACCTTCCCACTTCCTGATCCGGTCCATGCCCTTGGGCACACCCTCGCCATTACTTTCTCCATCTTCTCTCCAGATGGTCTGCTGCCTGTCAGGATGGGCACTGGACCTCTGCACGACAGTCCGGTCATGAAGTATACATTGGAAACCTCCAGTTCCAGCACTTGGTCCCGAAGTTTGAACACTCCTTCATTTTCGTCCCAAATACTGACCAAGTACTGTAGGAGCTGAGGTTGAGCTCGTAAGTAGGATGTAAGGAATAATTTCTTAAGTCCACAGTTCTTAAGTGCAGTCATGCAGGCCTCATTCTCCATAGCCATTTCATCCTCCTCTCCATGTTCCCTTTACTTCCATTTGATAACCATTTTTTCCTTTATATTTGCATCAACACAATAAAAATACATTTTTAGATCTCTGGAACATTTGAAAATCCACATAGATAGCTCACATTTTCAAAATTTTGAGCAAAAAATTGCGTTACGCCATTGGCGTGACCTCTGTGTGAAGAAATGTCCGTTGGCACGGGTCTGTGCCTGATACCCACGCCAATGGAGCGAGCCCTAAAAATTCAAAATGGTTCGCCCAGAAGTCTAATACATAATAACAACATATAAAAAATGGATTGAAATGGAGCCCAGGGAAACGCTTATTACCTGGAACAAACAGGGAACTGAATGGTAGCTCGGATCAGTCGTATTCGCCGTCAAAAGTTTGCACACAAAATGGACCACTGTTGCTCTCTAATGAGGTAAATAGTAAAAGTAATTTTGTTTTTACCATTTGAGACTTATTTATAAATTTTTGAAATCTAATTAGGTTTTAAAAGTCATTTTTATTAATATTTCGATACATTTTGTCGAAAATGGATTTTACACTTGCCTTTCTGTGTAGCAACAGGTCTTTATGCGACTTAAACAGTGACACGAGTTGTGTTTTATACTTTTTTGGACTCGGTAAATACACGAAAAAGTCGTTTTGGAGTCATCTTTCAGCTCTTTTCTGACACTCTAAACATGAAAAGATTGTCGAGGCCCTTGTCGTTTCTATCTCGTTAAAGTGGCCACGAAACGACATCTACCCAGTATATGTTTACCCCTTTTTCGGGCTGGGATAGATTACTTACGAAAATGGAATACCCTAGCCTATCGCGACTAGGAGGTTTTCTCAGACATAGTTTTCTACCTTTTTGGATCTGAGGAACTATTTACGAAAAGGGACCATTGGAGTTTACTTTTCTCCTGTCTTTTCAAACTCTCTAAATATGAAAAGACACCAAGTTCCTCTGTCAGACTCGTTAAACCCTGATGACATTAGATTCAGTCGTAATGACTTTATTCGAGTCACTCCTTCCTAGGGCTCGTTAAATGTACTAGGATGGATTCGTATGAAGGACGAACTTATATTACAAGCATATGCTATCCCCTTCAATCTTGTTATCAAAATAATTGGGGTACTCGCCAGATTTGGTGGGGAAAATGGAACCAGAATCATTGTCGTGTTGGCAGTATGTCGCTCTTGAACATGGCACTTGTCTGCATTCGTGTCAGGTTGGGGACATATCATCTCGTTTTTTCACTTGCCTCCGTGGGTTTGGGTTATCCTTTTTGACCTTTCATCTTCTCTTTGCCTCGTCATCATGACCTCTGATCTTTTGATGTCAAATACTGCCAAATCCACTGTCGTGCCGCCGATATGTTCAAGAGAAGTTGACCTCTGCAAGTACCAACCTTCCTCTGATTCTCATATGATCGTGATTCACAAAAACATTATGTTCCTCTGTCTAGCGTCGATGGTGTGGGAAACACTATGGCCCACCTTCAATCAAGGTCACTTCCTGTCGACTTCAGCTCACTCATTCACATGCTTGAACTTGTACTTTTTTCGGGTCGAGATGGAGCGCAAGACCCTGGACCCCTGTCTATTATAATCCAGGCTGTGATTTTGTGGATTATTATGATTAGTTACATGACTCATTGATTGGATGGCTGCAACCATACCTGAGTCTATTTATCAATCCTCACTAGATGGTTGCGTCCATGCCTCGGATCTGGTTTACTACATACTCTGTTATGGATGGCTGCACCCATACCACGTATATATCATGTATTTGAGATATCCATTGTACTTCTCTACGTAGGTTTTCGACA
This sequence comes from Pinus albicaulis, assembly GCA_034641835.2. Taxonomy (NCBI): domain Eukaryota; kingdom Viridiplantae; phylum Streptophyta; class Pinopsida; order Pinales; family Pinaceae; genus Pinus; species Pinus albicaulis. Next base: position 814,958,060 of record CM076570.1, read on the forward strand.
GCGGTGTTTTCAGTTGGACACGTTCTCGTAAAGCATTTCACCCCTCTCTCTCTCTCGGGCCTCATGCTTTAGGGGGCATCTGTTACACATCAATTTGTCACCGTCCCAGCAATTCCCCATCCCGCACAATTGGAGGGCTCATTCTGTGACCTATGAGCAGTGACATAACTTGAAAACACTTTCATGGTATTCCCCTAAACATGTAATTTCATTGCCTTGAAGACAAATCCTTGTGAAAAACCCTAAAAATGGCCTTTTCATCATTGGCGCGACTAGCCAGTTCAGTACCCGCGCCAATGGGGGAAATCCTTCAAATAGGGCACGCCAATTGGCACTCTGTCTCAGAGTTGCACTCGTGCGAGCCATTTTAAGGAGTTTTTTTTTAAAATAAATGGTGGAAGTTTCGTCCTAACTAATCCATAAACTAGTATCTAATCTGGGTTGGGAGGTTTGGCTCCGGATCTCCATGTAGAGGAAGTGGTTTGCCACCTCTCATGGAAGCTTCCTTGAGGATAGGGCCAATCCCATGATTATAGGGATCCCAACTCCCCTTCCTCCATCCACAAAAGCTTGCTTATCTCCTTTGCAAGCTAGTCTCCAAGTTCCCAAGAGCCATCAGAGCCTTATGCTGCAAGAGCCTTGATTCATTCCCTTAAGGCCAAATCCAAGCAAGGAGATTATTGTCGAGACATCCAAAGAGAGATATTTTTCCTATCCCCGATAGGCTTTTTCAAGACGTGTTTCGCTGGCGACCCTCCGAAGGAGAATTCAGCGTCAGCGCTATGGTTGTATTCTTCTTTGATTGATTAATGATAAGCGACTATTGGTTATGGTTCCACTCCTGTTGTTGATTATGATGATTGGTTATGTCTTCTCTGACTGACATATAGTTGCATATACTGGATTTTACACTTGCGTTTGTTTTGTTTCTTGCGTGTGCAGGTGTCCGATCATGGAGATCGTGAGGATTGTGATCTGTCGGAACTAAGGAACGAGAGCGCTACTTTCTCTACGAGCGACAGCATTGGATTCCACGTGAGCCTTCATCGCTAGTTGGTTTATTTGCAATTAGGAACCTGCACTATAGCGTGTGACGATTGTTGCTAGACCCGGTCTAGGATAGTAGGGATCGCCTCTGTCCGCAGAGGGGATTTACCTCCACAACAATAATCATTTGGAAAAGGTATAAAAGGTTGTGGTAACACTAGGGGGCAATACCATGCTACCATGATGGGAGCTAATGGAATCCAAGGGGGATTTACAAGATGAGGGTTTGTGAGATGGGATGGAGTGGTTTGCACAGTGGTGGTATGAATGGGTGTGGTGGAAGTACTTGGACCAGCAAACTGATTCCGAGCAGACTTGGGATGAAAAGAGCCAAAGTGATGGAGAAGTTGAAAATTAGGAGGAGTGGAAGGAGAGGCTTCTCCGCTAGAAATCTGCTGCAAATCTATGGGCTAAAGGTCAGTCTGGTCAATCCTACTTTGTGACTTGGTTATGAAAAGGTTTCATGTATGGTTCAAGTCAAACTGGGAATCTTGCAAGGCTATAAGATGTTCAGGGTCAGAACTTGTTCTATGAATGGTCCTAACAGTAGTTGAATCTTTAGTTTTGGAAGCTTTCCACAAAACCATTTTTGGTTGATCAACTATAGTAGGAGGGTTTGGGTCTGGATGAGATCTGGTACTGATCCTTTGTGAAGCCAGACTTCAAACTCAAAATATAGAGAGGCTGAAATTTTATGACTACTTTCAGAAGGTTGACCTCTCTAGGTGTTTATTAAACTTGCACAGTGTGTGACTAGGCTTCTAAACTTCTTGAGGCTAATTTGACACAATCCTAGGGAAGCCTATGAACACTAGTAGAGTTAGAAGGCCTACTGGAAGCTAGTGGAGTCGCCAGGTGGATGTTTTTAGTTTTTTTTGAGGATGTGTGTTTATGGTCCACCACTAATAACTGACAAAAAACCAATCTAGGGACGTTTTTGGGGTTTTCTAAGTTACTTTATGTAGCCCTAAGGTTTCTATGAGTGTCCTCTAGTTGAGCCATCATTTTGCTAGGATGGTGAAACAGACAGATTCTACTCTTGGCTGACACTTAATTTTTCTAAGTTTGACTAGGATTTGAGAGTTCCTAAGGGATATCTAGGATGTTTTTGACTCAATGTCCCACCGTGATCGCCATTATGTTAGTGTCCTGTGATTTAGTAGATTGGTGGACCAAATGCACAGGGTAACATCAGACTATTCTTTGGAGTCCTAGGACCCAGCCTTTCTAGACTCAGAGAGGAATCTCTCTATTTTGTGCAAAGGATGTGAACTTGCTTGCTTTTAGGGTTTGATTTTAGGCTAGTTGTTAAGTTTAGGATTTGTTTGTTTGTTTGGGTTGTGTAGATGATCAAGTAGAATATATGGAATGGGAGATTTTCAAGTCATTGGGCTATGGAGTCTACAAAAAATCATGGAAGTTTTAACAATGGATCAGGGAGCATCACGGGGAAAATCTAGCATGGTCATTGGATTTTCAAGGTTTATGTGAAATGAAATGAACATCAAGTTTGTGAACAGATTAGGGCAAATGAAAATCAAGAATCATTTGTCAAATACTAAAAACAATAAGGGACTTCAACACTATTTAGCATAAATAAGTAATCAATAGACAGGGCACACCAATAACTCTTTGATTCCACTTTCAGCAAATAAGCATTTCAGATAAACAATCTAATGAAATATAGAAGGTGAGAAACTCATTTAACTTCTAGAGATTTCACTTTCAAGGTTAGAAAACATTTAAGATAAACAAATATCTTTCATCAAAGAAGAGGGAACTCCTAAAAATCTTTAATCATAGCCATAAATATCTTTGAAACAACTCTTCAAGCATGGAAAAACGGTATGATCGAAACATAGCCTCTTTGGCAAACCTAATCAGTGATACTTCAAAGAGAGACCTCAAGAATAGTGTTTTAGTGATATCAAACATGCAGGGCTAACCATAAATCATCTATGATATCTACTATATTAAGCCATTCATAAGATAAATAAGCTTGGGTGGGTCTAGAAAGCAACTAAGAATTCTCTAAACTAACCTAGCAGAGGAAAACATTGAAGCAATGAAGGATAAACAAAGCTAAGGTGCCTCTAAACAACATTTTATAGTCTAAATATTTTTTCCTACTACAATATAGAAGGACAAAACACAATGATACGCAAGAAAAAAATAAATAAATAGAAGCACATCAAAATTAACCAAGCTTAGGGATCCTGCAAGTAAGCCTTCTCCATCAATAAGTAGAACAAGTCATTCACAAGCTCCATAACACCAATTTCTCTTCAAGATCCAAATTCTATGTATTACTCACAAGATTCATACAAAAACCATAAAACGTGAATCCTTAGTGCTTTATTTAACAAGAAAGGAGGAGAAAACTTAATAGATTCTATAGAATCCCATTGAATAATCATAAATGTCACTTTTGTCCTTGAGGCCTTACAAGGCTCGAGGCACAAAATATCTTTTCAGGCATTTTTAGCAAAGAAATTGACATTTGGGCTCTGCGAAGCCTCCAAAAACTTTCCAAGAATACATTTTTGAATTTTCCTCTGTAAGGGAAAAGCAGTGAGTTTTAGGATGAATTTCCATGCCAAGGGCGTAGCATAGGAGCAAGAAAACTGGGTCAACTTGCAGCAAGGATTTGAAGGCCTTCCCCATCTCGGAATACGCTCCAAGATGGCTCGTTGGAAATCTCGTTGAGTCTAATTTCCAGAAATACCCTTATTTTTCTGATTGGACCTTTATAACATGTTAAAAAAGTAAAAATTCCAATGCTGGTAAACGCACAACACATGTCCTGAAAACTAGGCAGAAAGGTGAAAATTAGGGTGTTTTTGACCCTTTTGGAGGACCAAAAAAACTCCAATTGACGTGAAAATTTGTGAGCATGCTATAATTGAGCTGAGGATTCCAAAAATTTAATCCTTTCCTCCTGAGGATGCATATATAAAAATCGTAGCACCCTGGTTGCTACCTGCTTGGCCCTTCAAATCAGCAAAAAACCAAAATTTGTCAAAATTCTCCCAAATTTGTTAGAAGTTTGCCTCATGGGTTTTGAGAGACCTATAGAGAATCTTGTGCCAAGATTCAAAGGTCAGATTGGCATTTTTCTTCTTTTAGTGCTTGGATCTTGGTTTGAGCCTTCTTGAGTTTAGCCCTTGCAACTTGATTCCTCCTGTTTGGTCATTTTTCTTTGTAGATCAAAGTATTTGTTTGCCCTTTCCAACTTGGCCTCCAAGTGTATGTTGGCTCTTTCCAACCAAGGCTCTCGATCATGTGCTATCTCCATGGCCAATAGTTCATCTAGAGGGAGATGTTCTGCCAAGGCTGATTCTGGTTCCCTTTGTTTTGCCAATGCCTTCTTCAGCCCCATGGTTCTAGGTATCCTCGTAGGTTGTCTTTCCTCATCCTCACTCTCCTCATAGGTGCCCATGAACTCTTCTAGCTTTACCTCTGCATTTTGGGCTTCTTTCCAGGCCTTGATGGCTCTAGCCTCATAAATAGCAATTTTTGCTCCTGGCTGCCTATTCTCCATGTCAAGGGTATCATTCACACTCTTGGCCCTATCCAAATGTGCTTGGAGGTCTTCAATTTGGGAATTTTTGTTTTGGATGATCAAGTTTAATATCCTTGCTTCATTCTCCTCATCACTATCCACCTAAATGATTTCAAACTCCTTCTCCACCTCATGATCTTCCTCTTCTTCTTTTATCCTTTGTTTCCCTTTGTATAGTGGCTGAGATGAGGTGGATGGCATGGTCCCTTGCCTTTTGGAGGTAGAAAACACAAGCCTTGGCCCTCTTTGATAGGTCAATGAAAGAGTTGTGATTGTGGTCTTGTTGGTGTCTTGATCATAGTTATGATCCTTGTTGATGTCATCACCCTCTTCATTTTCATCATTAGTATCATCAGTCATTATGTTTCCTATTTTAGCATTGTACTCTTTGTTCTCAACATCAAAGTTGCTTACCTCTCCACTATTGTGATCTTTATTTTCATTATCACCCTCTGCACTTTCTTCACATTTATTTTTTTCATCATTAAGATTGCTTTCCTCTTTATCTTATGCACTGTTATCATCCTCATTATCACTGGATTGTTCACTGCCTTCTTCTTCATCATTTTCTGTCTCTGTATCTTCATCATTATCATTTTCTTCTTCCTCATCTTCACCTGCCTTTTCATCATCTGTCTCTTTGTCACTATTTTTCTCACTACATTTTTATACATTATCTTCCTTTCTCTCTTTTTCATCATCCTCCTCTTCATCATCATCAATTTCCTCTTCTTCATCATCCTCTGCGTCTTCATCACTGTCATTTTCTTCTTCATCATCATCTTCTGCCTCTTCATCATTATTAATTTCCTCTTCTTCATCATCCTCTGCCTCTTCATCATCATTATTTTCCTCTTCCTCATCATCTTCTACCTCTTCATCATAATCATTTTCCTCTTCTTCACTATTCTCTTCATCACTGTCCTCTTCCTCCTCTTCATTGTCTGCCTCTTCTTCATCATTGTCTTCTTGATTTGATGCTTTAGGAGAAGGTGAGGGAGGGAAGTTTTCTTAAGGAGAGGATTCATGTTTAGATGAGGAGTCATGGTCAGTGGAGGGTGATGGAGGAGTGAATGGAGGTGGATGAGATGATGAGGGCAAATTTGGCTGATGATGAGGTGGTGGGTTTGTGAAAACTTCATGGGCGATGAACACTTCCTATGGAATACCCCGTTTCTCTAATTGATGCAACACAATCATCTTGATAAGAGAACAGTGAAAAATAATTTGAATTTTCTGTGAAGGGGGTCTCTTTTTCACAATGTAAGACATCTTATCAATACTTCTATAAAGATAAAAAGGCAAATGTAACAGCTTGGCTCTAGTGAAGTGTATGAGCAGTCTTATATGGTAGGAATAAAGCCTAGAAAACCTACCCTCACAGGTGAAATATTTCATGATGACTCTCATCAAGGGCGCATATCTCTCCAGTAGATGTGAAAATGGAAAAATGGATTTACAGTCATCTTGGTATCTGGGTTTCAAGAAAGGTTGATAATGACTCAAGTCCAAATTTGCATGTTTGAACCACTTTTCTCCCACACTAGGTATACCGATGGCCATAGAAATGGTATTAGTGGATAGCTAAAATTTCACTCCTGCTAAGTTTACTTGATGGTCATGGAGTTTAAGGACAAAATTCCTGGTCAACTCAAGATGACTTCAGACCTGTTGTACCCTTTCAAAGAAGTCAAAACAACCCACCTCTTGGAAATATGTAACTGTCACAGGAGAGGCCATCAATTCCTTGGTATTCTGTGGCTCAAATATGTTTACCCTTCCACCCATTTTCTACTGTTCTCTAGGCCCTTGACCTCCCTCACCACTGCCACTATTATTTTCCTTTTACATTTTTATTTTTTATTCTTGCCTTGAAAGTCGAAACCCTAAATCTGCTTTTGAAATGATATGAAGAGGGAAAGTGAGATGGTGATGAGAAAGGAAGTGATTTGCAAGTGGAGGGGAAAGATGAGTGAAGAAGGGAAATTTTGGAAAAACAATAAGGTCAGATAATTTTGAATGCAAACCACTGATATGCCAGAAACTGCAGTGAAATTACCATAGTAATGACAAAAACGTGAGAGGGTGAGGAAAAGTAATTTCAAGGCTTGGCAGTGTGGAGGCTAATTTTTCAAATGGAGATATTATTTTGGTAGATGAGAAACTTCTTAGAAAATAGGTCTTAGTGTGTCTTTAGCATGTAGATGGGTGAGTGTATTTTAGACAGTAGTGTTGTTCAAAGTAGCTCTTCTTCCTTTGGTGGTAGCTTGCTGGAGAAATGAAAAATATCCTTTTTTAACCTTGAGGGCCTTGGCATTGTCAAACCTCTTTTTTCTTGCACTCAGAAACTGAAAACATGTTTTTATCTTTTTTTTGACATCTCTGAGTGTGAGTGACATGAAAACATGTTTTCTTTCCTCCTTACTGATTTGGGCAGTGAGGCATAATAAACCTATCTCTAATAAGTGATTTTTCTTCATAACCATGTATGTCATCTCCCTTTAGTCACTTCTGATTTTCAGGTGCCATGTCATATTGATCTTGTCCCTTCTGACATTCTTGGATTTTGACAACTTTAGACACATAACAGTAACCTCATGATTAGCTTGATTTCTCATATTGAAACTCAACCCTAGGCTTTTATTCCTTTGACCTTTAGAGGGCAATTGACTACTCTTGAAAACTTGACCTCCCTCACTGATACTCTTTGATTTCTTTCCCTTTGAGGCAGTGAGATATTTTACCTTGAAAAACCCTAGGAGTCACCTCCAACATTCCCTGCAAACCTTCTTTGTGCTACATTGGATCCTTGTTAGGCATACTGCTGGTCAAATCAGGCTTAGGAATCCTGATTTTCTTGAACATAGGCTGCTTCCTCCTTCTTTTCCATGGATTTCCTTTAATGAGGAGCATGTACATTACCTTACCAATTTTTTTTGTTGATAATCATATTGTCACTCCTGTAGAAATGTCAAAATGAATAGTTATCCTTTTCAAAACTTAAACTTGATAAGGAGATCTTCCTTGTAGACCTTTCTGATCTTATCTTGGACAAACAGGTGTTGACTTTCCCTCATAGTTGATTTAGCTTCTAGCACATGAAAAAAAGTGATTTGGGACACCCAAAATAACCCTGTAACCTATGAAACCATAGTAACCTAGTGGGAGGCTCTTTTGACTTGTCCTTTATTGAAATTAAGCTTGGGATCTCAACAGTGTAAAAAAAGAGCTTTTTGATCAATGGGTGCATTTGAATATATAGAAATGGATGTAATTTATTGAGCTAAAGAGATCATAGAGGTATTTTTGAGACCATCAATTCTTTAAGATATCTGGTGAACATGGGAAAGAGTAGGTTGATTGGTGATCCTAGATGGAAAGTGAAGGGGTGAGGCAAGGTAAAATAGAATACTGAGGTCATGGGTGACCAAATAGGATAAAGATGAATGGAATGAGCCCATGAGGGGTCCTCCAGGAGTGGTAAGCTGACCATGACATGACAAAATAGTGAAACAGTGAAAAATTTATCCTAAGGATAATGAAGGGAGTGACATTTCTAAAACTCACAATATTCATGAATCTTGTTTTCAGAAATCTAGGAATGACATTTAGTCATCTTCAGATAGTAAAAATTACTGATGAATAACACCTGTAACAGTTTTCCGTGCGGACTGTAATGTTATCCCTATGGACCCGAGGTTTTTCACTGTTAGATCGAAGGTTGTCCCTAAAAGGGTTGTCTTTGTAGGCCTGAGGGTTGTTCTGGTTGGTAAATGGGTTGATTGTGATCAATCAGAGGCAAATATATGGGATTACCATATACATCATTATTATGTGGAGGATTTCCAGAAGCTTGCAGCTGATGAGAACCCTGAGGTGTGGAATTTTGCTGCTGAGGATCCAGAGAGGGAGAAAACCATTGTTGAATAGCCAACAGATACTCATCAAATGTATAACTGCTAGGAATAGAAGTAGAAACCATAGGTGTAGTGCACATAGGATTGATATCCACAATGCAAGGCTGTCATCTACTCACGGCGGGCCTAACTTGCATGGTGGGATTGATAAAGATAGACATGCGAACAATAAGAGACCCTGATGATGAAGTCGTACTAACAACCGGTGTAGATGAAGCCACACAAACGGTGGGTCGGAGCGGGACAAAAGTAACAATGGTCGACGATATGGGTGTCGAAGTAAACATTCCTGATACATGAGTAGATGAGCATCCTGTGAAAGTCAATGTACTAGATTGTGTCAAGGATACAACACCAGAAATGATCTAACCCAAAGTAAGATAACAGGGTGGAAGAGACACCGATTGTGGAGCAGGTTGACTGAAGACATACGGTAAATCTTCTAGGAAGAGCTAATACTCCCCAGTAGAAACATGAACCTCTTAACTGTCGATAGGACTCGAGGAATCCATGTCTGACGAGGCTGTAATATCATCGAAAAGATTACGAGGACTAGCAAGTAAAGCAACAACTAATAGTGGTGATCCCAAAGTAAGAGGAGAGAATTCTTCCTCACTCCCAAAACTAGACCAAGCACCCTGAGGTTTCCAATTGATATCAATTGACCCTTCAGGAGGAGACTGGGTAGCGAGAGGCAAGATACTCGGAAGGACTGACTACCAAAACTCAAAAGACCTAGTGGACTGAGGTTTTCCGAAGAAACATTAGGAAAAGGATCACCAGTAGGAGGTAGTGAAGAGGACGACAAAAATGGTGGTTCCTCCACTGTGACAACATTTCAAAACGGGAAGGAAACGAGATAGCCTATTCAAGGCATCAAGATCAAACACCAAGGAACTACTAAAAATAAGCCAAACAAAAATATTTAATGAGCATGTTATTGTAGGATGTTAATTTTATCACATTGAAATGAGTTTCATGTTTTAAGAGTCGAGAAATAGGAAAAATACGACTCTAGTCACTTTCAGATTGAACGAGTGTGAAATGACAAGTGGTCGATGATCTTTTCACTTTTAGAGAGTCACGAAAAGACCAAAATGACTACTCAGGTAATCTAAGCAATAGGGTGTACCAAGTTTTCGTGAACTGCCATATACACCTAGGTGATCAAATGAAAGAGAAATAACCAAGGACTTGGCATACATGCAGGTAGTCTCCCTGACTGCTATGTTCGGTGTATCACAGTTACAAGGTGGTAGACTCGGCTTCCTATGGATAAAGGATTGCAACCTATGAGGGTCTCCCTTTATATACATGATGATATGGGGAGCGCAAGTCCATGCTAGTGTTTTCTAATGCTAGATGGTGAACCACAACTACAAGGTTTAACGATGTCGGAACACGTCACTAGCTTAGACCTCTAAAATATGTGCATTAGGTTTCAATGCTTCCTTACATTGATTTAATTCATTTTAAGGTTGATCTTGAATTAATGTTGTGATTTCAAGGCTTTACCGAATGTGATCTTGAATTCCTAAATGCACACTACATGCAAAAGAATATCATTTCCATTCAATGAATGGTAGCTAAGAGAAGGATAGGAATCTATGACAAAGTAGAAATCAATTCAAACATAATAATAAATCCACTAATCCATCTAACACAACCAAATAAGAAAACAAAAACTCTTTCCTAGTTCACTAAGAGCTAGTAATGCAAAAGAACATTTTCATTTTCAATTTAAGCGAAAAAATGTAATTTTTGTCTTTTACATGAATGAAGCACACAATTCATTGTTACACTAAAATAAAAAAAAATACTAGTTTTGACCACTACGAATGTAAAGATATATAATAAATAGACCAATGCGATACAAACATAAAAATCACTGAAACGAGGATGCACTCTTCCAAGCAAAAAAAGGGTTTTCGAAACGATCCAACGAGAAATGTAATCTATACTTGAAGTGACGAATGGAGATTCAAATGAAAACAAAAGTGATCATTCAACAAACCAAAGACACGAAGAATAAAAAGAAAGAATCAGACAATCAGTCAGTGAATTGAAACAACAAAGGTAAAAGTGACTCGAACTTAACTCAGAAGGCTCAATGAGGGGAAAGTCGAACAAACAACACAAGGCACCTAGAACCCTTGGGCTACAAAATCCACTTATAATATGATGGAAAAATAGCTGAGAAGACCGAAACTACAGAGTCAAAACAATCTCAATAGACCAATTGCAAGGCAAAAAACCAATCTAGGGCCAAGAAACAATGACAAAAACTCATAAAAGAGGTCAAATCAAATCCTATAGGATTCAACGTGACTGTTTAGCTGTAATCCATGCTAAACAGGGGTTGGTGCACCTGTGACAAAAGCAACATGTGCCAATCGACACGACTGTTCAAAGAAAAACCGTGTAGAGCTAGAAAACCATGGGAAAGAAATAAAACCACTGAGCAGAGGTCGGACTTGACACTCCCGAACTGAACAGGATGGTTGAAAACAGTGAGACAAGTCAAGAAAAGAAGAAAAATAATGAAACAAACAAATTTGAATCGACAAGCCAAACACTCGACAAACAATGAGACAATAAACACAACTTGAATCCCCAGTGGAGTAGCCAACTTGTTGTGTAGCTAAATCCCCTCTACAGACAGAGGCGATCCATTTAGCCCTAATGTGGGTCTATCAGCAAGAGGACATGCTAATGTGTCAATTCCTATTTAATGAATGACACTGAGTTGGGATTAGATGTCCTACCTTTGTTCCAACACAGTTGTCGTAGTTATGGCAAAAGTCTCCTGATCTTCGTCCCAACACATCGCAATCCTTTGGTACTCAGGTGCCTACACAAGGATCAAAGAACAAAAGCAGTATACGAAACAATATTTTCATTCATAACTATCTAATTGTTCAAGGAGAATTAAATGTATTTAGTAATATTTATCATATCAACACAAAACGAGAACGAAAACATCAATCATGTATTAATTAAGAGAAAGAAAGCGATTACAACCAAATGAGCCTTGACGTCACAGCCTCCTTCAGCGAGTCCAATCAAAATGCGTCTCAAGCATTCGTTGGAGAATTGGACGTCATGAGGCAATAAGCCCAGGCTCTCTCTCAAAAAAATTCTCTCACTCCTCTAACTCACACCAGCTATATCAGATTGTTTCAACCATTCTCCAAAATGTTCAGCTAGCTGCATCTATGTGAGAGAGATGTATTTATAGGAGAGGAGGAGGAGGTTGGGATCCCTCAAATGGTGGAAGGAAGGCCTTATACTTTGGGAGGCTTCTCAAAATTAGGGAACAAGAAGCCAAAGGAAGATGTTCGACATTATTCAGTCGAACAACCCATGATGACTCTGCTCACGAAGCGGTTGGAAATGGAAAAATCGCTTCTATATTTAAAAATATTTCCAAAAATAGCTTGGCACAGAAAGTCCACTGAGACAAAGCACCAATGGGTGCAAGACCTAGTGATACTTTCCCTTATTGGCGCGAGGCCATAACTTCCTGCCAGCGCCGACCCAAAATCATGTGTTTTTGATGGTCTACTCCAGGGATAGTCAACAGAGGAAATTTTCTCCTCATGGAAAGGATGAAATGACACTTTTTGCAAGGCATGACACTACATATAAGTCATGGAAATGGTCTTCCAATGTGCGGGATTGGAATTGCGGGGACGGTGACAAAATGTTGTGTAACACCTGCAGAGCTCTCTCTTTCTATTATGAAATACTATAAAAGAGGAACTCTATTATGGATGGGGAATACCAGACTCTATTTCTATCAATGCTTACTTGATGGAATAAAGGATAGCTTGTCTCTCTGGCTTGGAAGACCATACAAGAGGTATGATTGTTTTTCTTTTCTTATGGATCGAGAGCTCTACACAAGGGTTGGTCAAATAAGATAGTAAAGACTACAAAGGTGTTGTTAATCCATAGCTTACAGTCCCATAACTATTGAATAAGAACTCTCTTCCTTTCTTATATCTGAGATTTTTGTTTGGTACCAGATAATCACTCCTTTGCTTCAATATTTCATTAAAGAAAAATAACAACTATCATTCTTTTTGTCCTATCGGACTACCATCATTCAAGATTTCATAGAGCTTTCCTACCAGAATACCTTACCAATCGAATTCATTCACATAAGAACAAGGCACATTTTGAACTCCCTTGTTTGGTATTATAGAGACATAACACAATATTTCTAGGTAAAGAACAAAAAAAATGTAAATGGGTGTTTATGTATATATACATTATGGAGTGCTGGAACAAATATTGGTCAGAAATTATCTATATTTTTGTTTGAAAACTAATGAAATTTTAAAAGGAGCCAACTTATGTTGAGTTGAGTTAAATTTTAAATAAAAGACACTTGGGAAGGAAGACCACATCTTTTTAGTAAATTCTTTCAGAAATTTAAGACTTTATAAATGATGAAAGCCACAGTTTCTTACAGAAATGATGACATACATAGCCACAGTTGAAATGAGAGCTAATCCCAGCCACAGTTTCTTATAAAAATGATGCCAACCACCAGAAAATTAGTGATTTGTTTCTATGTTTCCAAATATTTTAACTACTTAAATGTTTGAACATTTAGGACAAGCTTTTTTTCCTTGATATTATTGGATTTATTATATAGTGTGGTATGTCTTTATATAGTTTGGTAAGATGCTCCAATTATATGGAACTACGCTTCTGTGTAATCTGATGCAGAAAATATGGGGTTTAACACAGGAGAAAACAATATGTTAAATGTATATGTTTGTTGGGCGTTTTACTTGTGTAGTTAAGTGTGTTGTTATGAAGTCTACTTCAAACAGATTAATTGTGGTAGAGAGATATCATTATGAAGCTATAATGGCACCATTTTAGCATCTTAACCAACAACTGAAATCAGGTGCATTCTCAAGAATTATAGCCAACCGTAAAGGGAAAGTTCAATAGAGGAGTTGTGCTCATTGTAAAATATGGGTGCCATGGTCATATTAGATGTATTTTAAATGATAGGTCCTAAACATGCCATCAGATTAAAAATACCATTTTCAGCCAGCAGAAAGTCATTTCCAGTAGTCAAAATAATTGTTTGTATGCTTACTTGGCCCTGCTTGTTGCAAATTGTGTTTACAACAAAACATTAGTGGTGCTTGTTTATTATATTAGAATGTTTATAACAACATCATTATCAACGTAAATACTTCAAACTGAAACAACATATCTAACCTATATCTATTTCACTCTAGCTCTATTCCACTAGGATTAACCTAGGAATTTATTTATAATCCTCTTACGCTCTAGCTCTATTTCACTGAGATTAACCTATGCATTGATTTCTAATCCTATTATGCTCTAGATCTATTTAAATACAAACACCAATGAGTTAGTGATGCCCCAGGATTCTTTATAAATTTTAATAAATATAGGTTTGATGTTGTTGGTCGTAGACCCAGGCGAAAAAAAAAAAGTGATTAAGGTGGTTCCCGGTAAAAAAATGAGGAAGGAAGTTCCCAGTTAAGCAATGATCAAGGAAAAATTTAGTGTATATATGGTTGCCTGTTCCCAGTCAACAACATGATTAGGATTTCAAATTGGATGTCCATTGAAGTCCTAGATGTATGTTGCGATAGGATCTGTTTCTTAATTGACTGGTTAAAGTGGATCACAAAGGGCTGAATCGGCACTACCTTCCTCTTTAGAGAGCACCAAGCCTCATGAGTAGAAATCCCCAATAATAGATGCATGCACCAGGGGCACAAAGGATATCGATGAAGAAATATGTGTATGCTTCTGTTATTTTAGCATTGACCTATTTCATTTAAAAAATATCTCTCTTACTTTGTCTTCAGACAAGATACCAGCTTTCGTTTAACAACTTGTTGCTCATCTTCTTGAATTGGCTTGGTTACAAAATGACTGTGCTAGTCAACTATGAAAATCAAATTGGCTAATGCAATTGGATGGTCATTGTTTTCCATCCAATAGAAATAGATTGTGTAGGAATTGAGCAGCAGTGACTCAATTTAGGGAACAACTACTCGATTTGGCAGCACCTGTTGCCACCAAGCTCCTGGAGTGAAATGGAAATAGTACAAAAACTAATGATAGACACCTGCTAAGCATGAAATTACATCATGGTGTTCATAATCTTTTCTATAGAAGAAAATACAAATCATTTTAACAATAAATCTTTGCTACTTTCATACTTAACCAAATTGACGTATCTTTGTAAACTACATGGAATCTTTAAAATCGAAGTTACTCAACCGAGGTCTCTCTACTGAAAGTTAATTTCACCCCTGTAGAAAATTAAATTTTTCCTAAATGTTGATCTCTGCACCATTCAATGAAAATAAAATATTAATTTTTCTTGATCAAAATTTCCGACCAGGAAATGGAAAAATAATTTTTCTCAGAAACAATCATCCTCATTGAAGACCACAAACTCAAAAATAATCTTTTCCAAAATAAATTACATGAAATTCAAAATAATTTTTTTCCTAGAAATAATGATGCTAATTGCAGACCGTAAAATATTTGGCCAGAAAATAGTGATGTGATATGCAAACCATAAATTTGGTGCTATTTTTCCATAATTCTTAAAAAACTGTGATAATACTCTTTCAACCTAAGAAATCCTCTAATATGCTTTAGGGTTATGGGTATTTTCCTTTCCTTGATAGCTTTAATTTTGTTAAGGTCTAGCTTAACACCCTCATGAGATACAATATGACCCAAATATTCCACCTCTTATACCCCAAAGAAACATTTGGAGGGTTTTTCATATAATTGTTACTCCTAAAATAGTTGAAGTACCCTATCAACATGTTGAACATGATATTTCCAAGACTTTTTGTAGATTAGTATATCATCAAAAGATACTAACACAAATTTTCTAAGAACTGGATTGAAATTGGAATTCTTCAAAACCTGAATTGTGGAAGGTGCATTGGTAAGGCCGAAAGGTATGACCAAAAATTCATAATTACCTTCATGAATTCTAAAAGTTGTTTTTGGGTTGTCTTGTGTCTTCATTCTAATTTTATGGTATATGGAATGAAGATCTAGCTCAGTGAAGTAAATTTGTCCATGGAATCCATCCAAAAATTCATCAATGACAGAACTGGGAAATTTATCTTTAATAGTGAAACTATTGAGCTCTCTATAATATTGACACATACACCATGGTCCATCCTTCTTGTGCACCAATACAACTAGAGAAGATAAAGAACTTTGTCTAGGTTGAATTATACCTGCTTCTAGGATTTCTACAACCATACATTCAATTTCACTCTTTTGGGCATGGGGATATCTGTAAGGTGTGATGTTTCGAGGAACACTTCCTGGAATCAGGTGAATAGCATGATCACAATCATGAATAAGTTGGATACCTTTGATAGTATCAAACACTTTGGAATTATTTTCCATGACACTTTGGAGATCTTGAGAAATGGATGATTTCGATGTTTGAACATATAGTGAGCATAATAGTTCAATGACGCCTCACTTTTATTTATTTAAAATCATTTTCATTCCATTAGAGCTTATTATTTTCTCCAATTTCACTACGATACCCCTTAATTTAATTTCCTTTCCTTCCTATAAAAATTGCAAGAAAATTAAAATTTGTCAACCCCAAAGATTTTAACCATTAGACTCCTAATATGACGTCAACACCACCCATTGAAATGGAAAGCACTGGAATATTTAGTACATATACTTCTATTGTTAGCTTTATATTATGCCACTTCTGTGAGCAATTTATGGTTCCTCCATTTTCAACCATCGCTTGACACTCTGGTGTTGGATATACAAAGAAATTCAATTCCTTGGTTATCTTACAATAAATAAAATTATGGGTACTACCTGAATCAATCAACATTATTGCATGTTTCTTCTTGATATATCCTTCTATGTTAATAGTTTAAGGAATGGTAACTCTCGCCAATGCATTGCAAGATCTGGTTGGATTCATTTATTCCATCTATTGAGTTGTTTCCTGGTATATGTATTATTTTGATGTTTCTTGTTCCTTTTCTTCCTCCTCTTCACAATCTATGTAAAATAATTTCTTCTCAACACACTTATGACCTTTAGTGTATTATCTATCAAAAATGTATCAAAGCCATTTTTCTCTTTTTGCTTCAAGTTGTTGTGGTGTCAACCTTTTAGGTTTTGGGAGGCTAGGAGCATAAACACTTCCATCCTTATAGTTTTGAGTGGTATACTTGTTGTGATAAATTTTATTTAATTCTCCAATGACTTAGGTTCCCAAAGTCCAACTTCATATTTCATTTTATTCTTTAAAGTCCCTATGAAGACATCAATCATATGCTCCTCTGGAATATCATTTACCTTGATATTAAATGTTTGGAATTCTTCAATGTGCTTCTGAATTGAATGCTTTTGTTTGAGATTTATCAATTGGATAAAGAAGGTATTGTTATTTGTATCCTCATAATATTCTATCAATTCCTTAGTAAATTTTTTCCAAGTGACAAATGGTTTACGAGAGAAATTCCATCAATACCATAAAAAAATGAATTTTTCTAAATATAAAGATGAAATACATATCATTTATGTGTGTTTCACATCATGTAAATCAAAGAACTATTCCTTTTGTAGTACCCATGCTACCCGATCCTTATCATCAAACTTCCTCATATCAATCTTTCGTATGTGGTTGTTCTTCAACCAAAATTTGGAGTCTCTAGAATCATGATTCCTATTCCTTTTGTTTTCAGCATGAGTCTCATGGAATACCTTGACACCATTAGGAAGCCTTTCTTGTAGCAAATTTATCAAACCTTCCTTCAAACCTTCCATGTATTCTTTTAAACCTTACATGTTACCTTTAAAACGATTCATGTCCCCTTTTATATTTTCTTCTTAGCATTCATTGCTCCAAATTCATTTTTGGTTGCTCTTTGTGAGAGTGGAATTTGTTGAACTTGGTCCTGTAATTTTGTTATATAATGTTGCATTTATTCCTCTTCTTCATGTGTCATAATAGAGATTTTTGTTGCCTTACTAGGTATATCCATTTTTTTTTTCGAGGAATTTTAAAACCCAATAATGATATATATGCTTCAATATGCCATTTGAATCAATTCAAGTCTAATTTTTCAAACGAAAGTTATGCAAATTATAAAGAAAAAAAATACACACATTTTTCTTACTTTTAGGAGCTGAAATTTGAAACTATTTTATCTATGTAATTTTGACCACCAGTGTTTGAAATTTCATCTTTTGGCATCCCTCTATTTCTTATTTCCAGTGTCACAAGTCAAGAAAATATTGAATTCCCAAATATAATGTTATGCCAAATATCCCGTGATTACTTGATTATGGACTGGTTTAGTAGAGTGAACTTGTATGGGATTACACATATCATTTTTTCACCCTTCAACCCTGAAAGTGACACAATGGAAACTAAATTTCGTGAAATTTCAGCCACTTTTTATGAAATTCAAATTCGATGCACAAATATAAATTTATTACTATTTTCCCTCTAACACTTGTTTGAAACTGAACTATAGAGCATGCATAAATCCTAAATTTATTAGACCATGTATCTAAAAATATAGCGAATAATTTCCTGAAATTTGTACACAACATTCAACAAGATTTGGGCTCCATTTGGATGAAATTTCAACTTTTAAATCCTCACCGAAAATAAGTTATAGTGAAAAGTCCAATATGACATATTTGAAGTAGGGAAACCCTAGAATCCAAAAATCTAATACCATATCTTATGTATCTACATCACAAAAAAAATAAAATATATATAAATGACTTGAAAATAAGCCTTTTCAAGGGGGGGACCTCCTTTTACATCAAGTAAATAAACAATTATTTGATGATACAAATGACAATATATCTTTGGTATATATACGAGTCTAAACAGTCACGATATAAACATGTCTACATAACAATAACAATGTAAGAGCTCAACAATAATAATAGTGGGATTCTATGGGCACAAAAATCACAAAATGAGGGCTACATGGGGCACAAAAATAACAATATACGGGATACACTAGTATTATAGGGACTTAAAATATGTGTTAATAAATTCAAACATTTAAAAATCTTATGGAATCAGGTTCCAAATAAGTCAACATGGTATTTTGGCTATAACTTTATTTCATTGAGGTTTCAGACCATAAATATTGGAGGATATAGAAAATATATCTCAAGGTACCTATATTAAAATTTTAATATCATGTTTCATTATAACTTGGATATACTCCCTAATGAATTTGTGTCTCCCAAATGCTCTTAAAATTGAAAATAATTGTTGTGTTAGAAAAAAAAAAAGAAATAAGGAAAACAATTGATACCCCATATCCTTAATAATTCATTAAGGGAACAAGTTTTAGAAAAGTGTGATTTCCTATAGCCATAATGAAGGATTAGGAGGTTGGGTGTGTGACACCGAAATTCATTCACCCAATGGCTAAAATCTTGTTGCAAGTGGTAATAATATAGTCTCTAGAATATTGAGATGTTGGAAATATTCATAATTATATAATGGGAATACAATATCATCATAAAAAAAAAAAATTGTATAGGCTCTCAACCAACTTGAAGTCTCTCAAATAGAATTATTTTTCCTAATTCATATTACTCAAATTATCATTATAACAATAATTTCACTTAACAACTTGGAGTCTTAGAAATGGTAGTCATCCAACATGGGAATTTTTAAACTTGGTTTATATAGAAATATAATATTAACTCATTTCACAATTTACACTATAGTATCAAAGAAGTCTAATATTTGAAGAAAAATACAACATCATCTAGTTGAAAAAATGCTAACAAGCTAAAGAAGAATTACAAATATAAGGCATGAGAAGGAAAGTAGAAATCAAGCTTTAGGTTCTTTATGCAACCAAAGAGAACAATAAACAATTATTTACTTCCAATTTAATACAACTCTTCATAAGAATATAATATTTATTTTAATTGTAGAAGTAGACCATCTACGCAACAGAAGTTAAAATGTCTTCTACAATTCATAGCTCAAACATGTCAATTTAGGAAGATGAGGGCATGCATTTTAGGGAGCTTTTGGTAGTAGCTAGTTTTTGTCAGATAACTGTTGATATATGTAAAAGAGGGAATTTATACAAAGGAACAAGTCTTTGATATGAATTATGCTTCCTCTATTGCACAACATACAACCACTATAGAAATTCAGCAAGCAATAGGAGTCATAGCTCTAATAATGAGAATAAAGAAAAAATTTGAATTTATTTATAGGCTTAGGACCAAGAAGTGTGTTGTTAATTACCCATATGCACCAACAATTATTCCTTTTAATTATTGAATTTACTAAGCATCAAGCATAAAGTAATTAAACAAAATTGAGAACATATATGCTCAATTTCATTTCATAGGAAAAACAAATTGATGGGGAGCAATTTTCTACCAAACAATAGAAACAAGTGATCTTGGTCTTTCTTCATCTGGCCACCATCTATCTAGACAATGATAATAAAAGGGTGAATTTCTGAAACATTATTAGGTATTATGGGAAATTTGGCAACTTCTAGAGGCAATAAATTTAGGAAAACGCCTTGTCAAGTTCATAAGACCTCCATGAATTTTATGTGCCCCTCTACTAGCTTTACATAACACAATAATGATTTTTCTTCACTTCCACATAAGCCGTTGAAAATTTTCTGGTAGGGTTCTACTAGGCCTAGCTTATAGTCCCATCCTTTAACATTTTTGGGAGTTTCCCAGGGAAAATTTTAAGGATGGAAGTTTATCTTAAAGTTTAGAAACCTTGGCGAATTTTACTAGTCCCCGGTATGTAAATTATAAAATTTTGATGATATTTTTGTAAATATATTTAGGTTTCTAATTATTTTATATTAGTATATATAAAATTTTGGCGATTTTCAGGGTAAAATAATTGTATACTATAAAATTTAGGCTAATCAATTTTTTTAAAAAATGGAAATTAGTGATTTTTTTTGGGAAAAAGCATGGAAAATTAGCCTACCTACGAATATTAGCCCCTAAAATTTTCCCTGGAGTTTCCTACCTAATCCCTTAGAATGAATCACTAGTTTAATCACTAATTCTTCTCAGAAATGGATTAACGGCTTAACTTGCTTCTCTTCCTTTGTTCACTCCTTACATGCAAAATCGTATCCCTCACTCATTCATTTTCATCCACCAAAATCATGATCCACTACCTTCCAATTGAAATCCTTAGTCATCCATGATTTCCAAAATTGGTTGTATATGTTTCATGCCTCTTATATGTTATTTATGGGACTCTCTAAACTACCAATTATATTAATTAACATTTGCAAAAAAAATTCAACCAATACTATAAAGTTTTATCGTTTAATTATTTAGACAAGAGGAAAAATGAGAGAGATAAATATAATCATTAAATTGTTTTATGAAATGTAAATTAGACTTTAATACAAGGAGGACACCAAATCCCTCTCACACTCCCTATTTCTTGTATCATTGTTGCCTTGTTCCTTGTGCGTATGCCTCAATAAACTATATGACATGTTTTATTCATTAAAATAAGATACATATAGATTATTTTCTATTTATTCAAGTGACAATGATTAATACATATTCATGTTAAAACCTACTAACACTAAACACAACTAGTTACAATTATTTATGCGATCAAGATAGGGATATGACATTATTAATACATTACAGAAGAAACTTGTATTCTGTAATTTCAAAAATTAAGTCATAATATAATAGGAAACCAAAATAAGATATTAATAATAATACCCTAGATCTTGAGCATAAAGTCAAACAAAAACAAGAAATATCTCCAAGATAAATAAAATGATAACATATAAATTTGTGTTGGGTAATAACTCCACAAGAATAACAAAAATGGGATCCCTATAAAAACACCAATATATAAACAAAATTCACAAAAATTATCGTTTTGGAATTTAAGAGAAAACAACTCAAAATTTACTTCGCAAACCAAACTGAATAGGATATTGATATTACCTTAGATCCTTCACAAATGAAACTGAAAGAAAGAAATATCTCAACTATTTTCATATAAAAAACAATAAGTCTATGACTATGGCCATCACTCTCCAACAATAACTAAAATGACAATGGCTACAAGACAATACACAAAATCATAATCATGCATAAGATATACCCAAAATTAGAGTTGAGAAATAGAGAAATGAAGGAGATGAAAAGGTGTTTACAACTTTTGCTACCTACACCAACATCTACACAACAAAATCCAATCACATGATCCAAAATATTGTCCAAAACATCTTAAAATTTGCAAAAGTAAAAAAATGCCAAAACATTATATAGATTTTGGCAATAAATCATCTTCCACATGCTCCAAAAAAAATTTCATGATATATCAAATATAAAAAGAATTGATAGAAATAATACGACAAAAGTAAAAAATCACATATTAAAAATGATTATGGTGTGTGAAAACCTAACTTTTATGGAATCTTTCATCTCTAGTTCACACTAGTTCAAACCAAGATCTAAACCACCAACAAGTACCACAAAGATAAAGGACACACCAATGAATGAGAGTGGTAATGATAAATAATACACCGAGAAACCAAAGTTACAATCTTAATGACTCCCTAGAACTCCTAAAAAGACAACGCCTCTAATTAAGAGGTAACAACAATTCTAATGTATCAATACTTGGAACAAGAATTTGAAAGCCTCAAAGCATGTGAGAATTCACCCTGCAAACCAAACTAAAGAAATTAAAAATATTATGCTACATCCTCAAGATAAAAATCAAACCAAAGTCCCACTCACAACACCGAAAATGATAGCAGCTCCAAACAAAGACAAACAATCACGATGGCTACCAAGCTAGCAATAATGGAGGAATGAACTAACAAAACGGACATTTAAACCAAATTCATGATACTTAGCTCAACAATGAGGCTAAAAGAAAATGTTAGGGTTGTAACCACCCAACAACTAAAACGAAAGTCCCTCCAATCCAATACAAACGATGACTATCGTGCCCAAGAAGGGAGGACCATATCAACATCGTAGCAACAACAATTGAAGTCGCCAAACACCTACATTCATGTCTCTAGATAAAGAATTGTTCACGTCACCAAGACAAAAACACTTCCATGTCGGACGGTGACCTGTAAATATTTCACCTAAACTTTGGAAAAACTCTGTAAACACAACAATTCGCACTTGCATCCGAGTTTAAAATTCGAAGTCATTATTGCTTAGCTTTATATGATATGTGAAATTGTCATTGCCTTTTAAGAGCTTTGTAACTTGTCATAGAATGGAATAAAGATCTTTTTAACCCGTCCCGTTATAGAAGGGAATAAAATTATTTCTCATGAAAATTGAAATAAATATTTCTTAATTAAATTTGAATGTTTTTTTTTAAATAGAAGAGTAAAGAAATTTTTCATATTATGTTTTATTTTTATTATTTTTATATAATTTTTCTATAAAAAACATTATTTTATAGGTTTTAGTAATTAAATAAAAATCAATGTTAACGAATTTTCTCCCTAGTTGATAGGAAAAAAAATTATTTTTATATAATAAAATCTTATAGTTATCAAGCTCATGTATCCATATATCATTTATTTATTGAAATTGTATCTTAGTATTATACATTGAATATCTAAAAATTTGTTATGGGGAATCACTTTTCTATTCATAGAAGAGGAACAATTCCAATTGGAATCAAATCCAACTTGAATAAACTCTCCATCCTCTTGCTTCTTGGATTTACAAATGGTACATACCAATCCTCCATGGCTCCACATGAAAATTTTCTTACTTTCTACTCCATTTTTATTGTCTGCTTCATTTTCTTTCATTTACTACTTTCTCTACTTTCTTACATTTCTGAATATTACCAACATGTGTTCTTTACCCCGACTTATTATGAATATGAAACAATACACACTAGGAATTAAAATTGATTCAATGCATGTACAAATCCTTATTATCATACATTCCTTTGTATTCATTCATTTTTGTTGACAAAATATAATGGTATTTCTATGTTGTTTTGTAAATGGTGTCATGTATCATAATGCACATGTGCACTCATCACTAGGCCTATAAATCTACTCGTAAAATATTCTTGTAAGTTATATTTCTTGTATGGAAAATTATATTGTTGGAGGTATTAAATAGTTTATGTATTTATTTTTTTAATTGAGATCATAATGATATCCATGATATAATTTTTTTTATTTTGATTTCCTTTAAAAAAAACTCATTGTAATTGTTTGAAGGTCCAGTTACTTATAAAAAAGAAAAATAGTTTCATTGCAAAACAATTCAGTATATTTGAATAATGGAATCCATAAGATGAAAGAGTAAATGATCCAATTAAATTCTCTCAATATGATTCATATATAAAGTGTAATTAAATGGTCCTATTAAATTTCCTTATATGATTTTGATATCGATTATAATACTAGTGAAATTGTCTTCTCAATGGTTACTTGTCCAAGTGGGCCTACAACTATCAAACTCTTTATTTGAAGGTTTCACAACTTACACAGTATAAGATATTAAATATAAAATATTAATGACATTTAACAAAAAAAATAATTTAGATATATGAAAATAACAATTTTTTCGAGCTCGTCAATATTAAAAAGTTAAATGAAATTAGTATTTTAAATTTAATTGTAATCTTTTCCTTCAAATTTGATCCTTACTTGTACTTTCAAATTAAATTACAACATTTTTCCTCAAATTTGATCCTACTTACACTATCAATGTTTACAAGAAAATAAATCAATTCCTTCACATTAGGTGATAACATATAACTGTGCCATCACAAATAATATATGTCTAAAGGCCCATGTAATATAATTTTGATTTTCAAAAAAATATATAAACATATGATACGAGGTCAATAACATGGGGCTAAAAACTAACACAACCACATTAATAAATGTTGTTGATATGCACCGATAGGCGTCAATGGATATGGATTTAATATTAATATCAATATTAATACATGTATATTATTATTATTATTATAAACCCAAGGGATTAATACTAAAAACCCAAAGGAATAATATTAAATCCTAGGAATATGAACCCTTAAACTAATAAATCCAAGGGATTTATATTATAAACCAAAGGAAATAATAAATGCAAGGAAATGATATTAAACCCTAGGAATATAGACCCTTATATTAATAAACCCAAGGGATTGATATTATAAACTCAAGAGAACAATAAACCCAAGAAATTAATACTAAAACCCAAAGGGATTATGAAGCCAAGGGAATAATATTAAACCCAAGGGATTAATATTATAATCCGAAGGTATTTAAAACCTAAGCTAAATATTATAAACCCTAAAATAAATATGGCTCACCATGATTGATTTTCATATTGAGAAAATAATTGTCACAATGTGACATTAGACTAGGGTTGACCATCATTGAATTTCATATTGAAACAATCTTTGTCACGATGTGACATTGGACCATGGTCAGCCATGATTGACGATGGTTGACCCTAGTTGATTTTATACAACATGGTCGACCCCGAAAGATATGATAAACCCAAGGGAACAATATTAAATCCTAGGAATATGAACCCTTCGATTAACAAACTCAAGGGATTAATACTCAAACCCCAAGGGATTATGAAGCAAAGAGAATAATATCAAACCCAAGGAAATAATAATATAGACCCAAGATATATATTAAACCATATTATAAATACTATAAACATTAAAAATAAACATGGTTGACCATGGTTGATTTTCATATTGAGACAATCCTTGTCACGATGCGATGTAGGACAACAAGTGACCATGCTTGACCATGATTGATTTTCATATCGAGACAATATTTTCCACAAAGCGACGTTGGACGATGCTTGATTTTCATATTGAGACACTCTTCGTCACAATGCAACATTGGACCATGGTCGGCCATGATTGACGATGGTTGACCCTAATTGATTTTATACAACATGGTCAACCCCAATTGATATGATAAACCCAAGGAACAATATTAAATCCTAGGAAAATGAAGCCTACAATTAATAAACCCAGGGGAATAATAGTCCCAAGGGATTAAGACTAAAACCCCAAGGGATTATGAGCTGAAGAGAATAATATTAAGCCCAAGGAAAAAATAATATAAACCCAAGGTATATATTAAACTATATTATAAATATTATAAATGCTAAAAATTAGCATGGTTGACCATGGTTGATTTTCATATTGAGACAACCCTTCTCACAATGCGACGTAAGACAACAAGGGACCATGCTTGACCATGATTGATTTTCATATCGAGACAATATTTGACACAAAGCAACGTTGGAGGATGCTTGATTTTCATATTGAGACATTCTTCGTCACAATGCGACATTGGACCATGGTTGACCACGATTAATTTTATAAAGCATGATTGACCATGATTAACCATAGTTCACCATGCTTTACCAAGATTGACCATTGTTGACAATGATTGATATTACAAACCCAAAGGATCAATACTAAAAACCCAATGGATTATAAACCAGAGGGAATAATATTAAACCCAAGGGAATAATATAAAACCAAGGTATATAAACCCTAATAAAAATATTGTAAACACTTAAATAAACATAGTTTACGATGGCTTATTTTCATATTGAGACAATCCTTGTCGCAATGTGGCATTGGACCATGGTTGACCATGATTGATTTTCGTATAGAGACAATATTTGTCATAATGTAACATTTGACCAGGTAACCATGGTTGATTTTCATATTGAGACAATCTATGTCACAATATGACATTGGACCATGGTTAACCATGATTGATATTATAAACTCAATGAAATAATAAAAACCAAAGAATTATAAACCAAAAAGAATAATAGTAAACATAAGAGATTAATACTATAAACCCAAAGTATATAAATACTAAAATCAATATTATAAACTTTTAAATAAACATGATTGACCATAATTGATTTTCACATTGAAACATTCATTATCACAATATGATGTAGGATCATGATTGATTTTCATATCAAAACAAAAATATTTTTTATTATAATTATGAAAAAAAACTTTAGAGAATATGAATAATACGAAAAGATAAATTTTTTTGAAAGAGAGATTAATTCTAGTCATCCGTTTACCTTTCCATTAACGTAATTTTAACCCACCATCGGTTACCCTTCCAATAAAGTTAATATTAAAAAAATATATGTTTCTTAAATAAATTTTTGCCTTTGAAAATTCAACATAATATATTTCTTATTGTATTACGTTTTCTCCTGGATTTAAATTGTAAGCCGGTGTTATATTCATGTTATAATTTGTGATGTCAACATGGCATATTGCTGTTTCTTGCGAATACTAGTTATATTAAAAATTATGATTTTTTTTTTTTAAGTATTCATTTTTTAATGTTTATTTTTTGGATTTGAAAGTATCAATCTTTTAATTGGTTAAAAAACATATTATTCAATAAAACATAGAAATGTTCAGTAAAAGTGAAAATATTTCTATTATATTTTAACGATATAGCATTTTAAATTAACAATATACCATTTTAAATTTAATTAAGTAATTGTATAAAATCAATATTTATTTACATTTTAAATTTAATTAAATAATAATATAAAATCAATATTTATTTACACATTGATAGACGATATTTTGTCTCGTAACAATCAAAAGTAAAATATCTATAAAATGAAAAACATCAAATATAAAACCTGGCATAATAACGAGATTTGTTTCGAAGTACACGTTGACGTAGCGAAATATCCGCCGAATATTTTATGAGCTGGAGTAAATTCGACCAAGACCCGATAATTACGACTGTACTACACATTTATATGTGCGAGAATAATTAGTGCCAATGTAATTAATCATATTATTATAATATTAATTCCTCGCCGAATCAAAAGATATCACGGACTTTTTTATTACTAAATCATTCTTCTCAAATCACACAACATCACGAAATTTCTTGGAAATTTCAATGTTAGGAGACTTATACTCTCGGGTACTATCTCTACGCGGAGAAAGCTAGTAAAATATGAATATCGACGATACAAGACCTTTAACTACTCTTTCCCCGTATATTTCAACGAATCAAGACTTTTCAGTCTTGTCGACTTTTTTTCTTGCGCAGAGGAAGCTGCTACCTGAGCTGCATGTCCACATGGAGTTTATCAGAAAGATAATAAATATTTTGGAACTACAATTACATTGTGTTTTTATAGCAGTAGTCTAGTTTATCAGAAAGATAATAAATATTTTGGAACTACAATAATATTGTGTTTTTACAGCAGTATAGTAGTAGTCTAATTAGTTTGTTTTTTTGCTTGAAATTTACAAGATTTTGTAAATCGCTATAGTTATCAAATTTCAAGATTTTGGGTGTCCTGGAGTTTTCATGGTGCTCAATCTATTACATTATCAAAAACATGATTTAAACAATGCTATTGCAAGCTTTCTTAAAATAATGTTGTTAGAGTTCTGACCCTTTTTTTTTTGTAAACATAGTAGTGCCTCACTATTCATTTAATATTCAAAAAAATACCCGTTACATCAATATATAATTTTGTTTTCCTAAAACTTGGTTTATTGGCTATCTTAGAGAGTTATAGGCCATCCAAAACTTAAAAGGTTTAAAGCGATCTCTTGCTATTTTTAGAGGTCTATCATCTATCTTAACATATATAAACATGTAAAAAAAGTAAATGCTATCCATAATATGCATATCAATAAAAAAACAGAAATATGATTCAATAGTTAAATTTTAAATTAAAAGACTAGATTTTTAATGATTAAATTGCTGTCTATTTCTTATTTTAAAAAAAATATTAAATATTACAATATAAATCATAATAGAGACTTTATCATTAAATTTAAAATAAATTAGACAATTATTATGGGATATTTAATTGGCTCAAATTTAGTAGTCTATTTTTTTTTGTAATTTAGATAATATTTGGCTTTATCATTAAACTTCAAATTTTATTTTATTATTAGTATTATTATTATTTACTTAATTCTATTTTTTTTTTTTGTCTAATTATATATTTTAGAAGTTTTTTTAGCATATTTTTCGGTCAAATTTATATAAAATCCAGAAGAATTGTTAGAATCATAAATTTGATATGTGAACTCTTTACAATCCAAATACCAAATTGTTTTTATCATACAATTTCAAAACAAATCTTAAAGAACAAATAACTATTATAGAAACTTGTTTTGCCAATATACAACAAAAACTCCACTATTAAAACAAAATCTCCCATACATGAAATGCATTGTCTACTGAGACCACAAATTTGCCACAAATGTCTAGGCACAATATATTTGTTAGAATCATAATCCTAGAGTAATTGAGTAGTATTTTTGATAGTGAAAATGGATTCAGCTCCATCAAAAATATAACCCAAATTTTCAAAATAATTCGCTAAATTTTATCATAATGTTTCCAAAATTTTCTTTATTTTCCTGGCTAATTTATAATTTCTTTAGAATAAAGACATACGTGCCAGATCCCGTGGTATCGAAGATCTCGCAAAA
The DNA here is from genome assembly GCA_034641835.2 of Pinus albicaulis. Classification (NCBI taxonomy): domain Eukaryota; kingdom Viridiplantae; phylum Streptophyta; class Pinopsida; order Pinales; family Pinaceae; genus Pinus; species Pinus albicaulis. The sequence goes on from CM076570.1 coordinate 814,987,167, forward strand.
TTACTCGATGACTTACCGGAAAACCCAATAACATAATAGGACTATACCCACTTATACCACCCGGGTCCCACGGCAACAGGAAAATTACGATGGCCGGATCTGCGTCCGGGTTCCACGCAACCGCAAAATTGTTTGAACGAGAAACTAATTTTCATAAAATGGGCCGCGGGGCCGCGTTGATTTGCGTGTGGACCATGCGATCGTCCTTCTTCTCTTCAATTCCCACTTCGTCGACGATTCTTTAATCAATTTTCCAAGTAACCTAGAGGCACCTTCATATATTGAGAGCTATATATATGTGTGGAGTGAGCCAATTTGGACAAGCAGTTCTTCATGAAATAGAAATGGCCATGTTTAGTGAAACAAATAACCATCGCGATATGCTGGGAGAGTTACTGAGCAATCCGGGCTTCAGGTTCTATCCAACGGAAGAGGAACTGGTGGGCTTCTACCTGAAGAAAAGGGTCGAAGCCGGACACCAACTGAACTTCGATAGAGTCATACCTACCTTGGACTTGTATCGATATGATCCCTGGGACTTACCAGGTACCTCATTCTATGTCTCTTCCCTAGTTTGAATTTGAAAGGGATTTTTGACACAATATATCTCAACGTATTCGTGCTTTTGCAGGTTTGGCTAATGGTTCTTGTGAGAGGCAATGGTTTTTCTTCGTTCCAAGAGACAATAAGTCGTCCCGTCAACGGCCTAACAGATTAACGGTGTCCGGTTTCTGGAAGGCCACCGGTTCAGATAGAGCAGTTCGCAACGAGCTGCTTCAGCACATCGGTCTCAGAAAAACTCTCGTGTTTTATAAAGGAAGAGCCCTTGGTGGGCAGAGGACGGACTGGATCATGAACGAGTACAGGTTGCCAGATTTCAGTTCTTCCAGAGCCAAGGTAGTTTTCCGATTGCTTTTCAGTCTTCTGCATTCATAGATAACCCGGATATATGAAGTATAAAGAAACGAAAATTAGAACCACGATATTTTCCCCTCCATTCTATTTAATAGATCTTTAGTGGTTGTTTTGCTATAAGCAGGGTCTTTTGTAAAATATTTTTAATTGATTGCTTATTAGGTTAAAGTCAATTCTTTAACCTAACCATATTCATAATATTTCAAAAAAAAATCATCCTCCTTTTACATAGATGTTAAGGAATAAAAACTGACATGTGCAGAAGAAGACGGATATCGTGTTATGTCGGATATACAGAAAGGCCGCTTCTCGGAAGTCGGTGGAAGAACGAGCAGAACCAGCTCACGTTGAGAAGGAGGAACCTGTTTTTTCACCTGGTGATGAATATGAAGAGAAACTGTCTAATCTATTCACTATTAATGGCAGCCGGCAACTCTCATACCCAATCCCACGGTCCGACATTTCTTCCTTACATTATCAAAATCAAGATGGGGTATGTTCTTCTGATCTATGTAAAACGAGCGATGAAGATAGTCCGCTGGAGAGCGTGGAACCTGGAATATTTCGTGAAGACGCTACGGTTTCGAAATCTGCTAAAGCCCGGGCGCCACCGCACTTGGAGTTGGCAACGTTTTCGATGGACTTTTTGTTTAGCCAGGAGCAAATCGCAAGCCCATGGGCAGACAATCCAAATGCATGGACGCCTTATGCTCTTCTATCCCCCCCATAGCCTTTCGTCATTCGATTATTTTAACGAACCTGTTTTTAATGTGATGAGTGCAGTATGTTTGTTATGTAAAAAAGTCGAGATCCATATTTTCTTTACGAAACGAAGACATTTTTTCTCGAGTACACTGGCACACTGTTTTTTAATATTCTGAACCCTTTAACCGTGTGTCATACAAAATGTATAATTTCGAAGATTTTTCACGGTAATGTGTATTACTAGTTTAGATCCATTTAACACGATCGATTTAATACTGGATTTATCATGGGCTCTGAGGATCAAATTCCTCAACATGTAAATCTTTTTCTAAACATTTGAACTTTCATGAATTTAATCTTTCTAGGAATATGATAGATCATGTGTCACATTTTTAGATTATCATTATTATGTATATATTCAAGATAAAATTCAAAAGTCACATTGTGTTTTTTTTTGGCATAACCATATGATTCTCTTCTTTATTGTGCTTGTGTTGGATTCTTTGAGTGGTTAGTGTGTTTGTGTTGGATTCTCTCTTTTTTCTAAAATTCACTTGTTCATTGCTGATTTCACTATTTAAATTTACATGAGTAACATCAAGTTGGAGTGGTGTCTGAATGTGGACCTAGACACAAGACAGTGACTCATCTTTCTGTTGAAATATTAAACTGCAACTAAAGTGTGCAGGAGGAAAAAGGACAACAGCGTAGGAGATTTTGTTTACACACCATTGAGCCTGCAACTTAAATTTTGCGTTTAATGAACCTACAAGTTTATGTTTTTTGGTTCAAGGCCGTAGGTCTATCGCAACATTGAAGAACTGTGCTGCCATCACTCTGTTTAAACCACGGCACCAACCACCATTAACACCACACCAACCACAAAATTCCGAACTCGCACATCGCAACGTTTTAAAGTTTCCCACCGCAACCGCAATGCTATGTTGTTTAGTGCGCGACGCGATATTGCCGATATAGCATATCGCATATCACATGCGCAAGATGCTAAGTTTATTACCCAGACCGCCCGTAGGCTAAGTTATATGGACTACGATGCGATAAGTGCCACATCATTATCACAGTTGTACAGATTTAAGTTTATCCGTGTTCCACATAGTTGAGTGTTAAAATTGCCGATCACCGATCTGCAAAATGGAGTTGGACGCAATGAAGACTCAATCAGATTTGATAAAATTTGAGTTCCACCTTATTGAGTGTTGAACACATTTTTTCGTGTTTTTATTGTGTATTTGGTATACAGCTTGCGTGTCGATTTTAATGAAGAAATGGATCTATGTGTTGACCCAAGTACAGGTTCAAAAATCGCATTGAAGAATTAGATTGGGTTTTTATGTTTTTTTATATATGTAATGTTTTTTTTTGTGTAGACAGTGTGACAAAAAAAAAAGACTGTGTGACAGAGGGTCGACTGTGTATTTCTTTTGTAATGCCTGACGACAAACAATGAGACAGAAAAATTATTAAAAACGATGTGTCTGTAGTAGCTAATTCTTTTTGTAAATCCAGAACGTAGCTCTAAAGGATTTTTTTTTTTGTAATAGTTTATGCTTAACGAAATAGATTTTATTTGTGCATCTCAGTCCAGCAGTTATTTTTAATTGAATCTCTGTGTTGAGTTGAGGAATTATTTTTATTCCTCTGTGTGTTTGGAATCATTCAGATATTCCAGCATGGTATCAGAGCTAGTATAGGCTCTTTGAAGGCATCAAAGACGATGAAGGAAGGAGCTTGTTGTGTCTTTTGACCAGCAGATTGAAGGCTAAGCAAAAGCAAGGTATTTCTAAAAAATAGAGTTTTGAGTTTGTTTAAAAAGTGTAGTCCAAAGAAGTCTCCTTTGAAGACAGAATTCGTCTCTTAAATAGTGAGACAGTTTATTTAAAAACACAGTCAAGTTTTTTTGCATAGTTTAGTGTGCTAGCCATGGCAGGAGCTAGCACAAGCATGAATATTGAAAATACTCAACTCCCACAGTTTAATGGGAAGAAATATGACTATTGGACAATCATCATGAGAGCCCGATTTGCCTTCTCAAGACTTATGGAGTTTGTTGAAGATGGTTTTGAAGAACCAGCAAATGAAAATTCTTTTAATGTCTTAACACAGGCAGAGAAGGACTTGTTGAAGAGTAATAGGAAGAAGGACTCAAAAGCCCTCTTCTATCTCTATCAAGCAGTGCATGAAAGTGTGTTTCCAAGAATAACAATAGCTAAGAGGTCCAAGGACGCATGGGATATCCTCTAGACTGCCTATCAAGGTATGGAGAAGGTGAAGAGAGAAAAGCTACAATTGCTGAGGAGAGACTTTGAAACTCTCTGTATGAAAGAGTCTGATAACATAGACTCATTCTTCACACATGTGATTGGGTTGGTTTCTCAGATAAGGTCTCATGGAGAAACACTTGAAGAAAGAAGGATAGTGGAGAAAGTATTGAGGAGCTTACCCTCAAGGTTTGATGGAATAGTCACAACCATTGAAGAGACAAATAATCTCTCAAATTTTACAGATGATGAGCTTCATGCATCATTGATGACTCATGAACAAAGATTGGGAAGAACAGAAAACTAATATTTGGAGCATGCCTTCAAGACCCAAATGTCATTTGGAAGAGGAAGAGTTCAAGGCAAAGGAAACTCCAGAGGAAAAGGAAGAGGCAGAAGCCAAAATAGAGGAGGAAGAAACAGCCCTGCAAATGAAAATGGAAGGGGCAGTAATCAAAATTAGAACCAAGGCCAAGGCAGCAGCCAGCAAGGAGGACAACATCAAGCACATGGACAAAAGTATGATAAATCTCAAGTCCAATGTCATTATTGTAAAAAGTATGGCCATTATGCCAATGAATGTAGGAAGAAATAGAGTGACATTGGTAATAGACCCAGTGCTAATTTTACTAAAGAAAATATCATTCAAGAGAAGATGTTTTTAGCAACAATTTGGCTGAAGAGAAAAGTGAAGATATATGGTTTCTAGATTCAGGATGTAGCAACCATATGAATGGAAACATTTCCATGTTTTCCATGATTGATGAAAATGTGAAGTCTCAAGTAACATTGGGAACAAACAATGAGGTCTTTGTCATGGGAAAAGGCAGAGTGAATGTTTTGACAAAGAAGGGAGAAAGAAAAACCATATCAAATGTATACTATGTGCCTATTATGAAGTGTAACCTGTTGAGCATTGGACAACTCATTCAAAAGGGGTACAATGTTTTCTTTGAGGATGATGTATGCACCATCATGGATAAACCACCAAGCAAGCAATGAATTTCATAAGTGAAAATGACAAGGAACAGAATTTTCCCTCTCGAGATGAGAGCATATTTGAAGAAAGGAGCTGAAATGGCAGCAGGGACACAAGAGACATTCCAAAGAGAAGAAAAAGATGAAAATTGGTTATGGCACTTGAAATTTAGACATCTCAACTTTGGAGGTCCGAATTTTTTGCATAGGAAAGGAATGGTAAAGGGATTACCATTGATAAAGAAACCAGACAGCCTATGTGAAAGCTGCATCTTGGGCAAACAACACAGAGAAAACTTTATATCAGGAAAGAGCATAAGGGCAAAGGCACCCTTAGAAATTTTCCATTTAGATTTGTGTGGACCAATGCAAACACCATCAATAGCAGGCAGCTACTATATGCTGACCTTCACTGATGATTTCACAAGAAAAACTTGGGTTTATTTTTTGAAATTTAAATGTGAAGTGTTTGAGAAGTTCTGCCACTTTAAGGCTCTTGTTGAGAACCAAAGTGGGCAGCATATAAAAGTTTTACGAACTGATAGAGGAGGTGAGTATATCTCAAAATAATTTATGTGCTTTTGTAGAGAAAATGGCATACACAAGGAATTTACAGCAAGGTACACACCGCAGCAAAATGGATTTGCTGAAAGGAAAAATAGAACCATCATGGACATGGTAAGAAGAATTTTTAAGGAAAAGCATTTGCCAAATGAATATTGAGTTGAAGCTGTACATTGTGCAACATACATCTTGAATAGATGCCCAACCAAAGTTGTAATGAACAGAGTTCCTGAAGAAGCACGGAGTGGCATAAAACAAGGTGTCACCCACATGAGAGTTTTTGGTTGTGTGGCTTATGCAGACATTCCAGATCAGCTAAAGAAGAAGTTGGACAGTAAGGGGGAGAAGTGCATATTTATTGGATACAGTGAAGAATCCAAGGCATGTAGGTTGTATAGCCCATCCAACAAGAATTTTATTATAAGCAGAGTTGTGCAGTTCATTGAAGAAGAAGCTTGGGATGGAAGCATTGAGAAAACAGTCAATCTGAAGAGTTTTTTGTCTCATGATGATAATGAGGATGAGATGTCTGAAATACATCCGCCATTAGCAACACCACCTCCACCAACAAAAGGACAGCAAGGGACACCAAAAGCAGGTATGAGAACACCCTTGAAAAGTGATAACAATGCTTCTCCAAGCACACCACAAGGAGCAGATTTGAGTGCTTCTAAAAGCACAAGTACACCAAGTGAAAGAGGAATCAGATTCAGAAATTTGAATGACATTTATGAGAAAGAGGCAGGAAATGAAGGTATGAACTCTTTATTTGCATTATATTGTCATGTAGATGATCCTATTCATTTTGAAGAAGCTATAAAAGATAAGAAATGGATAGATGTTATGGATGAAAAAATGAATGCTATAGAGAAAAATAAAACATGGGAATTGGTTGATCTCCCAAAAGGCAAAGAATTCATTGGAGTGAAATGGATATACAAGACCAAAAGCAATGTTGAAGGTGAGATTGAAAGGCACAAGGCCAAATTTGTTGTCAAAGGCTACAAGCAGCAACAAGGAAGAGATTATGAGGAAAAATTTGCACCGGTTGCAAGAATGGAAACAGTGAGAGGAGTGTTGTCCATATCAGAACAACACAAGAGGAAGGTTTACCAAATGGATGTGAAATCAGTGTTCCTAAATGGAGTATTGATGGAAGAGGTTTATGTTGAACAACCTCTAGGCTATGAGAAAAAATGCCAAGAACACAAAGTTTGCAGATTGAAGAAAGATCTTTATGGGCTCAAACAAGCACCAAGAGCATGGTACAGTAGGATAGATGCCTATCTACTGGAAAATGGGTTTGAAAAATGTGAAGGAGAACCCACATTATACATCAAGGAGAAATATGGTAAGATGATGATTGTTGTTTTATATGTTGATGATGTGATATTTACAGGTAATGATTCATATCTCATTGAGAAATTTAAATCAGTCATGAAGGATGAATTTGAGATGACTGATATGGGATTGATGAAATACTTCTTAAGAATAGAAGTAAAGTAAAATGAAAATAATATTTTTATCTCTCAAGCTAAATATGTAAATGAAATTTTAGAAAGATTTAACATGTAGGATTGCAAGGCAACAATTACTCCCACAATGATGGGATTGAAACTCAGCAAAGAGGACAATAGCAAGGATTTTGATCCTAGTTTTTACAAGAGCATAGTTGGTAGCCTTATGTATTTGACTGAAACTAAGCCTGATATTATGCATTCTGTGAGCTTAATTTCCAGATTTATGGAAAGGCCAAAGGAGGCACATTGGAAAGCAGAAAAAAGAATTCTGAGGTATGTGAAAGGAAAAAAGAGGTATGGAATTTTATATAGCACTTTAGAAAATTCTGAATTGATTGGATATAATGACAGTGATTGGTCTTGAAGTATAGATGACCGGAAAAGCACCTCTGGTTATGTTTTTCATATGGGTTCAGGAGCCATTTCATGGGCTTCTAAGAAACATCCAATTATGGCTTTATCTACATCAGAGGCAGAGTATGTGGTAGATACAACATCAACATGTCAAGCAGTGTGGATGAGAAGAACGTTGAGAAGTTTGTGTCAAAAACAGGTAAAAGGCACAACTATTTATTGTGACAATAGCTTAGCTATAGCATTGTCAAAGAATTCAGTGTTTCATAAAAGAACGAAACACATAGATGCCAAGTATCACTACATCAAGGAGCGAGTGAACAATGGTGAAATTATTTTGAAACATTGCAGAACAGAGGAGCAGTTCACTGACATTTTGACAAAACCATTGGGACATAAAAGTTTTAATTATTTGAGAAAGTGTTTGGGTATGGAAGAAAACCCAACAGTTGAGTTTAAGGGGGAGTGTTGAAATATTAAACTGCAATTGAAGCGTGCAGGAGGACAAAGGACAACAATGTAAGAGATTTTGTTTACACACCATCGAGCCTGCAACTTAAATTCAGCATTTAATGAACCTGCAAGTTTATGTTTTTTGGTTCAAGGCCGTAGGTCTGTCGCAACATTAAAGAACCGTGTCGCTATCCCTCTGTTTAAACCATGGCACCAACCACAAAATTCTGAACTTGCACATCGCAACGTTTTAAATTTTCCCACCGCAGCCGCAATGCTATGTTGTTTATTCTGTGATGCGATATTGCCGATATAGCATATTGCATATCAAATGTGCAAGATACTAAGTTTATTACCCAGACCACCCGTATGCTAAGTTATATGGACCACGATGCAATAAGTTCCACGTCATTATCACAGTCACACATATTTAAGTTTATCTGTGTTCCACACAGTTGAGTGTTAAAATCGTCGATTGCTAATCTGCGAAATGGAGTTGGACGCGATGAGAACTCAGCCGGATTTGATAAAATTTGAGTTCCGCCTTATTGAGTGTTGAACGAGCTTTTGCATGTTTTTACTGTGTATTTGGTATACGTCTTGCGTGTTGATTTTAATGAAGAAATGGTTCTGTCTGTTGACCTAAGTACGGGTTCAACAACCCCATTAAAGAAATAGATTAGGTTTTTCAGTTTTTTTATATATGTAATGTTTTTTTTTTTTGTGTAAACAATGTGACAAGAAAAAAATACTGTGTGACAGAGAGTCGACTGTGTATTGTTTTTGTAATGCCCAAAGGCAGAAAATGAGACAGAAAAAGAATTAAAAATGTTGTGTTTGTAGCAGCTAATTCTTTTTGTAAATCCATAACGCAGTTCTGAAGGAATTTTTTTTGTAATAGTTTATGCTTAACGAAATAGATGTTATTTGTGTATCTCAGTCCAACAGTAATTTTTAATTGAATCTATGTGCTGAGTTGAGGAATTATTTTATTCCTCTGTGTGTTTGGAATCATTTAGAAATTCCAACATTTTCAATGATCAAACTCAATTTCTACCAAAATATGTCCAAGACAAGGCCATTCAATATAATTCTTGACCTTCATTTTTAGCCTGTTTATTTTTCCATGAACTTCTTTATCATAATAGTTTTAGGTTTTATTAATGGGAGAACCACTGAAGCACACCACATATTATTTGAGACTATTTTTCTTGAGAAAAGCATCTAAATCTCATTCTCCATCAAGGATGTCGTGGTATCTTCCATTTGGATCTACAGTACCCTCTCCAAATGCACCAGCAGTGATGTCTGTTTCCAATTATATGTTGTCTTATCCATCTAATATAGCAGAAAATTCTTCAAATTATGGCCTCAATGCTTCCTTTGTGAGCTTGTAAAAAAAATTGATTTTTTCTTTGCATCAAATTTACCAGCAGTGTTGACTCCTCTCTCCACTTACCCTTTTCCAGCCTTTTCAGCCACCATGCTTTAAGAAATATGCTAAACCATGAATTAAACTTGAAAGCTACACCTAAATCATTTCCAGAATGTTCTCTCTTCTTATGCCACTGAATTTGGCTCCTTTATATTTTGGAAGCAATTTTCATATTATTTTTTATTTTTACCTTGTGATATCTTACATGATTTATGTAACTCATGATTTTTCTGGAGTACCCATACTTGTGTATGACATTTAATGGCTATTCTATACTAATATATTGGACCTGTGTTCTTCCCAAATTCAATGTGAGACCTTTGGAAGTATAATTGCATGTTTTTTATATTCCTCCATAAATGTTTTGTATCTGCATTTGTCACCTTCAAAATTAGAGTTCCACAATCCACATCAACAAGATTGGCTCACAAAGGAATCTGTAGAGGTACTTTATGATACAAATTATACATATGGGTATATTTTTTCTAACTAGTTTATATGCCTATCATACCTATGGCATAGGACCCCCCAGATCCAAACTAATGTGCATTTTGATGCAAATTTATAGGTTGCAGATAAAGTGGAAATGTTTTTTAGAGAGGTTTTTATTTTTCTTTGTTAGATAGGACAAAAAATTGCCACATTTGGATCCTTTTATTCTGGTACTAATGTTACTGAATCAAGGAGAAAAATTGTAGAGCTTGAAGGAATGTTGCATAAAGAGATAGTTGAATTTGAGGGGATATTATAGATGTATATAAAGGATGTTTACTATAATTTAGGTTGTCGAACATGATATTATGCTAGAATAATCTTTCTACTTAATGAATATTTCCATATTTTTTATTATTGAAATTGCCTAGTTGGAAATAAGTTTTCAGAGTAGTTCATTTTTTTAATGCAATCTGTCAAATTCAAACAGGGTTTGTTGCAAGAGGCCATCATTAGTGATGAATAAGTTGTAGTACAAGGAAAAGACCCTCTGGCGTAAAAGACCCTAGAATTTACAATCTATAAAGGTTTCAAGATATAATTTTTAGAATTCTAATTCTTTAAAGGGTTCTAGGTCAATGGAAGAGCACCTGGGTTTACAAGCAGTAGGTTGGTGGTTCGATTCCATCATGCCCTGATATTCTTAGGGAACGATGACGATTAGTTTTTGGTGACGAATGCTCTTTTTACCATCACCAATGAGCTCATGGTGAAATTTTTCGACCCTCACAAAAATATGAAATGGTGACAGTCAACGAATTCCACCTTATATACACATCAATAGTGACAGCCCTCAAAGGTCCATCACCATAAATCCTCGTTGTTGATATTAAATGGTGAGGGTAATTTTTTGTCATTATAGTCATTATTTGTGATAGACTTTAATGTCACCAATGAGATTATCATGGCATTTTTTGACCCTCACCAAATATGAAATGGTGACAGTCAAAGAACGTCACCATATATATGCACCACTAGTGACAGCCATGGAAGGTCCATCATAAAAAATCACTTTTGTTCATATGAAATGGTGACAGTGACTATCCCTCATTATAATCAATATTCGTGACGGACCTTGAATGTCACCACAATACATACTTTCAGTGAGGCCACCTTTGGTGATGTTCAATTTTTTGGTGATGGAGGCTATTGTCCGTCACTATTTCTCATATGAAATGCTGGCAGTCAATATCCGTCATTATAAATCATTATTGGTGACGAACCTTGAATGTCACCACAACACCTATACTTTCGACGACGCCACCTTTGCTGACGTTCAATTTTTTGTGACGAAAGCTATTTTAACCCTCACCAATGAGCTTATGGTGACATTTTTCACCCCTTGCCAATATCATTTTTTCTTTTAGTGAAGGTATCTTCGCCCTTGCAAAAAATTAAAATTTTTCCAAGTGTTGATATCGGCACCATACAATGAAAATAAAATATCAATTTTTATTGATCGAAATTGCAGACTAGGAAATGGAAAAAAAATCTTGCTCAGAAACAATCATCCTCATTGAAGATGATAAACTGGAAACTAATTTTTTGCCAAAATAAATTACATGAAAGTCGAACTAAATTTTTACCTCGAAATAGTTATGCTAATTACAGATCGTAAAATATTTTGCCAAAAAATAGTGATGTGATGTGAAGACCATAAACTTGGTGTTATTTTCCCATAATTATTACCAAACTTGTGATAATACTCTTTCAACCTGAGAAATCCTCGAATATGCTTTAAGGTTATGGGGATTTTCCATTCCTTGATATCTTTATTTTTGATAAGGTCTAGCTTAACACCCTCATGAGATACAATATGACCCAAATATTCCACCTCTTGTACCACAAAGAAACATTTGGAGGGGTTTTCATATAATTGTTACTCTTAAAATAGTCTAAGTACCCTATCAACATGTTGAACATGATATTTCCAAGTCTTGTTGTAGATTAATATATCATCAAAAGATACTAACACAAATTTTCTAATAAATGGTTTGAAAGTGGAATTCATCAAACCTTGAAATATGGAAGGTGCATCTAAATGTTTTTTTTGGAATTTCTTATGTCTTCATTCTAATTTTATGATATATGGAATGAAGATCTAGCTTAGTGAAGTAAATATTTCCATGGAATCCATCCAAAAATTCATCAATGACATAAATGGGAACTTTGTCTTTAATCTTGAGCTTATTCATATTTCTACAATAAGGACACATACACCATGATCCATCCTTCTTGTGCACGAATATTACTGGAGAAGATAAATAAATTTTTCTAGGTTGAATTATACCTGATTCTAGCATTTCTACAACCATATGTTCAATTTCACTCTTTTGGGCATAGGGATATCTGTAAGGTCTGACGTTTGGAAGAAAGATTCCTAGAATCAAGTGCATAGCATGATCACAATCATGAATAAGTCAGATACCTTTGATAGTATCAAATACTTTTGAATTGTTTTCCATGACACTTTGGAGATCTTTATAAATGGATGGTTTCGATGCTTGAACATCTAATGAGCATAATTGTGCAATGACACCTCATTTTTATTTATCCAAAATCATTTTAATTCCATTAGAGCTTGTTATTTTCCCTAGTTTGACTATGATACCCCTTAATTTAATTTCCTTTCCTTCCAATAAAAAAATCAAGAAAATTAAAATTTTTCAACCCCAAAGATTGTAACCATTAGACTCCTAATACAACATCAAAACCACCAATTGGAATCGAAAGCATTGTAATATTTAATACATATTCCTCCATGGTTAGCTTTATATTATGCCACTTATGTGAGAAATTTATAGTTCCTCCATTTTCAACCAATGCTTGACACTCTAGTGTTGGATATACAAAGAAATTCAATTCCTTGGTTATCTTACAATGAATAAAATTGTGGGTACTACTTGAATCAGTCAACCCTATTGCATGCTTCTTCTTGATATATGCTTCTATGTTGATATTTTGAGGAATGGTGATGCTCTCCACTTCATCACAATATGTGGTTAGATTCATTTATTCCTTCTATGGGGTTGTTTCCTGGTGCATATATTCTTTTGATGTTTCTTGTTCCTTTTATTCCTCCTCTTCACAATCTATGTAAAATAATTTCTTCTCAGCACACTTATGAACTTTAGTGTATTCACTATCAAAACTGTATCAAAGCCATTTTTCTCTTTTTTCTTCAAGTTATTGTGGTGCCAACCTTGTAGGTTGTGGGAGGCTAGGAGAAAAAACACTTCCATCCTTATATTTGTGAGTGGTATACTTCCTTGTTGCGGTAAATTTTCTTTCAAATTTTTTTGACACCATAAATTAATTTTCCAATGACTTAGGTTCCCAAAGGAGAAACTCATGTTGGATTTTATCCTCTAAAGTCCCTATGAATATATCAATCATATGATCCTCTGGAATATCATTTACCTTGATATTCAGTCTTTGGAAGTCTTCAATATGCTTCCGAATTGAACCATTTTGTTTGAGATTTATCAATTGGGTAAAGAAGGTATTGTTATTTGTATCCTCATAATTTGCTATCAATTCCTTAGTAAAAATTTTCCAAGTGACAAATGGTTTACGAGAAAAAATCCATCAATACCATAAAAAATGATTTGTTTCTAAATACAAATATGCAATAAATATCGTTTGTGTGTGTTGCACATCATGTAAATCAAAGAGCTACTACTTTTATAGTATCCATGCTACCCGATCCTTGTCATCAAACTTCCTCATATCAATCTTTCGGATGTGGTTGTTCTTCAACAAAAATTTGGAGTCTCTAGAATCATGATTCCTATTCCTTTTGTTTTCACCACGAGTCTCATGGAATACCTTGACACCATTGGGAAGCCTTTCTTGTAGCAACTTTGTCAAACCTTCCATGTCTTCTTTTAAACCTTACATGTTCCCTTTTAAACCATTCATGTCCCTTTTTATTTTTTCTTCTTAGCATTCATTGCTGCAAATTCATTTTTGGTTGCTCTTTGTGATAGTGGAATTTTTTGAACTTGGTCCTGTAATTTCGATATATAATGTTGCATTTCTTCCTCTTCTTCATGTACTATACTAGAGCTTTCTTTTTGTTTCGAGGAATTTTAGAACCAAATAATGATATGTATGCTTCAGTATGCCCTTTGAATCAATTGAAGCCTATTTTTTCAAGCGAAATTTATGCAAATAAAAATAATAATACACACATTTTTCTTGCTTTTAGGAGCTGAAATTTGAAACTATTTTATCTATGTAATTTCAACCACCAATTTCTGAAAGTTCATCTTTTGGCATCCCTCTAAGTCTTATTTCCAGTGCCACAAGTCAAGAAAATATTGAATTATTCAAGATAATTTTATGCCAAATATCCTGTGATTACTTGATTATGGACTGGTTCAGTAGAGTGAAATTGTATGGGATGACACATATATTTTTTCCACACTTCAACCCTAAAAGTGATACATGGAAAACTAAACTCCGTGAAATTTGAACCACTTTTTATGAAATTCAAATTTGATGCATAAATGTAAAGCTATTACTATTTTCCCTATAACACTTGCTTGAAATTGAATTCTAGAGCATGCAAAAACTCTAAATTTATTGGACCATGTATCCAAAAATATAGCGAATAATTTTCTGAAATTTGTACACGATATTCATTAAGGTTTATGTGTAGGAAATTTCAGCTTCTAAGTCCTCACTGAAAATATGCTATGGTTAAAATTATAAGATGAGCTATTTGAAGAGGAAAACCCCTAGAATCCAGAGCTCTAATACCATATCTTATGTATCCATATCACAAAAAAATGAAGATATATATAAATCACTTGAAAATAACCGTTTTCAAGGGGGAACCTCCTTTTACATCGAGTGAATAAACAATTATTTGATTATACAAATGAGAATATATCCTTGGTATATATGCAATTCTAAAGAGTCATGACATAATCCTGCCTACATAACAATAAAAATGTAAGGGATCAACAATAATAAGAGTGGGATCCTATGGGCACAACAACCACAAAATGAGGACTACATGGGGCACACAAATAAAAATATGGGGGATACACTAGTATTATAGGGACTTAACATATGTGCTAATAAATTCAAACATTCTAAAATCTTGTGGAATCACGTTCCAAATAAGTCAACATGGTATTTTGGATATAACATTATTTCTTTGAGGTTTCAAACCATAAATATTGGAGGATATAGAAAATATATCTCAAGGTACCTGTATTAAAAGTTTAATATCATGTTTCACTATAACTTGGATATATTCCCTAATGAATTTGTGTCTCTCAAATGCTCTTAAAATTGAAACTAACTGTGGTGTTAGAAAAACACAAAAGAAATAAGGAAAAAAAATAATACCCCATATCCTTCATAATTCATTAAGGGAATAGGTTTTAGAAAAATGTGATTTCCCACAACCATAATGAAGGATTAGGGGGTTAGGTGCGCGACACAAAACTCCATTTGCCCAATGGCCATAAGCTAGTTGCAAGTGGTAAGAATATAGTCTCAAGAATACTGAGATATTGGATATATTCATAATTATATAACTTAAACACATTATCATCATAAAAAAAAATTGTATAGGATTTCAACCAACCTAAAGTCTCTCAAATAGAATTATTTTTCCTAATTAATATTACTCAAATTATCATTATAATAATAATTGCACTTAACACCTTGGAGTCTTAGAAATGGTATTCATCCAACGTGGGAATTTTTAAACTTGGTTTATATAGAAATATAATATTTACTCATTTCACACTTTACACTATAGTATCCAAAAAGTCTAATATTTGAAGAAAAATACAACATCATCTAGTTGGAAAAATTCTAACAAGCCAAAGAAGAATTACAAATAGAAGGCATGAGAAGGAAAGTAGAAATCAGGCTTTAGGTTCCTTATGCAACCAAAGAGAACAATAAACAATTATTTACTTCCAATATAATACAACTCTCCATAAGAATACAATATTTATTTTAGTTGTAGAAGTAGACCATCTATGCAACATAAGTTAGAATTTCTTCTACAATTCATATCTCAAACATGTGAATTTAGGAAGATGAGGGTATTCATTTTAGGGAGCCTTTGGTAGTAGTTAGTTGTTATCAAATAATTGGTTGATATATGCAAAAGAAGGAATTTATACAAAGGAACAAGTCTTAGATATGAATTATGCTGCCTCTATTCGAGAGCATCCAACCACTATAGAAATTCAACAAGCAATAGGATTCACAGCTCTAATAATGGGAATAAAGAAAAAAAATTTAATTTATTTATAGGCTTAAGGCCAAGAAGTGTCTTTTTATTTACCCATATGCACCAATAATTATTCCTTTTAATTATTGCATTTACTAAACATAAAGCATAAACCAATTACACATAATTGAGAACATACATGCTCAATTTCATTTCATAGGAAAAATAATTGATGTGGAGAAATTTTCTACCAAACAATAGACACAAATGATCTTAGTCTTTCTTCATTTGGCCACTGTCTCGCTAGACAATGATAATAGAAGGTGAATTTTTGAAACATCATTAGGTATTATGGGAAATTTGGCAACTTCTAGAGGCGATAAATTTTGGGAACCCCCTTGTCAAGGTCACAAGACCTCCATGAGTTTTACATCCCCCTCTACTATATTTACACAACAAAATCATGATCTTTCTTCACTTCCACATAAGCCCTTGAAAATTTTCAAGTAGGGGTCCTACTAGGCATAGGTTATAGTCCTATCCTTTAACATTTTTGGGATTTTCCCACCTAATCCCTTAGAATGAATCACTATTTTAATAACTAATTATTATTAGAAATGGATTAATGGCTTAACTTGCTTCTCTTCCTTTGTTCACTCCTTACATGCAAAATGGTATCCCTCACTCATTCATTTTCGTCCACCAAAATCATTATCCACTATCTTCCAATCGCAATCCTTAGTCATCCATGATTTCCCAAATTGCTTGTACGTGTTGCATGCCTCTTATATCTTATTTATGGGACGCTATAAAATACTAATTATATTTAATAGCATTTGTGAAAAAAAATTCAACCAAAACTAATAAAGTTTTATCATTTTATTATTTGGACAAGAGGAAAAAATGAGAGAGACAACTATAATGATTAATTTTTTTTATGAAATGTAAAATAGACTTAAATACAAGGACACCAAATCCATCTCACACTCCCTATTTCTTGTATCATTGTTGTCCTTGTTCCTTGTGCCTATGCCTCAATCAACCATATGACATATTTTATTAATTAAAATAAGATACATATAGATTATTTTCTATTTATTCAAGTGACAATGATGAAGACATAATCATGTTGAAACCTGCTAACACTAAACATAGTTAGTTACAATTAGTTAGGGGATGAAAATAGGGATATGACATTATTAATACATTACACAAGAAACTTGCATTAGAGAATTAAAAAAATGAAGTCATAATTTAATAGGAAACCAAAATAATAAAATAATAATAATATCCTAGATCTTGAGCATAAAATAAAACAAAAACAAGAAATATTTCCAAGATAAATAAAATTATAACATGCAAATTTGTTTTTGGTAATAACTCCACAATAATAACTAAAATTGGATCCCTATAAAAACACCAATATATAAACAAAATTCATAAAAAATATCCTTTTGCAATTTAAGATAAAAGAACTCAAAATTTACTTTGCAAACCAAATTGAATAGCATATTGATATTACCTTAGATCCTTCATAAATGTAAAAGAAAGAAAGAAATATCTCAACTATAGTCATATAAAATACAAGAAGTCTATGACTATGGCCATCACTCTCCAACAATAACTAAAATGACAATGCCTACAAGATAATACAAAAAATCATAATCATGCATAAGAAATACCCAAAATTAGAGTTGAGAAAACTAGAGAAATGAAGGAGATGAAAAAGTCTTTACAACTACTGCTACCCACATCAACATATACACAAAAAAATCCAATCACATGATCCAAAATATTTTCCAAAACATCATAAAATTTGCAAAACTAAAAAATTGCCAAAACATTATATAGATTTTGCCAATAAATCATCTCCTACACGTCTCTAAAAGAATTTTTCATTATCTATCAACTATAATAAAAAATAAAAAATAAAAAATCGATAAAAATAACACAATAAAAGTAAGAAATTTATGCATGTTAAAAATAATAATAGTTTGTGAAAACCCAACTTACAATCTTTCATCTCTAGTTCACATTACTTCAAACTAAGAGCTAAACCACCAACAACTACCACAAAGATAAATGACACAAGAATAAATGAGAGTGATAAAGATAAATAATACACCAAGAAACCAAAGTTACAATCTTAATGACTCCCTAGACCTCCTAAAAAGACAACGCCTCTGATTAAGAGGTAACAACAATTCTAACCCTATCAATACTTGGAACAAGAATTTGAAAACCTCAGAGCATGTCAGAATTCACCCTGCAAACCAAACTAAATAAATTAAAAATATTATCCAACATCCTCAAGATAAAAATCAACCAAAGTCCTACTCACAACACCGAAAATGATAGCAGCTCCAAACCAAGACACACAATCACGATTGCTACGAAGCTAGCAATTCTGGAGGAATGAGCTAACAAAACAGACATTTAAACTAAATTCATGATACTTAGCTCAACAATGAAGCTAAAATAAAAGGTTAGGGTTGTAACCACCCAACAACCAAAACGAAAGTCCCTCCAATCCATTACAAACTATGACTATCGCGCCCAAGAAGGGAGGACCATATCAACATCCTCTTCTCGCAACAACAATTGGAGTCGCCAAACACCTACATTCATGTCTCTAGATAAACAATTGTTCACGTCACCAAGACAAAAACACTTCCATGTCGGATGGTGACGTGTAAATATTTCACCTAAACTTAATCAATGTTAATTTTTTTTCTCCAGATTATTTTTTATCTTTTCTATATAATAAAATCTTACAGTTATCAAGCTCATGCATCTATATATCATTCAATTATTGAAATTATATTTTAGTATTATATATTGAATATCTAAAATATTTTCTATGGGGAATCACTTTTCTATTCATAGAAGAAGAACAATTCCAATTGGAATCAAATCCAATATGAATAAACTCCCCATCTTCGTGCTCTTTGGATTTACAAACGATGCCTACCAATCATCTATGGCTCCACATGAAAAATTTCTTACTTTCTACTTGATATGGAATTCAATATATTAACTTTGTTATGAAACAAAATTTAATTTCCTTTTAACATTTTACACCAGGGAATTCAATGTACAAGCTCTATAGTGAGAAATATTTATCTTCCTCCAATTTTAGATTGTGGATTATACTAAATTCGCAGTGATAAGAAGTGACATTTTGGTTCTAGGAAGGTAGATATTAGCAACAAGATTTATACTTGATATAATGGTTGCTCAATTTGAAACACAAAAATAAGATCATGCAATAATTATAAGACATTTGGAAACATGGAAAAATTTAGAGTAGAATTACCTTGCTCTAGGAAAAGGAGTCTAGAAAGCATAGACTAATCTAAAGTGATACTCCCTACCTCTAGTTATTACTACAATATATATTAGAGGACTTTATCTCAAAACTCTTTCATGGTGAGTGAAATAGTATTAACCTTAATTTTCCTTAATTTTAAGGACTGGTATTGATAAATAGTTTATTTGCGCAATAAACAAGATAGTTATTAACTGGTGGGCAGGAAAAAAAAACAAGTCGTATCCAACAAGGGTTCAATCACCAGCACGCAACAAAAGCTCAACTTATAAAAGGTGCTAATAAAATTTCCAAATAAATAGATGCTTATCATGTTGGAAGGAATGTAGACGAGATCCATTCAATTAACAAACAGTTCAAGTGCATTGTGATGTAGTTTCTACTATATCGGGCGTAACGCGATCCCTTCTTACAAAAAATTGCTTATGTCGAACATTGTAGAGCTATCGAATCTGAAACCAGGAATTTATCCATTCTAGATAATTATTAGTTAGTGGGAAGAAAAGAAGAATTTCCCCTTCCTCCTTTACTATAGTGGTTCTGGCTTCTGCTAAAGCCAATAATGACTATAGCAAGGTTGTCATCTTCTCTGAAAATTTATAAGTTTTCTTGCAATCCTTTGGCAACCTAACTAATTATGGGATGGCGTCAGCCACAAGAACATGTAGCAAATTATTTTTGTGTTGACAAGTTGTAGAGGGCCATCACTTCATCAAATTGTCCCTTGGATTCCTCTGATGATCGGTTCTTCTCTGTGCTGAGATGAATTTTACGATCCACAACAATAGTTAGTTGCTTTCTCTCCGTTCTCTAGCCCTAACTTGGTATGGCATAAAAATCTCCCGACTTGTAAGATTATACGCCGCCAGCACCTTTCTTACCCAAAGGAAACATAGATTATTGACATCTTACTTAGACATCCCTGTTCTTTTAGAGTAAAGGCTCATAGCATATTATCAAAATATTTTAAATCTTATGTGACGGCCCTTGTTTTCCCAAAGAAATCCAGGTTTCTCACTGCATATATGGATTAATCATACGCACATGTGCCTTTGCAATAGAGCTCAGGGCATAGTACTCACACATTTTAAAATCTTACATAATGCCAGAGCCCTGTTGTGCCCGAACACATCCGGGATCATTTTGTTTTAGAATAAGGTAGAGGATTCGCTCACATTTTTTTTTTAAACGAAAATAAATGATAATCATTATTCTATTTGGTCATATATTAATTTCATACAATATTAATAGATGTATCGCATTTATATTAATTTCATAGAATATTAATAAATGAATGGAATTGATATTAAATTTATATACGATATTTATGTTCAACATAAGGATTTCTTTTTCACATATTGAGTTTAATTGCGAAGTAAAAAAAGAACAAATATGATCTTCAAATTTGAATTTTAAAAATAAAATCCATACATTTATATAATATAAATGATAGTACTAGATACATCTTTCATAGTCTGTTTATTGTGAAATTGAAATTGTAACTAATATCTCTATAAGCCAAGTTCAATCAGTTCATTGTCAAACTGCGATTGCAACTAATATCTCTGTAAGCAGTTGAACATAATACCATAACTAATTAAAGTTCAATACTAATTTTATTTTCTTTATAATAGTGCAGGTTTGTGGCCTGAGCCGTGATGACTTTTACCTTGTTTAGCCACAACTTTCCATTTTGACACACGTAGGATTAGAATTTTGAGTACTAGAATTGGATTGCAATTATAAATGGGTAGTGTTTTACATTTTCTTCAATTCATTGTCCCTAATTCAAATCATATTACATTCAATATTTCTCTAATTATTTACTAAGTTAATTTCGACAGAGGCTCTCTACAGTTTGGTATAGGGTAGATATCGAGCTTAATGTTAGGTCCCTATATTACTAGTGTTGTCCCTTATTGTTGTTAGTGTAGCCCCCTTATTTTTATTGTTGTACCCCTGTAACCCCCATATTGTTATTACTGTGCCCTTACATTATTATTATTAGATCGACTAGGATTATATTGTGACTCCATGGACTCCTATATATAGAAAGAAGGTTTTTTCATTTGTATCATCCAATAATTGTTCATTTATGTAATGTAAAGGAGTTTTCCTCCTCGAAGTGACCTATTTCTAAGGGGTTGATTTCTATTTCTTCTATTTTGGAGCTGGTTTCATAACACTTAAATGTTTAATAAAATGTCCTCTCATTACATTTTTTTTCTGATTAATTTTAACCAAAATCCTAGCGAGATTTAAAAAAAAAACTTGAATTTAAGTAGTTTAATATTTAGAATTCTAGTAACTAGCCAGCTATATAAATATTAATAAAAATATTGAAAGAGTAGTTAAAATTATTTATATATATTTGAATATAATATTATTAATTTAAAGATGTATATTTTCAATATAATAATAAATAATATATTCTTTTAAAAAAATATTCACACGTTTAAATCAAAATCATTGATTCACACATTACATCAAAAGAAGCAAGGTATGTATTTATACTTTTAATGGACAATTAAGAAAAAAATATGTATTTAAATTGTTTTTTCTGAATAATTAATTGTGAGTTATATATTAACATTATTATAAAATTTAATATATTATTTTTAAAGTATTAAATAATATATTTAAATGAAACAATTTCATTGAATTACAATTAATAAATTATTGATGGGTATCTAAGGTTAACTAAATTACACTAATATGAGACCATTAACAATTTGTTAGTTAATTACAATTTTTCGTGAACAAAATTTTAATTAATTTTAATCAGTATTTAATCAATATTATTTTAAATTAATATTCATTAAGGTTACCGAAAGGTAAATTGAGGTTACGAAGGCATAGAAGGGTGATTAGTAGTGTATCATAATGCTCACTTAGTGAGAAATGGGAGAGGATTTAGTTAAAAGAGGTTTTAGAATTGGGATTTATTTAGTATTTTACCTTGGGGTGCACCAGTTATTTTTGTCAATAATAAGGATTGTTCCCTATGGCTACGCATAGATTATAGGGACTTGAATCGAGCCACAATAAAGAATAAGTACATGATACCTATAATAGATGACCTATTTGATCAAATGAAGGGAGCAACAATGTTATCAAATATCTATCTACGATCTATATACCACCAATTGAGGATTAAGGAAGGTGAAATCCCCAAAACCACATTTGAGAATCGCTTTGGGCACTACAAGTTCGTAGTTTTACTATTTGGTTTGACAAATTTAGCAGCAGTATTCATGATTCCCATGAATGGTGTGTTTAGAAAGTATTTGGGCCAATTTGTGCAAGTTTTTTTGGATGATATTTTTGTTTATTACAAGAATGAAAAAGAGCATGAAGAGCACCTAATTTTTGTATTGACCTGATTAAGGAAAAATCTTTTGTATGGAAAATTTTCAAAATTTCCCTTCTTTCAAAGGAAAATTCATTACGTTGGGCACATCTTTTTAGAAGAAGGGATTTTAATTGACCCATAAAAGGTAAAGACCATAATGGATTGGCCAGTGTCGAAAAATTCTCATGAGGTGCGTAGCTTCATGGGGCTAGAAGGTTATTATTACATATTTGTGGAAGGGTTTTCAAAGATTTCAAAACCCATCACCATATTATAGCAAAAATGGGTTAGGTATGAATGGACATATGAATGTGATACCACATTCAGTGATCTAAATATATTACTAACTAGTCCACCAATCCATCGAGAGCCTGACATAGAAAATGACTTCATTGTCTGCACATATGCTTCAAAGCAAGGATTGGGAGCAGTGTTGATGAAAGCAGGTGGAGTAATAGCTTACACATCTAGAAAATTGAAGAAACATGAAAAGTTGTATGCTACCCATGAATTAGAGTTAGCAACGGTGATCCTATCTTTGAAACTATGCAGACACTACCTTGTCGGGAGAAGCTTTGAGTTAAGAACTGATCATCAGAGCTTGAATCACCTCTTCACTTAGAGGGATTTGAATGCTAGACAGAGGTAGTGGAGTTAATTCATTAGTGAGTATGATTTTGGGATCTCATACATTAAGGGAAAGGAGAATGTGGTGGTTGATGCACTAAGTAGGAGGCCAGGAACCTTCTCTTTAGTACCCTTGAGGATTAATCTGAGGGAATGTGTGTTGGAAAAACTCTTTTAAGATAGTTGGTATCTAAAGGTTATATCAACACAATAAAATGGGAAGAAGAAACAACCAAATTTTGAGGGTTATGTCCCTGAACCAGATAAACTATTGATATTTCAAGTGAGAATGTATATCCCTAAGGAAGAGGGTATAAGAAGAACCATTCTTGAAGAGTCGCATAGAGCACTCTATTTTGGACACCCTCGAGTGAGGAAGATTTATGCTAACATGAATAAACTCTTCTTTTGGGCAGGAATGAAGCATGACATAGTCAAGTTTGTCATGAAATTCCTTGAATGTCAACGAGTGAAGGATGATCATTGCCATCCAGTAGGACTCCTACAACCGCATGACATCCCAATGTCGAAATGGGAGGTAATTTTATAGATTTTGTTTTAGGTTTAACACTCACTTCATAGAGGCAGAATGCTATATTTGTTGTAGTTGATAAATTAAGTAAAAGTTTCCATTTCATCCCAGTGAGAGATACTTATGATGTTACTAATGTGGCATGAGTTTTCATAAGTGAGTTATTCGACTACATGGGTTACCCACAAAGATAATTTATGATAGAGACTCTCATTTCACATCTAGATTTTTGAGAGGTTAGCATTCAAAATTAGGGGCTTAGTTGAACCTAAGCACTGCATATCATCCGGAAAGAGATGGACAGACTGAAAGAGTAAATCAGTTTATGTAAGACATGCCCAGAATGCACGTCATGGATAATCAGACTCAGTGGGAAAGATAATTACCATTGGTAGAGTTTTTCTATAATAATATTTATCATGGTTCCATTGTGATGCCTCCTTATGAAGCTCTATATGGGATACCATGCAAGATGCCATTGAGTTGGGAAAATCTAGAGGACCAAGTAATAGTTGGGTTGGAGTTGGTACAAGAAATGGAGGAACATGTAAGGCATATTCGGGAAAGGTTAAAGGAAGAACAAGATAGACAAAAGAGTTATGCCGATGCACATACGACTGGTCGTAGTTATGACGTAGAATTTTTTTTTTTTATTCTTAATAGACCCAAAAAAAAGAACCATACAGTTTGGGAAAGGCACAAAGTTGTCACCTCGGTTTATAGGAACTTTTAGAATCAATATGAGAAGTTGTCCAAATGCAAAAAAATATTTGTAATGCAAAGAGCACAAAATGCAATGAATATTCAATTAATAGGTATCATGGAAGAAGAATTTTTAAATGTCTCATATAATATGTAGCCTTATTTTTATATTTGACCAACCTTTTTTGTTTTTTTGTTTTGGTTTTTCTTTGCAAATAATGCGAATGTGAGAACCTTGATGTGCGACGAAGAAGTAGAGCAATTAGTTGTAAGGAAATTCAAACACTACATTGCTTTCAATCAATCAAGAAGTAGCTAATAATAGTAACATAGTAAAATATCAAGCAATAATTTCAATAAATAATTTTATCTCAAATACTAATTCCTAAATTTACACAGTATTAGCAAGAATAATTTAAAACATAACATAATGAAGTAAGAGGTTCTTATGGATCTTTAATTCATTTTTCACAAGATCTTGAATTATATATATATATATATATATATATATATATATATATATATATATATATATATATATATAAGCTACGATGTAGTGCCCCACTTGATGCTTTAAGGAAAATTTTGATTAGTGTTTAATTAATATGTAAATAACGAATTATAATTTGAGTAATAACTACACTTGTGAATTTTTAATTTTATTTTATTTTTACTCATATGAATTTTATTATTTGTTATTTCATTTCTAATATGTCTTCTCAAATAAAATTTTATATAAGGTATGGTCTTCTCTCATTTATTTCTAAATCAAATATCTAGATTTTTATACCCAATATGTCTTCTCAAATCAGCTTTTAGATAAGATATGGTGTTCTCTCATTTATTTCTAAATCAAATATCTAGATTTGTATACCCAATGTGCCTTCTCAAATCAACTTTTCGATAAGGTATGGTCTTCTCTCATTTGTTTCTAAATCAAATATCTAGATTTTGTATACCCAATATGTATTCTCAATTCTATAGTTAGATAAGGTATGGATTTATCCCATTTAATTTTTGAATAAAACATGTATATTCATATCTCCTTTTGGATAATATATGGTAAGAAATTCAAGGTTAATATATTAAAAGGATGAGGGGCTATTCATGGAATTAATGGTACGTATTTGAGATGGATGTGAGGAAGAGACATAAAAGGGAAGGAGGATGAGAGGAGAGGGGGATATCCTTGGTCTTTGTTTTGGAATTGGAGGAATTTCTTTTGGAGGAGAAATGTGGAGAAAGAGAAGGGAGAGAGTGGAAAGAAAGTGAGAGGAATCAAACTTAGATCTACTGGAGGATGTTGATACTAACTTGGACACATTACAACTGGTTGGACTTGGGCTCGGAAGGCTAGCAAGCCTGTGGGTGTTCTTTGGGCTAGTAAATAAATCGTATATGGTTCAGAGATAAATCGAGTTGGGTAATGCAGAAAAAACATCTCAAAAAAAATCAAGAGCATCTCCACCAAGCTACTAATACATGAATTCTTCAATTATTGATTACTTATGTAAATTGATGCATATGAAATTTCTTACTTGTTAATATGTTGCAAACCATTTTTACTTGTATGTTATCTTAAAATTAATATTGACCTATAAATATTCTATTTTCCTTCATATTATGTTTAATTTAAATTATAATTCTAGGTTTAGTTAAATGATCTAGGTTACTTCTTCACATAGGAAGTGATATAAAACCATATTTTGTGGCTACCAATATGTTGCAAGTGTTTCGTACTTTGTGAAAGATATATATATATATATATATATATATATATATATATATATATATATATGTGTGTGTGTGTGTGTGTGTGTACATAGTCATATTTTTTAAACAAATGTTACAACATTATATCATACATTTAATCATTTTTTAAATAGTACAATACTATCCCGTATAATGTATTAAAACGTAGTTCTAACTCTAAGACATAGAAAACTAATAATAATATTTATAATTATTTCTTAAAGTTTTAATGCTAATGGAAACTTTATCTCATTTCCTTATCATAAATAAATCATAGTTTCGACATATATACTAGCACAAAGATTTTAAACATATTATAGGCTACAATATAGATGCTATTTTATTAATTTTATTTAAATAAATTTAAATATATTAAAATATTAATTAAATTCTAAAACTAAACATATACTTATATTTAAAAAATATGTAATATTAAAATGTCCTATAATTTAATGATCAAAATTGTCATAGAGAGGTTTTTAGGTATTTCCTCATTTGTAGCCATTTCCACAAGTGAACTTATAAGTGCCTTTATTCATCGTGTAAATAATGGATATTTCTTGCTCATATTATATTATTTATATATCTCACCCATGGATTGCAGATTTTGGATTCATCAGTTCATTTGAAAATTACTCCTTTAGAGACATTCAAAGGCTTTCTAGTGATCTTGCAATTTGTGTACCTTTATTTTCTTAGAATAATATTTCTTGACTTCTATTTGTGTTACCTATCCACATTATGTTGTCGATCTCTCGTATTACTTGAAGCTAGCATATAGTAGCATTGTTTTCATTTCTAGCACTTTAGAAAACTCTGATAATGTGGCTTACTCGAGTGACAATGCACAAACTATGTGGACACGCCATATTTTTTGTCGTTCAACAAATATCCTAGTTCTTTACAATATATAACACCATGAAATTTATTAGAGAACTTTTCAGGTCTAAAATGGGCCTCGTAAGAAAAATGTATAAATAAAATAAACTTTATAAGAACCAATAGGATTCAAGATTATGATGCTAACCATGGGGGATGATTCACCATTTTTGGGGTAAAAATGTAAAAAGATAAAAAAATAATAAAATAATAAAACTCGTATTTTAACTTGTATTTTCAGCTTATCTCCGTAAGGTTTTACTAAAATTTCGAGTGGGAGTACTCGTTGGATGCAAAATTTCATTACTCATCCAAGGATTACCCATGTTGCATACCTTCAATGGACCCTTATATAAGAAAAATGAGAAATACATCACGTTTTTCATGTATTTATCAATTTTTTTTGTAGAAGGGTCCATCAAAAGAATGCAATATGGGTGCTTCTTGGATGAGCAATCAAATTCCGCATCCAATGAGTTTTGCTGCTCGAAATTTGAGTAAACCCATAGGGAGATAAGTTGAAAATAAGAGTTGATAAATTAGTTTTTCCTATTTCCCTCTAAAATTTGATGATGTAATCTAATCTTATTTTATTATTTCCACTATTGTTTTATAATTGAATGCTTAAATTTATTATTATTATGTTCTCCTTTAAAGCTCTCAGGTGAACTTGAAGACATAAAATTAAGTTACCCTAGCTCCACGTGCAACATGTTGCATGCATTTGGATGCTATGAAGGCATTTAATATTGATAAAATGTTAGGGAAACAAGGATACATAAGAGAGATAAAAAAGGAATGATATGTTGTATTAATGGATTTAATACTCCATATCATACCAGGAAATATCTTAATCTGTAACTGTTACATAGTTGCAACACTAATATCCCATACAATAAAATTTTACAATAGGTTGGTGGGTTTTAGGCCTCAAATTTTGAAACTTGGCTTTGATACCATACGTGAAAACCTAACCTAGATTGTTTAACTAAACCTAGAATTATCATTTAAATTAAACACAATATGAAGGAAAATAGTATATTTATAGGTCAACATTTATTTTATGATAACATACAAATAAAACTTATTTACAACATATTAACAAGTAAGAAATATCATATGCATAAATTTACATATGTAATCAATAATCGTAGAATACCTGTATCAAAAGCTTGGTCGAGATGCTCTTGATTTTTGTTCAGATGTTCTTGCTGCATTACCTGACTGGATTTACCTCGCAGCCAAATAGGATTGATTTTCTAGCCCAGGGAACCTCCACAGGCTCCCTAGCCCTCGGAGCCCAACTCTAACAAGTTTTAGTGTGTCTAAGGTAGTATGAACACCCTCCAATAGATCTAAGTTTGATTCCTCTCATTTTCTCTCTAGTCTCTCCCTTTTATTTCTCCACATTTCTCCTCCAAAATAAATTCCTCCAATGCCAAAACAAAGACCAAGGATCTCCCCTTCTCCTCTGATCCTCCTTCCCTTTTATGTATCTTCCTCTCATCCACCTCAAATACTTACCATTAATTCCATGACTACCCCCTCATCCTTTTAATTTATTAACCTTGACTTTCTTACCATATCTTATCCAAAAGTAGATATGAATATAGATGTTTTATTCAAAAAATAAATGGGAGAAGAACATACCTTATCTAAATATATATTTGAGAATACATATTGGGTATACAAAAGCTATATATTTGATTTAGAAATAAATGAGAGAATACCATACCTTATCTAATTTTTTTTTTGAGAAGACATATTGTGTATACAAATCTAGATATTTGATTTAGAAATAAATGAGATAAGACCATACCTTATCTAAAATTTGATTTGAGAAGAAATATAGGGTGTACAAATCTAGATATTTGATTTAGAAATAAATGAGAGAAGACCATACCTTATCTAAAAGTAGATTTGAGAAGACATTTAGAAATGAAATAACAAAGAATAAAATTCATATCCGTAAAAGTAAAATAAAATTACAAAATTTCAAGTGTAGTTATTACTCAAAAATTATAATTCGTTATTTATATATTAATTAAACATTAATCAAAATTTTCCTTACAGGATCAAATGGGGCATTACATCCTAGGTCATTTGATATATATATATATACACACACACACATTTTCATAGATAATTCAAGATCTTGTGAAAATTTATAAAAGATCCATGAGAACCTCTTACTTCATTATGTTATGTTTTAAATTATTCTTCCTACAATTGTGTAGATTTAGGAATTAGTATTTAAGACGAAATTATTTATTGGAATTGTTGCTTAATATTTTACTATGTTACTACTATTTTCTACTTTTTGATTGGTTGAAAACACTGCAATGTTTGAATTTCCTTACAACAAATTTCTATACTTCTTTGTCGCACATCAAGGTACTCAAATTAACATTATTTTCAAAGAAAAAAAAAGCAAAAAAATAAAAAAGGGTAGTCAAATATAATGATAAGTCTATGTATTGTATGAGACATTTAAAAACTATTCTTTCATGATACCTAGTAATTGAATATTCATTGCATTTTGTGCTCTTTGAATTACAGATGTTTTTTTTGCATTTGGACAACTTGTCGTATTGTGTCGATATACTTCATGGAAATGAAAAATATCTTTGCAATGAATGGATAAAAATTTCAACAAATTGATCATAATTTATCTAGATTTAATCTATAAAGTTTGGACTATTTATTCTATTATCGTCGTGATTGTCTATTTGAACCGTTTGTTGTTCTTCTACACTTTCTCTATACTTCAGTTGAAATATGCCATGGAATTGTAGAACACTTTAAACATCTCATATATCATGGAAATGATGCTGCTTTGCATTCATTTCATACAAAATTTACTCCTGACAATCTTCAAGATCTTCATCATGTTAATGATTTTGAAACATACTTGGAAGGATTATGTGCACCTTCTGTTTGTGATCTAACTAAAATTAGCTTATGGGGAGATGTGTTATGTATCAAATCGTTCTCTAAACGATTGTAAATTCGAGTCAGTGTTTGGATGTTTACAAATGGACAACCATATATTTCGTTCAATCGAAACATTCACGGCTATCAATATAACATTTTTCTACATAACTATAACCCTACATGTGGACACTTAGAACCACTATTGTTACATCACACAACACATATTCTAACTCCAATAGGTAAATAATTTCCCCATGCATCTATTCATACTCGTGTCGATCTAGAAACTTTAACATATTGTTAATTTCCCAAATATTATTCAAGTAAGGATTTTTGAACTATGTACATAATTTCAATGGTTTCCGTGACTCTTTTTTTGAATCTATTTGTACACTTTCACCATGGTTTGATATGGCTGCTATGAGAAAATTAATTGCAAAACTGTTTTACAATTGTTTCATGTGCAAAAACCCCCCTTCTTCTTTGCGCTGGGGGGTTTACAAGGGGCGGGTAGCCCCCTGCGTGGTGTCCAGGGCATCGCCCTGGGAAAAAATTTGATCACCTTATTTTAGGTAGGCAGACCTGCTTATCGTTTTATGCATGGGTTTGCACATGGCTTTGTGACATAATGGTTTTGGGCCTCTACTATTTTGGAGATCCGGTCAAGAGAATTACAATTATGTTCTAATCCAAGGTTAATGGATTGGGATTTATGAATGCGTCAACATGTATATATATGTGTTATAACACTAAAAGGAATATAATGAAAAATCAAGCATGTAGTCTTGATTTGGGATCCAACGGAAAAATATTTGTGTATATATGTTTTATGTTTTATGCTCTCGCTATTGTTTATATTATGTTTTTAAGAATTCTTTTGTAGATAATTCTTGTACAGGGTTAAAACCTACATTTTGTATCAGAGAAATTTTTTCTTCAAGAGGACCCCTTTGTTGTTGATAATTTTTTTTTCTCGGGCCTATGGTAGACCCTGTTCAGTGGGAGACCTACGGGATCAATTCCTGTGGTGAAAGAAGATGGTGAGCATTGGAAAGATAGAGATCGAGAAATTTAATGGTAAGAGTTTTGAGTTTTTGAAGCTCAAGATAGATGATCTGCTGGTGGATACATATCAGTAGATCATGGTAGATCCGGGTAATAAACCAACGACAATGTCAGATGAAGATTGGACGAAGTTGGATCGGAAGGAAAATAGCACAATACGGTTGTGTATCTCAGATTGAGTATCATTGAATGTATCTAGGGAAGCTGTGGCGAAGACGTTTTGGCTAAATTTAGGGACTTTGTACCAATCTAAGTCTCTAGTGAATAAATTGTTCCTACGAAAAAAGTTGTATAACTTGAGGATGAAGGATGGACACTTGGTGACATAGCATCTGAATACCTTCAATACCGTGGTAAGTCAATTTTTATTTTTTCATATTAAAATCTCAGATGAAGATAGGTGCATCAGTTTGTTGTGTCTCTACCAGATTCGTGGAACAGTCTCATTATTTCAATAGGTAGAAATACAACTACCTTGAATTTTGATGAAATTGTCTCTGCCTTTCTGTCAGAGGAATTGAGATGAAGAAATATGGAGGGCCAAAATGGATATGCCTTATTTGTACGAGGAAGGTTCCAGAACATAAACAAAAATATTTTTTTGAGTGAGAGATCTAAATCTCTAGGAAAGCCTGTAAAGGTGTGCTGGAAATGCGGAAAGGAAGGGCACTTCAAAAAATACTGCAGATCTGAAGTTCCTACGAAAGGAAAGGGATTTAATGATGCTCCTTCTGTAAAGACAAAAACCACCTTTTATGAAGGTGGGGATATGTATTTAGCTTCTTCTTCAAGTACACATGTAGACCATGAGGCATGGTTGATTGACTCAAGTGCACCTTTTCACTTCACTCCCCATAGGGAGTGGTTCTGCGAGTTGATATGTATGATGGTGGTGATGTATTCTTAGGAGATGATAGGAAGGCCATAATCTTTGGACTTAGAAGGGTCAAGTTGAAGCTGCACAATGGAAGGATTAGAACACTTCCAATTGTTCTGCATATTCCTCCATTTTCCATAAACCCGATTTCTATAAGCAAGATGGATGATGCAAGTGTAAAAATAATGTTCAAGAAAGATACAAGCAAGATGGTTCGGGGAGCATTGGTATTAATGCGGGGATTTTTGATTGGAACTCTGTACAACCTTGAGGGTAGCACTATTATTGATGGGTGAAAAATTTATGTGGTTCCTGAAATTGTAGCGGAAATCCTAGCGGTCTTTGAGGAAAAGACAATGCTATGACATCAAAGGCTTGGACATATTGGAGAGAAGGGCCTTTGGATACTGCATGGTAATGGTATGGTAGAAGGTATGTCTAATTGGTCTCTGGATTTTGATTTCTGTGAACATTGTGAATATGGGAAGCATAATCAGGTGAGTTTTCCTTCTTGTGCTAAGAGGGCAAAGAAGATATTAGAGATTGTGAACAGTGATGTGTTTGGACCTGTGTCAGTTCCATCACTGAGAATTTTTGTGTAGTATATTTCATTCATAGATGAATTCTCAAGGAGTACATGGATATATTTATTTAGGAAGAAATATGAATTCTTTGACATATTTGAAGAATTTAAGGCTCTGGTGGAAAACAAGACAAAGAAGAATATAAAGGTGTTGAGGACATATAATGGTGGAGAGTTTTGCAAGAAGGAATTTAAGGAGTTCTGTAGGAATTTTGGTATAGCATGATAGAAGACTATTCTATACACACCTCTGTAAAATGGAGTTGCAGAAAGAGTGGACAAAATGTTGATGGAAAAGACAAGAAGCATGCTCAGTGATACCAGGTTAGGACAAGAATTCTAGGCAGAGGCAGTGGAGACTACATGTTACCTGGTTAAGAGATCACCTTCATGAACGTTGGAGGATAAGACTTCACATGAGGTATGGACAGGTAAGAAACCATCTTTTCACATCTAATGGTATTTATATGTGATGCATATGTACATGTTACAAAGGAGAAAACGATCAACTTGGATAATAAATATTAAAGGTGCATCTTTATTAGGTGTAAGGATGGTTTAAAAGGTTTCAAAATTTGGAACCCAGAAACAAGGAAGGTTGTGTACAACTGAGATGTGGTGATTAGAGAGGTGAAATATCATGTTAAACATGAATTCATACCAAAGGAACCCGAGAAGATAGAGTTTGAGCTAAAGGAGGATGAATTAGACTCTACAATAGAAAAAGATTCAGAAGAGGAAGAGCCACAAACTCCAGCTCTGAGAAGATCATTTCAGGAAAGAAGGAAACTAGAAAGGTATAGTCCATCTACTTTATGTTCATTTTTTTCTTAAACTATCACTGATGATGATCTGATAACTATGAGGGAGGCAGTGGATTCAAAGAATGGAAAACTCTGGAAGGGCGCCATGGTTTATGAAATGGCATCCTTGCACCAAAATGTGGCATGGGATATGGTGGAGTTTTCGGCTGGAAGGAAGCCCATTGGGAGAAAACGGGTGTTTAATAAGAATATGAATGTCAAAGGAAAGGTGGCGAAATAAAAATATTTTTTTGTAGCCAAAGGTTATTCCTAGGTGCCGAGAATTGATTTTCGTGATATTTTTTCTCCTGTTGCCAAGGTTACTTCTATTAGATTATTTTTATCTGTTACTGTTGGAGTTTATTTTGAGGTAGAATAGATGGATGTGAAGGCAAAATTTCTTCACGGGGATCTAGAATAGGAGATCTACATGAAGCAAACTGAAGGATTTGTTGTGAAAAGAAATAACTGGTATCCAGGTTAAAAAAGTCTCTTTATGGGTTAAAAAAATCACCAAGGATGTGGTATCAGAAATTTGATACCTATATACGGGGACTTGGTTTTCCCAGAAGCAAAGAGGATCATTATGTGTATTTTAAATTAATTGGTGAACGTGTTATTTACTTGGTCTTATATGTCGGTGATATGTTGTTGGTTGGGAATGAAAAAGAAAAAGAAGTTGGTAGTCCCGATTTGGGATCCAGGGGAAAAATCTCTGTGTATATTTGTTTTATGTTTTATTCTCTCGCTATTTTTTATTTTATGTTTCTAAGAATTCGTTTGCATATCATTCCTGTACAGGGTTAAAACCTACAAATAAACCATTGGCAAATTGACAGTACGAGATCAAGAAAAAAATTTGTTGAGGTATCTAGAGGTTGAACATTATAAAAACATGAAAAACATTCCTTGTTAATGAAGACAAATAGTCAAAAATTATTCTATATCTCTTTTTACAAAGGATATATTAAGCAATACACTCGCTTTCATCAACTAAAAACTGCAATGAGAAAAAAAGGTGGCTTACTACAAGAAACACAAAAGAAATATAAAGTTGAGTAAGGAACTTCAAGCATATTTGAAATTAATACAAGACACATCTATATTTGCATGTTGCGTTGTGAGATATTATACTTTAGAAAGGAAATGTGACCCATTGAAAAAATCACATTATCGACTATTTGTTGTCTTATGCCTAAGTCAACTTCAAATTTATCAAACAAGGTGAAAAAAAAAATCAAATCTTGTAATAATGAAATACAAAATGAAAAATTTCCTCCATTTGCATCACCTATATACATTCTGTGAAACCAAAAATTGATGCATGTTGCATGATTGACAGATTTAGAGGAGATATTAGTAGCACTAATAATGACCTTTGCTGAAATAAGACAACTTGTTTAGAAAAGATCACAAATTGCATTAGCAGGAACAATTATAAATGTTGCTACTAGTTTTGATAGAGTTAAAATAAATTTTCCTATGGATATTAATGACTACATGATAGTTGTAGTTACGGTAAAGAAAAAAAATTAAGTACAACAATGATTATTTTTCTAGAAAAATTATGCCCAAAAAAGTGATGTGTGTATTGCAAGACTTGTGCAACATGACTCTATACAAGAGTGAACAAATAGTAATCAACTATGAATGGAAAATACACTTTGATCAAAATAAACATAATGATGAGAGAAATAGTCCAAAAATAGGTCATCTAGAATCACCAAATGCATATGATGATGTAGATATATAAATTGAAACATTTCTACATGGTTACTGCCGGGCTCACCTTATCCATGAACTTCATTCAAGAATAGTATAGATTTCACCTTCTAAAGGGTTCCATCCCTTTGCAAATTTTCAAGATAAATTCTCTGAAGAACATAAGTTCCCAACATTGTTCTATGGATCAAGTCAATTTGTTGATGTTATCAACTGCTACTCGTATAAAAAACTTGCACAATGGGAACTATTGCACATTTCTAGTGAATTATCAAGAAATATTACAAATATATTTGTTAAACCAATCTTCATATTGATAAACAAGGTCTCTAGCCCAGCTTGGATTTCACGAATGAGAACTAAAAGGACAAAAACTACTTGCTAAAGATGTCAAAAATCAAAGGAATATTCAAAAGACTACTGTAATCACCAACAACATATTAATGTTTGAAGAGCATTCAGACATCCCCTGACTATTTTGAACATATACGAAAATATATATTTTCAATGATACGAAAAGTTGGCCCACCAACATTCTTTTTTACATTCACTAGTGTTAAGCATCTACCAAATCATGATAACAATTCTACTGATGAATGCATCGACACATTGGTTACAATTCAACCAGTCATCTGTATTTGATATCATAGAAATAAAATCTCATCACTACGTACTTTGATTGCAAAAAAAAAAGAATTATTTTTTTAGGTGAAAGATTATTTTTTCATCATAGGGTTCAAATGTAGAGGAACAGAGCATGACCATGGATTGCTTTGGGTTCAATATAAACCAATATATCAATATTACCCTAACGTTAATTTCATAGCTTTCATTGATTGTTATTTTCCTGTAATTCAACAATGTTGTCGAATGGAATTATTCAAAATCAAACTCATCACCACAAAAAAACTTGCAAGAAACATAGAAATTCTACCCGTAGACTTGGTTTTCGTTTCCCACCAATTGACGAAACTTGTATCTTACGACCCTTGTCCAATGAAAAGAATGGAATTCAAGGAATTCAAAAAAAAATATTTCCTCCTAAAAACAAAATCCTATTCAAACTATATAACATTTAACATGTTTCTAGTTGATCTTGGAATTACAAAACAAGAATACATAATTCTCCTTCACTCTTCTATTACTCGCCCTATAATACTACTCAAAGGAAATCCTTGCGATGTGTGGATAAATGCATTAAAAAAAAAAACTCATCATTGTGGCAAGAAAACAAAAATTCTCAATTAATTTTAGATTCCTATGCTAGAGATACATATTACAGCTCCTCTATGACAAATATAAACTGCTCCATGACAACTTGTTTCAAATGAATTCATGAAAAATCCATGTTTGATGGGGAAAACAAAATTGAAACTATTTGTAAACTTGGAAACATATGCCAAATATGCAATACATGTCAAGTGTACAAGAAATCCATATTGTTCTCTAATTTCCTTTGTACTCATCTTCTAGAAAAATAATTTTCATTAACATTACTCTGGAACCGAAAATTGAACATTTGTGCTAAAACGACCTATCTTTTTGCAACAACAAAATGATGACTCTGAAGATATTCTTTTCATGAAAACCATTGATAAATATGTCACACAATGCATTGAGTTTGAGAAAATTTTCTTGGTAGAATATGCTACATCCTATTTAGTCATGAAAACAAGAACCAGGAAAATAAAACATCTATGTGTCATATGGTTCATTCGATAAAATGAACAGAGGGACCCAGAAAACCATTATAGAGAAAGAATGATGCTCTACATCCCATACAGAGTATCTAAATACACATTGAAAAAGGATAATGAAACATGGACTGAGACATACTTATCACATAGACACATTGTCGATGCAAC
This sequence comes from Pinus albicaulis, assembly GCA_034641835.2. Lineage (NCBI taxonomy): Eukaryota > Viridiplantae > Streptophyta > Pinopsida > Pinales > Pinaceae > Pinus > Pinus albicaulis. The sequence continues at coordinate 815,024,085 of CM076570.1, forward strand.
TGAAAAGAATTTTTCTCATCTAATTACACCATGGGGTGACATTGAAATTACTACTATTGTATTAAAAAATGATGGAATATTTAATATTCACTTCCCATTGGAGGATTGAAATAATACTTTTTATATTGAAAAATATGACATCGAAGATGGCTTTCAAGAGAAAATGAAATTTGAAAACATGCATACTGAATATACAAAAAAAAATGAATCCATTAAGAATCTCATTATTTTCGACACATTGGTGTCTTATGAAATTATGAGATATTTAAATCAAGATCAACAATCAATAATCAAACAAATAGTTGGATGGAGAAAAAATAATCTAGGAAACCCCTTCAATTTTTTCATCACTAGAGGTGCAAGCATAGGAAAGGAATTCATTCCATAAGAAATTTACCATGCACTGGTGTGTATCTCTAACAAAGACATACAAAATTACCCCTTGAAGAAAAAGGGTCTCATAGTCACGTTTACTGGAAAAGTTGCATATGTTGCAAATGGTGTCAAAGTCCCTTCAATTTTCCATTTTACACTTTCGCCATGTGACATGACGCTATCAACTTCTAACACACTTGATATATTGACCAAAGAATATAAACAACTAAAATTTATGCTCATATATGAAGCTTCATTCATTGGCTCTCAATTTCTATATAGCATTTACAAGCGACTATGGGAGATCATACACACTCTGGTTGCCCCATTTGGAAATCTTGATATAATATTATGTGGTGACATGTGCCAAGCATAACATGTATGTGATTTCTGGAAGCACATTTTAAAGACTTATTAACTAAAAAAAGCGATGCGACAAGACAATAAAGAATTCGTGGAGATTTAATACATGATTAGGACATGTTCTCATACTGACGTTGATCTTGTATTCTTGAACAAGAATTTTTATAGATTCCCACTAAATGAAATAATGTTCCCATATCTCTTCTACTTAAACAAAAAAGTACATGAAAATAATGAACAAATGTTGTATCTCATCAATAGTGAAACAATCACATTAAATGCATATGCTATAATAAGTGAGTCAACAAATAAAAATCACAATAGGAACATCAAAATGAAATTTCCATCTACCATTGTGCTTAAGGAAAATATGTGTGTTGAACTAACTCGTGGAAATTACAATATTCAAGATGGCTTGGTCAATGGTGCTAGAGGAATTTTCAGAGCATCTATAGAATTTGAGAATGGAGCCATTTGGATTGAATTTTTTGATTCAATTATTGGCATTATTCAACGATTTTTTTATTCAACGATTTTTTTTTCCATTTATACAAATATGGAATATTTTCTAATTAAACACCTCTTACTAGAGTTTGCAGGAATAATGAATTGAACAAGCAAAATAGTTTTATAAGAGAAAAATTCCCTATCCATTTGGCATGTGCATGATCTATACATCGATAAGAAGGATTTCCAATGGAAATATTGGATTTTGACCCAAAAGGAGTTAGGCAACATCGACTTGTCTACACTGCACATTATTGCGTCATAGAACTTAAATATTTGTATTTTCTAAAAAAATTAGAACATAAATTTTTCTTCCTCAATGTCAAAGTTGATGTTGAGCTACAGAGACATAGAGAAAACACTTCTTATCAACATGAAAATAGCTTGTATTCAATTGAAACTAACAATTGTTTTAGAATATGTTCCTTGAACACACGTAGCTTATAACCGCATTTTTAGGACATAATTTCCGACGATGATTTGATGAATTCTCATATTATTTGTTTTCAAGAAACAAAGACAAAATGACCTCCGTCAAATCTATTTTTTTCAAACAAATATTAACATATACACCTATTTCACTTACATGGATTTCTCACATACTACAGAAAAAATATTTATATTGACAATCAATGCACTTTTACAACAATCCATATTCAACCAACAATTGAAACATTTCATATTGAAATACATTTCATTACACTTGAAAATATATGCATTGCACCAACTACAAGCATTTAAGACATACTTATTTTTATCAAGCTCATTTTATAACACACATGCAAAAAATACCCAATTGTGCTTTTTGGTGACTTCAATTTGGACATGTTGCAAAATAGTCATCAACAAGGAAAACTACTTTTATTCATGAAAAATAAAAACTTCAATTTTCATACAAAAACGGCAACAATTGACTATGGCTATATTCTTGAGCACTTTTGGACTAATCTCTCACCTAATTGTGTTTCTTTCCATGTATAAGATGCATATTCGATAGATCATCATATAACCAATCCTTCCATATCTTTTTCATTGGCTTGAGTCATTCTCAAAATGTTCATGTTCTACAATTCCATCATTCATTTGTGACAATGGTTGTCACATATGAAAATGTCCATTCTAGATATATGCTATTATTTTTAACCATTGAGAAAGATAGTTGCTACACACAAAAACAAAGAAGAAAATCATAGGAATCCAAATATCAGTTTCTTGTAAGTCTCTAAACCATCAATATAAACCTGTTCAAATTGTACTTTCTAACTACAATTTTTATGTCATAGCTACAATGCAGCTTACATGTCTCAACTTTCACTTTGTAAAAAATTGTTCTATATACTAAATTTCATTTTTTGCCCTAATTACTAGTTCATGTTTCATTCTTTCTTTTCAAATTTCCTAAAGAAAAAACAAAAAGGAACAATGTTTAACCTTCCATAATGATTCTCGATACAACATCCCATGAATGAAGTTAATCTATGGTGCTCAATGAAATCCTTAAAAAAACAATTATTTCCATTTATGCACATTGACTACATAACAACCAACTATGCTTCAGAGTAATAGAAAAATAAAATAAACAAGTAACATAAGAAAATAGCGTGGTGTTCCTGGAGATCCATGCACATTTTAGTTTTTGTGAATTCACTTTGTTCGATTGGCCATTCTCTCTTCATATCCACTAATTCTTGTTAGGTCATAGTTTTATCAATATATATATATATATATATATATATATATAGATATATTAAAAATAACTATATAATGTATTATTGTCGAGCATAGAAATTTTTGAAGCGTCTTTATACATTTGTTTTAAATTTAACCACTTGAATTCCTCTTTTCTAAAAATAATTGATCAAAAAGTTTGCAACAACAATATGGAAATAACTATTTCTAGTAAACAAGTGCTCCATAAAGAAATTGTAGAGGGTGGAAATCCAAAATGGTTAGTATTGTGTTACCCTTGATATTTGTGCTATCAAATGACAAGTTTGTATTCATTCAATGAATTTTTTTTTTTCAGGCATATTGTTCTCATTTTTCATATTTGCATATAAAAAAAATGCAACCACACTCTCCTCAATCATCGAAATATGATCAGGAGAACATGCCAATTTTTTTTAGGGCGATATTTTGGTTGTCTATGGCCTGGCACATAGTAAAATATCCAACTCTCCTGCAAAATCTCGGTTGGTGCATGTTGATTGGGTTGATAGCTACCGACAACTAACTATCACAGTGAACATGAGAAAAAATATAATAGATCGTTTCCAAAACATGTTTACTAGCGCAAAAAATGTTCTAATTTCATACTTTGGAATAAGAAACAAAGGAATTTATAAGCGAGGAGACACAAAATGTTTCATATTTTTAAAAGAGAAAACCACAGTTGAACCAATTGAAGAAATTTGCAAAAAAAAAATAGATTAGCTATAGACACAAAAATGCACAATATTCTTGTCTCAAATGGTACATATGCAGTTGGCTCGATAACAAAAATAGTGTCAGGTTGTCAACAAAATAACAAACAACTTGACCTGAATATCAAATATGATGAAGTTTCATATGAAAATTCAATTGTTAGTTTGCTGCTACCATTAGCAAACTTTCTTTTTTTTCCAAAAGCTAAATAGTTTCTTTCCATCTACGTTCCTTCACATTTGTTTTCCATCATAGTGAAACTAACAATTATTTCCTGATTTCTTGTACAATTTTCTTAAAAAATCTTGTTCTCCTTGACTTGTTGCAGCTAAAAATTAATGATATTCATAGAGTATTTTTTCAAAGTTTAGTATCAATTGGCATCAAATACGACTACACTCCTTTGGTTCAAAAACATTGTTAGAAATGATATGAAAGGTAGTGAATAATTTCACCATGGATCAACAAAATTTATTGATACATTGAATGATTAGTTTGCAAGAGCACATGTATTATATTTTCTAAAATAAAAAAGACAGGTATCTTTCCTAATTCCTTATTTTTTCATTTAACAATGATTTCACTCTAGTATACAAAATATTTCATCTTTGGCAAAACATATTCCATTCTAATGATCATTTTTTTTTCACAAAATCGATACAAGGAGTTTTAAAAGGAAAAAAAAAATCCTCCTTTAAAACGAATTTGTAGTAAATACAAACAACCTGTCCATCCAAATACAGAGAGATGCACATTCTGCAAATATAACACAACATTTACTTCTGATCATAAGGTTGAATGCACATTGGAAACATATGGTTGTAAAATTGATTGTATGTTACAAATATCGTAGCTAGAAAAACATTTCCTAGTTATTACTGAAGAAAACTTCCAGCAATACATGCAAAGCATATCATCTAAAGTTTTCAATTTAAGAAAAATTTGCATTCAATACCTTTTCACATGAACAATTAACAACATTATTTCTAAAACCAAAGAGTTGTGACAAAAAAAAATTACTTCTTCTATGGATCAAATGTATACATTTTTACAATTATGATATGTTTCCTCTTTGCATTTTTTTCTCTTGTGCATTTCTCTAACTCATAACTCACAAATTCTTACAGAAGCACTTATGTATACTTTTTCTTTTCTTGTAGGCTCTTGAATTACAACATACAAGATTTTTTTTTTCAATACTTTGTTAATGGTTGCTGCAAAATATACAATCAAAGACTCCTTTTCCCCGATAATTACTAGTTTCTCCCTTTTTTTTGGAACTTTCCAATAAAACATTTTTCCCTCTGCAGTCAAAAGTAGAGAACTAGATGCATACTATGCAACATCAAAATTTAGATACATTGAAATCTCTCCCAAGTCATGCAATCATTTTTGTTAATCAACTCATAATATCTTAATCTTACAGCAACAGAATGTATTTCTAAAAGGCTTATAATACCACATTCTATATAAGGCCATTTTTTTCTTTCCTTCATTGCAATATTAACTTGAAATTTTCATTTGCTGCAAGTTATGAAGTTGTGTTGTCCAAAAAAAAATAAACAAAGAGAAATAGATGTGTGTCAATTTATTAACTCATATATATGTTCAATCAAATTTTCTATGTTGAAATAGGCCTCCATAGGAAAATTGAGAGATTTGTGTTCTGATTTTCGTCCATGCCTCAAACCCTCTTGAAAAGTTATTTTCCCAATACACAGGTGTTGTTCATGTTGTATTCGTTTGTTACTGAGATTTATTTTACACAATTTTTCCTCTTTTAAGCTATGTGGAATCCCATTGCAGACACATTCAATTTCAAATTTACGATATAATGAATTTACAAAGTTTGGATGCCATTTTTGTTTTCTAATTTTTCGACTCCTTTTATAATGAACTTCTACTAACAAGAATAAAAAATATGAGTATCACCTAACGATATTGTAGTTTTCATGATGTTAAGTTCTTTGACTATGGTACCTAATAATTTTTTTGTCTCTTTGTTTCGAGCCATGAATGATGGACAATGTCCATAGTTTCTGCAACCACTTGTTCTTTCTTTGCAAACCATTGTCATTCTTACGAATACTAGGATATGTTAGTTGTTCTGAAACTTTGGATTTTCATCATGAATCTTTATTGGATAAGGATAATGAAGGATATACATAGTGTTTGCAGTCAAGTAATCATTTTTTACCATAATAATTTGATTGTTATGAATGGTAAACACACTTTTTATTTTGAATTTTTGCCTATTATGAGTGGACTACCATTTTTGACCACGTCCAAAAAAAATTCTAACCAAGTTCACCAAAATGATTAGCTACCAGGAGATGCTTATAGGTAAAACTCCTTCTTGAATATTTGGCATTCAAATTGCTATTATTTATTTCAGAGCTATGTCATTTTGGATTTCCATGCTCCAGAAGATATTAGTGCACCGGTTCGATTCTTTCTCCATCGAATACATCTACATGTGATTTTTGTATGAAAGTTTCAAGAATGGATGTCTCAAGCATTCCTTAGTCATTGTCTACTAGGTTGATGATATTACTCATAGTGCTATCAATTTTCTTTGCAACATTAACCATTGTTATCATGGTAGACCAAAAAAATTAAATTCATGCTAGTAGTTCCCACTAGTTTAATCTCATTCTATATGTTGTTGTTGGTGTTTGCATGAGTCTGGCTCTGATTGTTTAAACTTCATGCCTTCATTTGATAGGATTTAATCTCATTACATTTTCTACGATTTTTCCACCACGTAGAACAAGTATCGTCACATTTTTTCCATTAGTATGAAATTTGATGGTTCTCATTGTAGATCAGTCTTTATGATGGATCTCATTTGAGATTCTTACTCTTGTGACACTAGGATAAAATTTTCTTCCTGGCCTGCTACCTGTGCTGGTTATTTCAATAGTAGGTCTTATAGAGATGGGAGCTCCAGATCTGCACCATGTGGTAGAAGGTGGTTTCTTATGAATTGTCATTCTTAAATTTGGATGTGTGTCAAGAAAAAATCTAGGTAACAATGAAGGATGAGATGGTTGGGGTTTTGGTGAGGGTGATTTTCCTCAGGACATTGGTGGGTTTCTAAAGGGCATGGAGGATATTTTTTTGGCAGTAAAATATTTGACAAGAGGAAAATACATGCTCTAGCTCAAGCTTGGATTAGATGGTCTTATTGTATGTGTAGATGGAGTGGAAAATGATTTTGATGATGGTAATGTATACCTTGATGTACACAGCATAGTCTTGCTTGCAGATGTTAAAGGGTTAGATGAGATTGCACCTATCGAACTTGTAGTGGGGGAAGACGAATTTAATGTCCCATACCCTGTATACCTTTTTCTAGGTGTAGATGGCCTTGATTATGCCTACAAAATGGGGTGTCAATATTAGGAAAAGAGTCAATGTTAAATCTGAATAATGGAAAATATAATATCTATTGAAAAACAAGTCTAGTCATGGAAAAATACACACTAGTGCTAAGATATTTGTATAAATATATGTTTTCTTCTGATTTTATGAAAATAGTTAAATTTTAGGTTGGGATAAATTCAATTGTTGACTTGCTACTAGTAATAGGGTGCAATAGTTGTCGTGCTTCTCGTTAAGTTATTTAACAATTTGTCTTAATCATAGGCATATAGATTATTTATTTACATACAGAAAAATTAATATATTTCATCTTGACATCTCTTAGTATGACTGTAATTATAATATGGGTAAACCCGCGAATTTGGGTTACACTTTTGTGAGAATCGGGGGTGGAAAACCTTTTTTCTCAATAATTCGGTCGAAAGTTTATAAATTTTCGGCTGAAATATTTGAGAGTTCAGCTGAACTTTCGAAATTATTTCATCCAAACTCATTCTGCCATTTACATTGACGGCGTACTGACAGCGTGGGCAAAAATATTTTTGGCTAGAGATGGGAAAACTGGCAACAAAAGTTCGACCAAACTTTTAAAATAGTTCGATTGTTCTTATAAATATATCATCCCGCAAACCTTAAAGAGTTTATTATGCACATGTGTCTCATGTATGTCTTCGTCTCGCTCTGTTGCAGTGTTGCTCTATTAAGTTCTGTTGCAGTTTTTCTCTATTGAGGTCTGTTGCGGTGTTACAGTTTCTCTATTTTTTGTTGATTTTTTTTTTTTAATTGAATTGTTTTTGTTTGTAGGGAAATTGGTCTGAGCTTCATCCTCGTTGCAGCTTCGTTTATAAATTTCTATGAATTGATCTCCCAGCTTTGTCCTCGTTACGGCTTTGTCTACGAATTTCTGTGAATTGATCTCCCGGCTTCGTCCCCGTTGCAGCTTCGTCCGCGAATTTCTGTGAATTTCTAGGTATGAAATCCTCTATCATTGAAATCCTGTTAGACATTAAATGGTTAAACTGGGATATGATACCATGCTAATTTTTAGCAATGGTATGTTCTATTCTTGCAAAAATTACTTCAATGTGCTTTTATTATCCCAATTACAATTCTACTTTAAATAGCAATCACATTAACCATTAGGTCAATCTTGACAGTAATTGTATATAGAACATAGAAATAAAATGAAGAGGACAAAAAATATAAGGGAAAACCCAACAGATCTTCTTCTTCTTAATAGATATAAATGTTTAGAGAGAGAGAGATAATGAAACTATCCTGACTTTCAAAGTGTCCTCCAAAATCCAAACGACAGTTGACCAACCGAAAGATGCTCAGAAAACTAATCGAAGCAACCAAGTGTCACCTTTGAAATCTCTTAGGAAACCCGAATTTAAGCCTTTTCAATTTTGGTTAAGGATATTGACAGTAATCGTATATAAAAAATTGAAATAAAATGCAAATCTCTCAGGAAACCTGAATTTAAGCTTGTGTAATTTTGGTCAAGGATCTTGACAGTAATTGTATATAGAACATAGAAATAAAATGTAGAAGACAAAACAAATAAGGGATTATCCAACATATCTTCTTCTTCTTAATAGATATAAATGTTTAGAGAGATAGATAATCAAATAGTCCTGACTTTCAAACGTCCTCCAAAATCCAAACGACAGTTGAAAATTGTAAATGGATAATAATTTTGGTCAACGATATTGACAATAATTGTATATAGAACATAGAAATAAAATGAAAATCTCTTAGGAAACATAAATTTAAGCCTCTGCAATCTTGGTCAATGATCTTGACAATAATTGTATATAGAACATAGAAATAAAATGTAGAAGACAAAACAGATAAGGGAAAACCCAACAGATATTCTTCTTCTTAATAGATATAAATATTTAGAGAGAGAAATAATCAAACTGTCCTGACTTCCAAATTTTCCTCCAAATTTGAAACGACAGTTGACCAAAAGATCCTCAGAAAACCAATCGAAACAACCAAGTGTCACCTCTGAAATCTATTAGGAAACCCAAATTTAAGCCTCTACAATTTTGGTCAAGGAGTGCATAGTTGAATTGCCTTCAATGTAGGTCAATAAAGGGTCTAAACCTGTAGTTGATAATCCCAGAACTTTGTTCTTTCAACCTTCAAGAAATCACTCAAGATTCTTCTCAAAATATCCTTCTAGAAAAAAGATAATATTTCTTATGCATGCACAATTATAGTAGTGCTAAAGGGAACACTTTTTTCTTTATATGTATTTGAGGTATGTTACACCCTTACCTATCACATCATTTAGTTTGGATTCTTGAACTTCCTTCATGATATCTATGGTTGCTCACCTTCATTCAATATTGGGTAAAAGGTCATTGTCTTACCTTAATTTCTATTCTAATTCCCTTTCCTAACTTTGATTTTCCTTTTGAGCTTGGAGATAAACCAAATCATTAAATGTGATATTTGTCCCTTCTATGGAACTTAGTATGGGTTTCTTAGTGGATTCCAACCCTTATGTTGATGTGAGGTGGTGTTTCAAGCATGGGAGTAACTTGTGTTTGCATGTGATGCTCACGGACCATGGTTTCTTTTTTTGGTTATAGACAGTTTAGTTCTACCTCCTGTTGTCGCTCCTAGAGACAGCCTAGAGTTGCTATAGACCAGTGCCTAGGACATCTTATCATAGCAAGGAGCATATAATAAAACTTGGGTGTCAATCCAAAGGCTCTCCTGCTATCTCTTGTAAACAAGGAAATTGATTTAAATGGGACCAGAATTTACAGAAACTGCCACTGGGAAAGTAATGTTGCAGAGACAAGATGCAAAGATCCAACACAAAAGCATCAGACAGTTAAGAGACAATTTACTGTAAAGAGGGTCGATTCAAATAATATGCCACAGAAATCAAGTATCAGAAAGTGTATGCGATGAAGAAATATAAGAAGATATTAGTTATCTTTGGTCTGATACCCAGATACAAAACAGAACCATATATGGGCTTATCAATCTAAGAATCCATACATGACAATGGCGTTTTAAAAGCACCCTCCCAAAGAAACTAATATAGTAGAAAGATGGATGAAATGAACATGAAACAATATATCATGCCTGAGCAATATTTAAAGCACTTGACTGATCCAAGTATGGGTATCAACTAGGATAAATCCTCACCTAAAATCAGTGAGCCACTCGCATTCCAGTACATGATACAAGAAGATGGATAAAATGAAATGTTGTATTAAACACATAAAAGGATGTTACATACTATGGGATACCAAAGACCGGAATCCTCAAATACAGATAGAGCTCCTCCTCACTGAGACCCTACGGGCTCTGAACCTTCATACAAAATCTTTACAAAATGTATACAAAAATGCCTTTCACTACACAATTCTCTGATAAAAATTTGGAACCCCTACAATGTGTTTCTTCTGAGTTTTTACAGCATAATATGAGCTGAGGAGGTAGGTGGAGCACTAAATGAAACATTAAAACACAGAAAGGAAGGAGAGGGCCGAAACCCATTCTCTTTTAAATCTCTGCATTTATCCCTGGTACTCTCTGGAGGAAAAAAAGGTTCTCGTCAGGCTTCCATTTACTCCAGGTATGTCTCTGCCTAACCTGGCTGCAGTAGTACTCTGTAGTACTGTGGGTGAATAAACAAAATAGATTGAGGTCTGCCATGCTGTGTAACTAATGCTCTGGTAACTCCGGACTGTGATCAAAGCGGAAAATCTTCTCTGGGACACGGCATAGGATAAAAGCAGTATGGGCACCCCGTCCTTTCATGGAGAAAAATACTCTGCTGATGTAGCTGCCCACTGATACCCTTTGTTGCTTCCATGCTTGCTTCCAACTGTGAAATCTGTGCTTTAATAGCTCTGGGGAGGATTGTACAGAGTTTAAACTCTGTTCCTTTAATGAAAGTCTTGTCGGCATACCTTGCTAGACCTTTCTCCATGATTTCAGTTCTGAAAATGTTCCTTTCCTGCGCTCTCTGTAACTGTAACAGACACTATAGGTCATGGCGGTTTTCCGCCGCTTGCACCGTGCAAAACACGCAACTGTTTTAAGAAATCCATGCACGGATGAGGTGGATGATTACGGAGGACGGGCAGAATGGCAGCACGACGGTGGAGAAAAGGGGGCTTTACATGAAATGACGATTGAAAATGCTTTTGATATGGCGTAAACAGCGAACCAATAGGGTTTGACCAAAACATGCTTATAGAATGTTCGATCATAGTTTGGGGATGAAAATCGACGACAGAGATCAAACAACGGAATGATATATGGAAAGCGGGTGGAATAATTATGAAACAAAGAACTTTAATGTAAAACAAAAAACTTTGGTTATGACGGAAATACAAAGGAATGCGATGAAAATGCAATGAATCGCGATCGTATGCGGTGGGACCCAGCATGGTGGAGGGTGATTAGATCTGAGCTGTCAGATCATTAGATCCAACGGACTGTCAAGGTTAACTTGGAGAATCACAATCGCAATGGACGAGAGGGATGCACATTTTATAATTTACGATGCGATAAGATCTGGGCCATTGATATCTGAACGAATGGATGGCTGTGATTTAGTCAAGAAATCGCAATCAGAGGGAAACGAGTGTGACACATTATAAAAGTTTCGATTGCGATGAGGTGGGAAGTGCGATGGCCATCGGCTCATGGATCAAACAGACGGTTGGGATTGGATCAGTACAATCGTAATCGGGGGGCGCGGAATAGGGGATGTGATTGAACGCCGGGATTGCGATGGAGTGATTAGCGTCAGGCCGTAGGATCAGCGGGGGGAATCAACGGTGGAGATTTGATCCGGGGATCGAAATCACAAAGGGCAGAAGGTGGCAGCGATTGGAAAGTGCGATTGCGATCGGGGGCGTGGGAGTTATTGAGCGCTGGCCGTTAGATTATATCATAGATCGACGGTGGAGACTGTAATCGGGAAATCGCAATCTCAGTGGAACAAAGGGGTAACGCAACGAAAATTGCGATTGCGATTAGGAGCGGGAGTGTGATTTGTGCTCAACCGTCAGATCGGGATAACAGATCTACGGTGAAGAATACATCGCGGGACTTGTTATTAAAAACCAATTGCATCGGAATTTTCCAGTGTTACAAAGGGAAACGCCCGCCCGACGGCTCCGATTGCGATTGGCACTCAAGACTTAAGCGCTTGGTCTTAGCGTTGGAGCGTATGGGGGAAGTGGTTAAGGGGCTTACAGAAAAGGGGCTAGGCCCTTAATATAAGGTTTGAAAGTGGGTTTTAGCCCATTTTAAATGCATTTCAAGGGTTAGGAAGGGGAACGATAGAGGGGAAAGAAAAAAGGGGAAAATGGCCCAACAAAGGGGAAAAAGGGGTAAAATGGGACATTTTTGCAGAGGTACAAGGGGTAGATAAAGGCCTTTTGGAGCACAACATTTTGCAGTCAGTGAGGCTCATTGGCTCCAAAACAGCAGAGGGAAAGGGGTTTAAAGAGCAGGGAAAATGAAAGGCTTCAAGGATGATGTCTTTTCAGGAGGAATCCATTCTTTGAAAGCTTAAAGACAACTTGACCCCTTGTTTGCTTGTCAGAAGTTAATAAGGGGCTAACATGATCAACACCTCCCAAGATAAACTTTCTAAAAAACACGAAATATTCCTTAAAGTCAAAATAGATCTATACTAAGGATTAATCTTTATGCATATTTCTACCATATAAATTCTAACAATAATTAATCACATATGTGTTAAAGAAGAATATGAAATAAGCCCTTTTTACACTTGGCTTGGCTCTTAGGTACATAGATCGGTGGGTTTGGGAATGTGGTTCACATGAAAACTAATAGGGAATGGATTTAGAGAAAAAAAATTATAAGATCGTGACTCAAACAATGAGATAGAGAGAAAACTTTTTATATTCAATATAAAACAGATGCATTAACATATAATTGTGATATTTTCCCTTCTTTCCCACTTATTCCATCCTTTTAGAAAAATCCCTTTTAATGAAGCAGATATATCCATAGTGATCCATTGATATTTTTTCACCAACAACTATTCCATTTTGGACTTATATATCTCAAAACTATTCTCATTTAATTTATGCATCTATATCTTTAAACTACTTGAAACTATTTTATTACACCAAAGGAATCATTTTGATATATCTCCCATTTTAATGGGGTCTATCACATTTCGAGAAAAACACATTAGCCATAAAATTTTCCCAATGAAACCAAAAGTAATTTGATACAAAACATAGGTTTTAACCTTATATAGTTAATTGTTTCAAATATATTCTTAATAAAATGAAAAATATTCAATGTAAAAGACATGTACATTAACATATAATTGTGATATTTTCCCTTCTTTCCAACTTAGTCCATCATTCTAAAAAAATCTCTTTTAATGAAGCATATATATCCATAGTGATCAACTGACATTTGTTCACCAACAACTATTCCATTTTGGACTTATATATCTCAAAAATATGCTCATTGAATTTATGCATCTATATCTTTAAACTACTCAAATATTTTATTACACCACAGGAATCATTTCGATATATCTCCCATTTTAATTGGGTCTATCACATTTCGAGAAAAAAACATTAGCCATAAAATTTTCCCATTGAAACCAAAAGTGATTTGATACAAAACATAGGTTTTAACCTTATATAGTTAACTGTTTCAAATATATTCTTAATAAAATGAAAAATATTCAATGTAAAACACATGCATTAACATATAATTGTGATATTTTCCCTTCTTTCCAACCTATTGGACATCCTTCTAGCAAAATCCCTTTTAATGAAGCAGATATATCCATAGTGATCCACTGATATTTGTTCACAAACAACTATTCAATTTTGGACTTTTATCTAAAAACTATGCTCACTAAATTTATACATCTATACCATTAAACTATTTGAAACTGTCTTTTATTACACCATAGGAATCATTTCGATATATGTCCCATTTTAATGAGGTCTATCACATTTCGATAAAAACACATTAGCCATAAAATTTTCCCATTGAAACCAAAAGTAATTTGATACAAAACATAGGTTTTAACCTTATATAGTTAATTGTTTCAAATAGATTCTTAAAGAAAATGAAAAATATTCGTTGTAAAACACATGCACATTAACATATAATTGTGATATTTTCCCTTCTTTCCAACTTATTCCATCCTTCTAGAAAAATCCCTTTTAATGAAGCATATATATCCATAACTATCCACTGATATTTTTTCACTAACAACTATTCCATTTTGGACTTATATATCTGAAAACTATACTCATTCAATTTGTGCATCTATATCTTTAAACTACTCAACTATTTTATTACACCACAGGAATCATTTTGATATATCTCTCATTTTAATGGGGTCTATCACATTTTGATAAAAACATATTAGCCATAAAAGTTTCCCATTGAAACCAAAAGTGATATGATACAAAACATAAGTTTTAGCCTTATATAGTTAATTGTTTCGAATAGATTCTTGATAAAATGAAAATTATTCAATGTAAAATGCATGCACATTAACTTATAATTGTGACATTTTCCCTTCTTTCCAACTTAGTGGACATCCTTCCAGAAAAATCCCTTTTACTAAAGCATATATATCCATAGTGATCCACTGATATTTGTTCACCAACAACTATCCCACTTTGGACTTATACATCTCAAAACTATGCTCATTGAATTTATGCATTTATATCTTTAAACTACTCAAATATTTTATTTCACCATAGGAATGAATTCAATATATCTCCCATTTTAATGGGGACTATCACATTTCGAGAAAAACACATTAGCCATAAAAGTTTCCCATTAAAACCAAAAGTAATTTGATACAAAACATAGGTTTAACCTTATATAGTTAATTGTTTCAAATAGAATCTTAATATTTAAATGAAAAGTATTCAATGTAAAACACATGCATTAACGTATAATTGCGATATTTTCCCTTCTTTCCAGCTTAGTCCATCCTTCTAGAAAACTCCCTTTTAATGAACCAGATATATCCATAGTGATCCACTAATATTTGTTCACCAACAACTCTTCCATTTTGGACTTATACTTCTCAAAACTATGCTCATTTAATTTATGCATCTATATCTTTAAACTACTCAACTATTTTATTAAACCATAGGAATCATTTTGATATATCTCCCATTTTAATGGGGTCTATCACATTTCGAGAAAAACACATTAGCCATAAAAGTTTCCCATTGAAACCAAAAGTGATTTGATACAAAACATAGGTTTTATCCTTATATAGTTAATTGTTTCAAATAGATTCTTAATAAAATGAAAAATATTCAATGTAAAACACATGCACATTAACATATAATTGTGATATTTTCCCTTCTTTCCAACTTAGTAGACATCCTTCTATAAAAATTCCTTTTAATGAAGTAGATATATCCATAGTGATCCACTAATATTTGTTCATCAAAAAATATTCCATTTTGGACTTATATATCTCAAAACTATGCTCATTAAATCTATGCATCTATATCTTTAAACTACTCAACTATTTTATTTCACCATAAGAATCAATTTGATATATCTCCCATTTTAATGGGGTCTATCACATTTCGAGAAAAACACATTAGCCATAAAAGTTTCCCATTGAAACCAAAAGTAATTTGATACAAAACATAGGTTTTAACCTTATATAGTTAATTGTTTCAAATAGATTCTTAATAAAATGAAAAATATTCAATGTAAAACACATGAATTAACATATAATTGTGATATTTTCCCTTCTTTCCAAGTTAGTCCATCCTTCTAGAAAAAACCCTTTTAATGAAGCAGATATATCCATAGTGATCCATTGATATTTGTTCACCAACAACTATTCTATTTTGGATTTATTTATCTCAAAACTATGCTCATTGAATTTATGCATCTCTATCTTTAAACTACTCAACTATTTTATTATACCATAGGAATCATTTCGATATATATCCCATTTTAATGGGGTCTATCACATTTCCTATTTTAATGGGGTCTATCACATTTCGAGAAAAACGCATTAGCCATAAAAGATTGCCATTGAAACCAAAAGTAAGTTGATACAAAACATAGGTTTTAACCTTATATACTTAATTGTTTCAAATATATTCTTAATAAAATGAAAAAAATTCAATGTAAAACACATGCATTAACATATAGTTTACTCGAGAAACCCAAAATGAGCAGATCATTTTTTTATTAGTATATTAATTTTTAGACCATCAGACACACACACAAACACATATGTATGTATGTATATATGTATATATCCCACGAGAATTATAAACTACCAATCCATTACCTTGGATAAGATAAAATTTTAGTTCTTTAACTGAAACTATAGAACCATGGAGTAAACATCCATGCACTAGAAAAATGCTAAAAGAAAAAACCATGTGATGAAAACCATCATAAAGGAAGAATTTTGTTTCCCAAAAACGTTTTTTTGGGGCACTACCCCTTAACACATGTGTGGGGAATTTTTTTTCTATATGAAACTCTAAAGTGAGGGTACTTTCCTCCCATTTTATTCCCACCACTATGCTTAGAAAAATATATAGTGCATGGGCGTATTCACATAAAGAATGTAACACATACCAAACATCCAATAATTCTCCTTAATTCGACCATCAATGTTTCAATGGTTAGAATTATTTCTACTACCCTTGCATGGATGTGTAGTGGCTATTTTATTCTTATCCTCCTATTTCTAGTTCTTATTCCCCTCCTTCAAAGGTTCTTGGTGCTATTTTTTCTTCAAACCACTTAATTACCATTTATTTTGGCCTATGGTTTCTAGATAATGTGCGTATACACATGGCCCATACATTATTCTTAGCTTGGAAAGAATCACTTGTTTTTGTAGATGGTTATATAGACCCCACATATAATTAAGGAGTACATTTGGGCTCTTGGGAAAGATATCTCATAATATGACCATATTTTCTAACTTAGTACACTCTTATACACCCTTATGTCTATGTAAAGTAGTGTGAGTGATTCCACAGGCCTCTACACACTTCATAGGGTATAATTGGGACAGGTAGTGTTAACTTCTACAAGTTCTATAGGTAGAGTTTGTAAAGGGCCAAGTAGCCTCTGAATCTCATCTTTTATGAAAGGTGACATATCCAGTAAATGCCCCTACAGTAAATCTCTGGAATAGATCTAAATAGAAGCTCTTCATTTTAATATCCATAAAACACAACCACTTTAAGGAAAAATGTGTACATGTGTCATTTCTCCCATAAATTCTTAGGAAAAGTTTTTAAAGCATACATGTCATGTTGGATTTCTCCTATTAACTTTAAAGCATGCTTTTTGTAACTGCATAAAATAATTTTGCAAACCATGTAAATGTAATTTATCCCACAAACTAAAGGCTTTCTGTCATTAATTCAAGGCAAACTTTAAGGCCTAAAAATTGAACCTAAAGTGGTTGAACTCTCATAGGATTTTGAACTTCCATAGGATTTTATTCTGTTTGTTGAGTGTTAACTTCTACAAGTTCTAAAGGCAGATTCTATATAGGGCCATGTAGCCTCTGTATCTCATCTTTTCTCAAAGGTGACATATCCAGTAAATTCCCCTAAAATCAATCTCTGGAACAAATCTAAATAGAAGTTCTTCATTTTAATATCTATAAACCACTACCACTCTAAGGAAAACCTTGTACATGTGTCATTTATCCCTTCTCCCATAAAATTTTAGGCAAACTTTAAGGCATGTGTCATGTCTATTTCATTTTTCCCACAAACTCATAAAGGTGTGACTTTTGACATAACCAGTTGTTTTAGTAAGTGCAAAAATAATTTTGCAAACCATGTAAATGTCATTTCTCCCCTAAACTAAAGGCTTCCTCCCATTAACTCAAGGAAAATTTTAAGGACTAAAAACTGAACCTAAAGTGGCTGAACTCTCATAGGATAGTATCCCAAAATTCAAGGCTTTCCCCCATTAATTAAAGGAAAAATTTAATGCCTATAAACTGAACGTAAAGTGCCTGAACTTCCATAGGATTTTAGTTTGTTGGTTGAGTCTTAACTTCTACAAATTCTAAAGCAGTCTGTAAAGGGCTAGGTAGCCTCTGGATCTCATCCTTTCTTAAGGCATGTTATTGAACTAGATGTTATTTATGCCATAAATTTTAAGGCAAACTTTCATGCAAACCGTGAATGAACCGTGTATACATGTGTCAAAAATATCCCTTAAAATCTAGGCAATGCAATCTTTAACGCATCTCATTTCTAGATGTGAATTCTACCATAAAATTTAAGTCAAAATTTAAGATAAACCATGCACATGTCATTTATCTCATGCACATGTGTCATTTCTCCCATGCATTTTCAATAACTGTCAATTTAATATTTTTATTTAATTTATTTTTTTTCAGGGACAAAAAAACCACTAAATATGGTTGAAAAATGGAAATTATGCATAGATGTTTCTTGCTATCCCGATCCAAGGAAAGAAATGATTACATATGTGCTTTCCAATATTGCATCTAGAAAAGTATTCCAAAGGAAAATGAATATACTGGGAAGAACAACAAACAACAAGGCATATTATATTGCATTGATAGAAGGCTTGGGAACAACTATGGAGTATGGATCAAATGGAATTGTATTTTTCACCAATTCTGAACTTGTGTGCAACCAGATGAATGCCATGTATCAAATTAAGAAGGAGAGGTTAAAAGAACTGCATGGAATAGAAAACAATATTGTTAGCCAATTTCAATTTTTTAGTATAATACTATATACAAATGTGAATAATATGTCTACTGATCTATTGTGTGGGGAAATGCCAATTTAAGATTCATCTATCAAATAAGAATTAATAGATGAATTAGAATTATACAGGGCAATGCCAATGTAAGATTCATCTCTCAAAGTTGAATTACTTTTGAGACACTCTTCTTCAAAAATTCAAGATTCATCTCTCAAAGATGTATTACTTTTGAGACGTTTTTCTTCAAAAATTCAAGATTCATCTCTCAAAGATGAATTAGTGTTGAGACACTCTCCTTCAAAATTTATTGATGGACATTGTAACATATCTTGGATATGTGTGTGTTTTGTACTTATAAATGCGTCTTTTTTAATGACCATGTGTTTTTTTCAATTATATACCAAGTGTGTTCCCACCACACCATGTAAAGTGAAACTTGGTGAACTTCACATTTGCAACAAGTGGTGAACTTCACATTTTTATAAAATTAAAATGTGGGGACTTCAAAATTTTTTTTCTTAAATGGAATTTCACGCTTCTTTTTTAATGCCCATGTGTTTTTGTCAATTTTATACCAAGTGTGCTCCCACCATGTAAAGTGAAATTTGGTGAACTTAACATTTTTATAATTTTTTTTTACTTAAGTTGAGTTTCACACATCCATTAGTGCTTTGAAAGTTGTGCTTTGAATAATTTGTGTATATTAAATTACATTACTTTTCTGAAATTTATTTTGAATTTATTTTAAATATTAATTTAAAAAAATAATTGTAAATGTCCACTAAAGATATATATATCATGGAGGATGAACAACGAAGATCAACAGAATCTCATATCTCTACAAGAGAGGGGGATCAAGGATTGAGGGGTGTTCATGGTATTTAGATATAATCTTAAATCTCCATACATATACATACATGTGTGTACATATGGAATTGATTTTTTATCAATTTTGTGAGTTAAATTAGTTGTTAATAAGTTTCATTTTTTATTTCTTAGGAGCCAAGAGGAGAAGGGTGTCTACTCCATCAATGGAGCATACCCATGGTTTACGAAATCATTGTATGGTTGACGCAATTTAATCAATGAATATGTGCATGTATTCATACAAATTAATGTATTTTTGAATTGATTATAAATTCATATTTGTTTATGAATCTTCTCTATCGTCTCGTGAGGTTGGTGGTGGTTCATATTGCCTTATAGGGCCATTAATAAATGTTGGCAGGTTGCATGAAGGTGGTGATATGTATTCCCCTAGAGGCCAATCAAAAGATGGTCCTGTTGGTTCTCAACTAATCGGTGATCGTATTGGTTATCAGTAGGGTCGTTCTGGTTCTCAACAATCTTAGGGTGGGCAAGATGCAAGCCAACCACATGGAGGTGGCCATCAATTTGAATATTTTTTTCATTCAATTTGTACAAATTTTTTTACATGTGTTTTTTTAATATAAATTTTTTTATATATTGATGCAGAGGCTGAAAATGTTTCTCCAAATGTTGCTAAAAAAAAGGTAGGGCATAATGCGTTATTCAAGAAGAAGTTTGTCTACCAACCACAACTTATCCGGTCAACATTTCCAATATACCCTGGGAAACGGACATGCAATAATGCACCATAGAAATGTGTCAACATATTCATGCAAAATTACAAAGAGATCTCGTGGCTTTGACTCTACCTGCTGAGAGTCGACAAATCCTTGAAATTGTTACACACTCTTTTGGCGAACTAGTAGATGTGTACCGAAAGCTTGGGCCAACCACTACTACTTTTGTAGAAGTCATGAGAAAAAGAAAGGAAACAATGATGGGTCCCGATAAATGGGAGGTTGTTAAACAAAGAGTTACAAGAGATATGGTTAAGTCTATGTTTAATTTAAAATAAGAGTCGAAAAGAAAGATGTTGAAGACGCAATATTTCAAGCACCCTAATATAGCTCACTATTTGTATGATAGACACTTTGTGGCCTATGGAAGACTCCCATGGAACGACGAGGTTCTAATTTATTTTGCAAAATTGTTTTATACAGAAATTTTTTTTGCAAATGAAACCCGATTACAATTACCTTCCCTCTAAATTTTTTGGTC
Source organism: Pinus albicaulis (assembly GCA_034641835.2). Taxonomy (NCBI): domain Eukaryota; kingdom Viridiplantae; phylum Streptophyta; class Pinopsida; order Pinales; family Pinaceae; genus Pinus; species Pinus albicaulis. Next base: position 815,044,983 of record CM076570.1, read on the forward strand.
CTCGGAAAGGTCAATTGTGTAACCATAGGGGCGCTATCATGATGTTGATTTGCCTCACCCTGAGCCACCATTGGCTAGTCGATCTTTTCATGCCTAAAATTTGCGGTTAGAGATGGAAGCCACTTCTCAAATTAGTCGAGAATTAAGGGATGTTATCATTGACAATGTTCAGAGTGGATTGGGTGGAGTCAATGTTTTTTTTAATCGACAAAGATCACATGTTTTGTGTATTATACAGATGAAGATATCGACAACATGAGTGTTGAAGAACTCAAAACATATGCAAATAATTGTCGCAATGGTTGGTAAGACCTAATTTTTCATGAGGAAGAGGGCATGGGAACAATATGTATTAATGGTTAGGGTTCAATTATTTCAATACATGTACAATTTGTAATAAATACATATATACATACATTTGTTTGTATACATTAATATAACAAAAATGTATCATTATATGTTAACACCATTTGCAGTTTTCATGCTTGATGAATGAAGAAAATGTAAGTATCACGGTCGAAGCCTTTGGTTCAAAAAATCACGATGGGTCTCACCATCAATCATACAATAAAGATGGTTATCACCATCAAGTTATGTTGGCAAATGTTAGTGTTTTTTAAGTGAACATGATCATGTACAATTATTTTTTATCTATTATTATATATATCGAAACATGATGAGATATTTTTAAAATAAATAATTGTGCACACATGTACATGTACATATATATAATAAAATGTTTGAACAGATTTTGATTCCGTCCGATGTTTTTGGGATGGCGGTACCTTCTTCTTCTTTGGGATATGTACCTTCTGCTTCCTTAGGATATGTGCCAAATCCACAAGTATGGACACTTTTTCACTTTTAAAACTTATGTTTTTAAGTTATATATTCCACCTCAAAAAGTTCCATTAAAAAATGAGATATATCTATATCTTGGGTTATTTTAAATTTTTTGAATTTTAGGTTCTTGGAGATTTTCTTTCTGAACCACTCTTACGAGATGTGCGAAATCCACCAGCCCAAGTATTCAATTTTTCCCTTAAATATATGTGTGTGTGTGTGTGTGTGTGTGTGTGTGTATGTGTTTAAGTTATAATTTATAAATTTAAGTTTAAAAGTTTTATTATAAATTGAGATCTTGATCTTGAGCTATTTTATACTTCAAATTTTTTTGAATTTTAGGTTTCTATAGAGGATTTCTTTTCTCCACGAACTCTAGTGATGGAGATAGGAATATCCACACCGTTTCAACCATTTGAACAAGTTGTCTAACTTTTTTTTTAATATTATTGAAAATAAGTTTATATATATGCATTTTCATTTGAAAATTTTTAATATATATTGTACAATTTACTGTTGGAGATGTTCATGTGGGTGAAGTTGTAGTGGATGAGAAAAAAATGGAGAGGGATCCTCATGAGGTATTGCATGATTTTTATTTACATTTTGTTTTTTACATGAAGTTCTCTATATTCTCACTCAATTTTAAAGCATCAAATTTTAATGTGTGTACACATTGTGTACAGGTTCCCCATGCTTCGCAGGATAGCTCGAGGATTGAGACTTTGTGGGGAAATACACTACATCCATATGTATTTGATGGATGATGCACATGCGCTATTTGATGGATGCTGCACATGCACACATGCGACATTATATTTTCAATATATTTAGTCTTAAATTTACTTTTTTTATATATCTAGTCTTATCTAGATGCAGTCACATATAACTTTATACTTGATACGTTTGAGATCTACAAATTTTGGACCTATTTTATGGGAACTAAATTTGGTACATGTGAATGTGATATATAATGCTTTTAAAACTTAAGTTTTGGATGGTTGAACTACATTGTCATGTGAAGTAATGTTACAGTGTTATATATAATTTGTTTTGTTTTTAAAACTCAAGTTTTGGATGGTTGAACTACATTTGGAATGTGATGAGAAGTAATGTTGTGTTAAACAATTTGTTTTGTTTTTAAAGTGTTATGGTTGAACTACATTTGGCATGTGAAGTAATGTTGTGTTATAATTTGTTTTGAAATTAAAAATTAAGTTTTGGATGGTCAAGAACTACATTTGGAATGTGAAGTAATGTTGTGATCTATATTAATGTTTTGATTTTTAAAAACTCAAGTTTTGGATGGTTGAACTACATTTTTCATGTGAAGTAATGTTGTGCTATAATTTGTTTTGTTTTTAAAGCTTAAGTTTTGGATGGTTCAACTACATTTTGCATTTGAAGTAATGTTGTGATCTATATTAATGTTTTTCTTCTGAACTAAATTTGGCATGTGAAGTAATGGTGTGTTATAAGTTGTTTTGTTTTTAAAACTTAAGTTTTGGATGGTTGAACTACATTTGGCATGTGAAGTAATGTTGTGATCTATATTAATGTTTTGCTTTTGAACTACATTTGCCATGTGAAGTAATGTTGTGTTATAATTTGTTTTGTTTTTAAAACTTAAGTTTTGGTTGGTTGAAATACATTTGGCATGTGAAGTAATGTTGTGATCTATAATTTTTTATTAAATTAAAACTTAATTTTTGGATGGTTGATCCACATTTGGCATGTGATATAATGTTAAATGTTTTTATTGAATAGTTGAACTACAATTGGCATGGCATCTGAAGTAATTTTGTGATATAATAAAGAAGTTTTTAAAACTCAAGTCTTGGATGGTTGAACTACATTTGGCATGTGATTATGACATTGTGTTTTGTTTCTAAAATTCAAGTTTTAATTTTCCAAAAAAAAAAATCACATGAATATATCTACATGTAGAAATGATTTTACACATGTTTGAATATATATGTTAAAATGATTGAATTACAATACATATTGATGTGTATATATATATATATATATATATATATATATATATATATATATATAAACAATCATAAGATTCTAGGTCTTTTCAGATGCTTCAAACAATCATAAAATTTAAAAAATGCATTTTATAATGTATATATATCTAGTACGTGCAACATTTTTCATCACTGCACATAGAAAAGCTACTTAAATAGTTAATTGCATTCTATAACATATATATCCAGTACTTCAACATTTTTCATCAATGCCAATAGAATTTAGCTACTTTCCGTTAATTGCATTCTAGAACATATATATTCAGTACGTGAAACATTTTTCATCAATGCACATAATAAAACTAATTGAACAATTAATTGCATTCTAGAACATATATATATCCAATAAGCGCAACATTTTTCATCAATGCACATAGAAAAGCTACTTTCAGTTAATTTCCTAGAACATTTATAAATCCAGTACGTGCAACATTTTTCATCAATGCACATAGAAAAAATACTTTCAGTTAATTACATTTTGTTGGGTCATAAAAAGGTATCTTTTGAACACCTAATTAGCCTACAATAATCATCAATCCGGGAGCGACTTTTTATTTCAAGAGTGTACTCTATCTGAGGCTACAATTAACTGAGAGTAATGCTATGAAGATGTAGTACAGAATGTTAAATGCAAAAGTAACAAATGCTTGTAAGGAAATCTAATTACAGTGAAATAAATGGAAATACTATGAAACCTCAATTAAAACAATCTACAAAACATCAATCAGGGATACAGTAGCAATAACTCCTTCCCTTAGAAATTGATGCAAGATAACCAATCTGGGAACTTGGAAGCAATAACCAGTGTCCTCTACAGTTGGTGATCTTAAAGAAATCGAAATGAAAACAAACTCAATCTTCGTGCTAATGAAAATAACTAAAACGAACAAAATCTGGAAAGGAACAGCAGCATGTAACTATAACTCATCTATTTGCTAATCGGAAGCTATGAATAAACAATGAACAGAAATGCAACAGAAATATGAATCGAACAGAAATTACAACTCTAACGCAATAAAGAAACTAATTTCCATGCTTCAATCCTGTCGACAGCCAATTAATACACAACAATCGATTATAAAAAATCATGAACTAATAGAACAACAACTCGAATCAGATATCGAACAGCAAAGCTTTTATAACGATAGCAAGATAACTGAACAGCAAATGTGCTTCTTGTAAAGGATGAAATAGAAATGCAATTCGTTAATGAATCTGTATTCGATCTAACAACAATAAATCAATTCTGTAATTGAAATAAACATTAAACACACTTCACACAACAGTAAGCAAGGATTAAAAATACAAACGGCGAAGTGATTCCACCAGAGTCACGCCCTTAGCACCAGTGAAATACTGTTGGGCTAATTCAGAACTTAGAAGATGAAACGAAATGCGTGTCTTATATTAAACAAACATAAATAATTATAGAGGCGGTTCTCTCAAAGCCGAGAGTCAATAAACATTATATTACAGAGGAAACGTTTAAATGTAAAGATTTTCGACCAACTCACTGACTGACTGACTGAATGTCACTAAAGGACATTGCTTTATATATCAAATCTTGACGGACAAGTCAAGGAATAAGATGAGTTTGAACAGCGATCCCTCAGGATCGAAGGATCCTGAGGGATTCACTCCTCTTTGTTTAGTTATCATCTTGTTTACTCTGACCGAGGCCGAGTTGTCCCCTACCTTTTCTTGGAAATTCGTTCGGATCTCTTTGCCTTTGGCTGGATATGGTTCAACACTGATGGAGCAGCGGTTACATTAATTTCATACCCGCCTTTGGTACAGCTGTTCACTTCGTCGAATTCCTGTTTTATCAACAAAAATCAACCTTTATCCATCTTTTTACAATAAACATGAACCTTTCCAATTCTATCATAATTCTTACAATAAATTACCTTTCCAAGGCAAGAAGGAGTATGTCTATAGTAAAAGAATGAGAAGATACATAGTAATTTCATACCTTTTTCACTGCCCAACATACCCCCCTGCTTAATATTTTTCATGTCCTCATGAAAACTATAGTTCACATGGAGAGCAGTCAAAGAATAAGCCGGATAAGGTTTGTCATCGACAGGCCTAAAACCATGTAGTGTAGCTAATTCCTCAACAACATGTTCTGTCTGTCCTTCAGGGAGTTCGTAAATAGCTTTGTAGTCCGAAGCAGGGTACCATGCAATAGGGCTGCGAAACCTACATCCTAACCAGAATGGTCCTTCTTTTAAAACGAGATGACAATAGGAAATCAAGCGGTCTGCAGCTAGCCCAAAGTTTCTATAATTAAATGGTTCCCTATTTTGCACATTCTGATTGGAGGTTCTCCACTGGACCTTAGCTTCTATATAAGCTTGGTTTCTAATGGATAAGAAATAATCTATTCCATTCAAGATAATTGATTTGTGGATAGGCCCCAATTCTTTGATAATGCCTTCCTTTGTCATCAAACTTTTCTGTCTAGCCCAAAATTGGGATGGGTTCTGAGGTTCACTCCTAACCCACGAATCTAATTTGTTTTCCTACCTTTGGAAAGCATTATAGGTTTCAATCCATTTTAATTGATTCACAGCAAAGGAAATGAAAGCCTGATATTGAACATATCCCACAAAAGGGCTAGGGTTTGACTCACAATCATTTTCAAGTACTAAATTATGCAGGTAAAATTCACACAAAAGGCGCTGTACTTTGATACCATAAAGTTTGCAGCATGATACAAAGTCATCTGTGGTTTTTAGCTCTATGGATTTCCCTGCCCTAACTACCTTGATCTTTAGTTGTAAATATCTTTCTAGTAAAAACAAAGCATAGTTTTTTGCGGGGCATCTACAGGCTAAGACATCAGTATACAATGAGAAGAGAGTTTCCATTCGATTGTAGGCTAGTTTTAATTGGTTCATTACTTTGTCAGGCTTTTCCTCTACTTTCCGACATTTTTCATGAGCTTCAGGTTTTGCATCATGAATAATTCTCATTTGTTGCTGCAACTCCTGATATCTCTTTCTTGGGACAGTGTCTTCCTCCAATATCTGTCTTTCTATTCGGGCCTGTGCCAACTCTTCTTGAAGTCTGGCCAGTGTCGGATCACTAAAAGTGTGCTGACTGCTAGATTTCATATTTTCACTTGAAATAGGTCCCTCTGGAACAACTTGTGTTGGAACAGTCGTTTGCTGCTCCATATCCTCATAATTAGGCTCAGGCATGGCTTCTTCTGCAACTTGGGGGTTCCTATTAGCAGTCACCTTCCTCTTTTTCTAAATTATTTTGGTAGTTATGCTTCTTCTCTTGGGGGCTCGCTTAGGCATTTGTTTCATTATCAGAATCCTAATGGTTTGCCTAAGTTGTTCTATGAGTTTATGAAGTTTTATTCGTTCCCTACGAAGCTTCTCAATCTCAGTTGCTTTCCTCTTCTTTCTTAATGGAACAACTGCTCCTTTATCTGAACCCATTTTCTCAACAGGGTTTTGGTCTATATCAGTCATGCCTTCAGTTAAATTCTCTTCTTGATCTTGTTCTTGGGGTTCTTCTTCCATATTCATATTCCCTTGGCTAAATTCTGCAGGAATCATATTCTTAGTTGACTCTGCAATCTCCTGAGGGCCTCCAAGTTGAGATATTGCTTCGGTGTTCTCTTTCTCTTGTTCACACCTTTCAGGAGAAGCAACCCTAGCTTCACTAAGGTTTTCTGTTTCATCCAGCATTTCTCCAGTTGTTTCTTTATCGATAGCAGAGTACTCTGGTAGCTGATTGATATCAATATTAAGGTCCAAAGGGCTATGAGGTTGTACATAATCACTTATATTGGCCAAAATCTGGGCCAATTGGTCTTCCTGTAAAGGGCTTACGGTAGCATTTTCAGGAGGCTCTGTTCCTTCTTTGTCACTGCTATGATTGTCTTCATCCTCCTCATAGGTATGATAGCTTCCTTCCTCATCCAAATATTTAATTTCTCCTTCAATTTCTTCTTCCTCAGTATTTTCTTCAATTTCTTCTTCTTCATTATTTCCTTCCTCTGCACTGGATTGTTTTTCACTACTGGTGTGGCAAATTATTTCTTCTTCGTTTGAGTAGCGAATTTATCCTTCCATTTCTTCTTCTTCATCAGTACGAGGGCTTTCTCCCTCCAATTGTGGAGGTTGTTCATCCTCTGAGCTATGCAATTCCAGGGGCTGGCTACTACTGCCCGGAAGTCCTTCCATCATCCTCCTACTTCGTTTTAAACAGAGGGGCTGTCTATGAGTAGATGGCTCAGCTATTGAGCCGGCCATCCTCTTCCGTTTTGGAGCAGGTGAAGCTATCCCTCTATCAATGGATAATATCAAATCTTCCCAGCTGGTCTGTTGCTGGGCGAGGCTACGACTCACTATTAATCGAATTAGGCAATGGTGGCTGACCACCATATCTGCATGTTGAGCTTTTCTTATACCACGAGTGATATCATGCAACAAGGAATTTAAAAATGCAGGCAAATTAACGGTGCATTTCTATTTTAACACAGCCAGTAACTTAAGGTGGCGAGGTCTTAACACATCTTTTCTTCCATCGCACGTTATATAAGCCTGCACAATCTTGGCCAACTCCATCCATGGTTTTCCCAATGATGTTGGCTGAAGTCCTTTTCCTTTGACAACTAATGTCTGTCCGTCATCCTGAAAAATCTTCATGGATTTTCGAATCCTAATATTTTTCTGAGTCCATATAGTCCCTTGCACTGCGATGCCAGACACCTCTGCAATTATTTCGTCGGATACATCTATCTGTCTTCCTCTAACCATGGAGGATCCTTCCTACAAGTTCTGTAAAAATTCGGTGGCTACTGCTTCATGGGGTTGTTGCATCCTCATGAAATATGTAATCCACCCCAGTCTTTCTAAAATTGCTCGTGCACCATCAGAAACGATCAGCACCTGTGGTTCACTGTGAATTGGCCATCCTCCCATCGTCTCTACACTCTGTTAGTTTTTCCCAACACACAGTAATCACAATGGAACAGCATAGCACAACGAATTGGAATAATGTCGTTGAAAATTTGTTATTTCCTAAAATGCAGGGATTTGGTTCACATATAGGTAAAGAAATTTTGGGATTTGATTTGCATGCAGACATTCGCACCCCCCCTAATGGATGATAGGTCATCCTTGACCGTCAATTGAGAGAGGCAAGTGTGGCACAACAGTAGTACAACAGTAAAAAGAAGGCATAATTATGATACATTCAATCAAATTATAGCAATTACTAAAATCAATGCATGTGATGAATCAGTAATGGATATAAAATCATTTTGTAATGATTCAAATACAAGGAGAAGGGACAGCATAAGATAAACATAAGTACAATTTCATTATTTATCACTTCAAACTAATATGATCGATTTGTAATGATTTTCATGTATAATAGGTTTGGAATTAAAGGTAAAGGATTCATACTTTCATTTTATATTTAAATAGAGATATAGGAAAATGGTTAAATATAACTATTGATGTGTATAAATGTGACTCCAATACCATCAGTAGAGCTCTGTTGCCCACAGGTGTCCATAACCTTGACAGAGTTTCTTTCTTACCCACGGAACCATTGTCCTTTATTTATACTGAGGAATTGCTATTGTTGAATGTCATGACATAGGCCATTGTGCTGGCTTGGTGACTAGATAAATCACAATTCCATTCACCTGGAAGAAGTGAAAGGTGGGCAGGTCGGCTCGTGATGAGACCTCTTGTTCCAAAGACTTCTTGATTTTTTCAATTGTCTATTGGACCATATCCCCGGTTTGGTGGTCATGATGGGAATGCCACTTCACTGCCTTCCTTATGATCATGGTAGGCTAGCTCTTGATGAGACCCCCTATCCTCCATCTGCAAAATCATAAAATAAAATATGTAAATGTTTTTTTTTTCTTTTTCATATAGCACTTTTCCTTAGTTATTCATAAAGGATGGCTCAACACTCCTTAATAGTAGGGATGGTGGAATAAGTCTGAACATCTCAATAGAAAAGAATATGCCCTTATTCCTATTCCATAAATAAAAAATCAAAGAAATTTATAACATATGGGAAAGAACCAGTCATGATAAAGATAATCGATCAGATTAATTCAATGGTGATAAAGTAGCAAAATTATGTTATTTCTCCTCCATCTGCAAAATCATAAAATAAAATATGTAAATGTTTTTTTTTTCTTTTTCATATAGCACTTTTCCTTAGTTATTCATAAAGGATTTCTCAACACTCCTTAACAGTAGGGATGGTGGAATAAGTCTGAACATCTCAATAGAAAAGAATATGCCCTTATTCCTATTCCATAAATAAAAAATCAAAGAAATTTATAGCATATGGGAAAGAACCAGTAATGATAAAGATAATCGATCAAATTAATTCAATGGTGATAAAGTAGCAAAATTATGTTATTTCTCATGTCCCTTTTCCTTTTTTTCTTATCATTACTAGACAATTTTCTTAAAAATAATGATTTCTTTTGATTTTTTGATTACAGTAAGCTTTAATTTGTATGATTGTATATAGATGATATATTTTCCTTTAGAAGAGTGATCAAAAATTCAAAATGCTAGCTTAAAACAAAAAATAATCCACTCAAAAAGGTGTTGTTCCTTTAAAAAGAACAACAGAAGCAATCTGCGGAACTGTTGTTCCTTTAGAAAGGAACAAAAAAAACACTCTGCGGAAGTGTTGTTCCTTTAGAAAGGAACAACAAAAGCACTCTGCAAAAATGTTGTTCCTTTCGAAAGGAACTGTAGAAGTGTTGTTCCTTTGGAAAGGAACAACAAAACTCAAAACAAACGAAACAAACAGAGTTTTTCTTTCTTTCTTTTTTTCTTTTAAAAAAATAAAAAATAAGAATTCCATGAAACAAGCAATGAAGAAATGAAGAAATGATATAAACAAAAATTAAAAAAAAAAACAAATTATCTAAAACAACAATGAACAATTCTTTATGTAAAAAATTTAAAAAAAAGAATGATTTAACAAACTGGTGTCGAGGAGGAGTTCTCCCCTTTAGCGAGAATTTCCATGGTAGAATCTTCCCGTAATTGTTGGTAAAAGGATTCCCGGGTAAGCGGTTTATGATACAATCGTACTCGATGACCATTTACCTTAAAGGAATGTCCAGATCTGTCAATGGTAGCTAATGTAATAGTGCCATTATCATGCACTTTTTGTATTTCATAGGGTCCAAGCCATCGTGGCTGGAGTTTCCCTGGGAAATCCTAAAACCTAGAATCATATAGGAGTGCCCAGTCTTCTTCGTGGAAGATATTCTCTTTGATAAGGGCGTCATGCCATTTGGCTCTCTGTTGCTGTATTAACGTTGTGTGTTGAATAGTAGAGAGCCTAATTTCATGTAACTCATTAATTTCTTGCAGTCTTCTAGTCTGGGCTTCATTCATATCTAGACCCACCTTTTGAGCTATTCTTAATGTTTGAATTTCAAATTCTATTGGAAATATGGGTTCTTTTCCAAATACCAATTGATATGGTGAATATCCTGTAGTAGGTCTCCACGTTGTTCGATATGCCCACAATGCTTCTGGAAATCTGTAGGCCCAATCTCATTTGTGTGAGGCAACGATTTTTGTTAATATAGATTCAATTACTTTGTTCGTGCTCTCTACTTGGCCATTGGCCTGTAGGTGATATGGAGTTGTAATCTTGTGTTGAATGTGGTAGTTTTGTAGTGTTTCAGCTAATTTATTACCTACAAACTGTGTCCTCCATCTGTGATTATGTCCCTTGGGAGACCATAGTGCACAAAGATTTGGAAAAGAAACTGTACTACAGAGTCCTCTGTAGCTTTTGAAAGTGCCTCTGCTTTGACCCACTTAGTGACATGTTCAGTTGCAACTAGGATGTATGTCTTTTGATTTGAGGGAGGGCTAATAGGACCAAAAAAATCAAGTGCCCAGCATTCAAATGGTTCAATCACTAGTTGAGGGTTCAAAGGCATTTCATCAGACTGCCCAGGGTGACCTACCCTTTGGCACCTATCACATGCATGTAAGAATTTTTTGGCATCCTTAAAGATGGTAGGCCAGTAATAGCCTATTCGTAAAATCTTATGGGCAGTTCTTCGATCTGCAAAATGTTCGCCACATTGGCCATCATGGCATGCTTTCAAAATATCAAATACTTCATCCTCCCAGACACATCTTCTTATTTTCATATCTCCCCCTGTGTGAAATAGATAGCCCCCAATCCAAGAGAATCGGTTACTACGCTATATTATCTGTTTTTGTTCATTAAGGGATAGATGTTTAGGTAATTTACCTATTGCCAAATAGTTTGCTATATCAGCATACCATGGTGTTCTGACAGTAACAGTGAAGAGATTTTCATCTGGAAAGTAGTCTTCAACTGCTTCTGTATCTTTTGACTTTGGCATTCTTGACAAAAAGTCAGCTACAGGGTTCTCTTTCCCAGGTCGATCTTTGATTGTGATGTAGAATTTCTGCAGTAAAATTAACCATCTTTTCACTCTTCCATTTGTAACAGGTTTACTTGCTAAAAATTTAATTGCAGAGTGCTCAGTATATAGTACTACAGGATACCCAGTTATATAATGTCTAAACTTATTTATAGCATGAACTACAGCTAAAAAAAAATTCTCAGTCATAGTATAATTTAAGTCAGTACGGGATAGATTTTTGCTAATATAGTAGATTGCATATGGCTTCTTGTCTTCCTCCTGCCCAAGTACTGCTCCAATTGCTGTATCTAAGGCATCAGATGAAATTTGGAATGGAAAATTCCAATTTGGGCCCCTCAACACTAGGGCTGTTGAAACAAGATTTTTCAGATCATTAAAGGCATTGTCACATTTATCTGTCCAAATGAAATCAACATTTCCAGTCAATGCATATAAAGGTGCAGCTATTCAAGAATAATGTTCTATAAATCTTCTATAGTAACCAGAAAATCCAAGAAATCTACGTACCTCTGTTTGTGTGGTGGGTGTGGGAATTAATAAGATTATTTGAATTTTAGCTAGGTCCACTTGAATTCCAGCGGCTGAAATATAATGCCCTAAGATAACTTTTTCGGTCATCATCATAAGACACTTTTCATGGCCTAGACAAAGCCTAGTGTCAATACATCTTTGCAATACCTTTTCTAGGTTTTCCAATGCAGGCTCAAAATCATCCCCATAAGGTGTGAAATCATCCATATATACTTCAAGGCCTTCATTTATTAAGTCTGCAAAGATGCTGAGAATTTCCCTTTGAAATGTAGCAGGAGTATTGCATAGGCCAAAAGGTAAGACTCGGTAGGCAAATGTCCCCCATGGACAGGTAAAAGTAGTTTTGTCCTCGTCTTCAGGGGCAATCTGGATTTGATTGTACCCACTGAAGCCATCAAGGAAAGAAAATAATTTCTTTCATGCCAATGTGTCTAATACCTGGTCAATGAAAGGAAGGGGAAAGTGGTCTTTCTGTGTTGCCTTATTAAGTTCATGATAATCTACACATATTATCCACTTTCCATTCTTTTTTGGTACCACTACTAATGGAGAGACCCACTTGCTATCAGATATTGGGTAGATGAAATTAACATCCAATAATTTTTGTAATTCAGCTTTCACAATATCTTTGAGGTGAGGGTTTAGTCTTCTTTGGGGTTGGCGAATGGGTCTTGCATCTTTTTTGATATAGATGTGGTGTATACACAATTGAGGGTCAATTCCTTTCATATCATGGCAATCCCATGCAAAGGCTGCTTTGTATTTTCATAATAATTGGACCAATTTCTCTTGTTGTTCAACAGTGATATTTTTTTTAATGTTTAGAGTTTTTTCCGGCTCAATTTATACAATCTTGCTATTGTACACAGAAGTAGTAGGTATTATTTGATCAGGAATATATTTAAAAGGATCTTCTTCTTCTTTATTATCAAATGCTGCCTTGATCATGTGACATTGTAAATGAGATTTGGTTTGTGGTTTATTAATGAAACTATTAATGATATCATCCTCTGTTTGGTCTTTAAAATCAAGAGAAATTTCTATAGTTACAGGTGATCTCATGTTTTCCATTAGATATGATGTAGGTTGTTTTCTTGTTTTGATTATTGATATACTTGGCTGGGATGGGGGATATAAAGCTAAATTCTTGACATAGTTTCCTCTTGTTATTGTCATATTGCCTTGTCGGCATCCAATATAAGCATTGGCAGTTTCCAACCAAGGTATACCTAAGATCAATGGATGTCCTTCTAGCCGGTTCTTTGGATTAATAATCAGGAAGTCAGTAGGGTATTCCCAGGAATCTACAGATACCATTACATCTTGTAATGTGCCTTCTGGTTTGACTACTGATCGGTCAGCCAATTCCAATAAGGTTGTTGTGGGTTCTAGTGATGTAATGCCAAGTTTTTTACAGGTGGTGGTTGTTAGGATATTTATTTCTACTCCCAAATCAACTAAGGCATTTGGAAACAATTTCCCATGGATTTGGACTGTCACTATAGGATTTCCTGGGTCTTCATATTTTACAGGTGTTTTCATTCTTGATAATAAGTCAGATAAGGTACCGACTATTTGGACAGTAGGATTGGTGGTTGTTATCCTCTTTGGCTTCTTTATGCATAATTCCTTAATGGTTTTTGCATATATAGGAATGTATTGGATAGCTTGGACGAGAGGGATTTTTATACACAAATTTTTTAATTCTCCCAGAAGATCAAAATTAGGTTGTTCTAATGGACGTGGTATGATTAATCGTTATGGGAATGGTGGAGAGGAAGTTGTTACTTGCTGTTGATTTTTTTGTTGAACTTCCTTCTCATTTTGTAATGTTTGTTCTACAGGAATCAGATCTTCAATATGAGCATTATTGTTTCTCTCTGTTTCTACTATGCGCCCAGACCTTAATTGAAGGTCATTGCACTCCCTAAGTTCAGTTTCTAATTCTGGGGGTTCCATTATTTGGACAGACTGAACTAGCCTATTGTTTGGGTTTGGGTTTGGCTGGGCTGGGAGTTGTGGTCTTAAGTTGGTCTGGTGGTTTGTATAGGGAGCTGGCAGTTTAGGTTGAGAGAGAGGAATTTATCCAGCTGGCTGATTTGTAGGTTTTTTCCAGTTTGACTGCCAGGCCTGACTCTGGGAAGTAGAGGGGAACCATTGTGTAGGATAGTTATTTTTCCAAAATGGTGGGTAGAAAGGAAAGCTAGGCCAATTATTTTGGTTTGTTTGATTTGGCCGAGATGTGGGACGAAATGGCTATTGTGACCAATGGGGGAAAGGTGGTTGATTTTGCCACATCCCACTATATTGCTGAGCATTATATTGAGGAGGCTGAAAAGAAGAAAACGGATCATTTGGCATACCTGATTGTCGCGGCTGCCATTGTCGGCGCTGATTAAGCAAACATACCACTTCTGATTCTTCTTCTGCCTCCTTATAAACTGTTTTTAGGCTAGGAAGCGAAGGACATCCCTCTGTAGGGTGATCTTTCGTGCAAATGGCGCAGACTTTAATCACATCCAACGGGCATTCTTTTTGGCTATGTTTCTTCCTACATCTGGGACAGAATATTGCCAAATTTTGCTCTCCTTCTGCTTGTTTCTGTTTGGCTTGCATAATATCGAATTGTGTTGTTAAAGTCCCAAGTATGTCTGTCTTATTTTCTTCTAGCAGATTTCCAATCTCTGCACAAGTCACACCTTCATTAGAGGTCTTATTTTCTCTTGTAATCATATCACGTTCTACTGATTTTAGCCTTTTATTGCCCCTTGAATTCCTGATACACAAATCAATGATGTTAGGATAACTTTCCTGATATATATCACCTTTTCCCATAATATTCAATGTTTCAACCCATTGATCTTTCATTCCCCTAACTAATGTGGATTTCAAAACATTATCAGGTAAGGGCAAAGATGCATAAGGGGATCTCTGAAGATTGTATTGAAACCGTTCCACATATTCTTCCAAGGTTTCATTTGGTTTTTCTGTCATTTGGAATATTTCATCTTTTAATTCCCGAGACCTGCAATAATATTGATACTTATTTAAAAATGCAGCTTTCATTTAATCCCAATTAGTTATGACACCCCCACCTAATCCCATAAACCATTGTAAGGTTGCCCTTTTTAATGTTGAAGGAAATAGTTTTAATTTTTGGGCATCGGTGGTATAATCATATCCCCTGCACAACACATCAAATTCAAACAAAAACACGTCTAGATCCTCTGATTTTAAGCCATGAAATGTGGGAATATGTTGAAGGGGAATAGCCTTCATAGGTGAATTGACTGTAGTATCTACTATAGGATATTGCAGCGCAGAGGTTTTCTGGGGTGTCTGCTGGTTCTGATTTTGGTTCTGGGCCATTTGATCGAAGATATGCCAATATCCCTCTGGGATTTCCAAGGAATTTCTAGGTTGACGAGCAAGGATAGGAATGGCTTTGACAACACTCCCTTTGTCTGGAATAATAAGTATTCCTTGTTGACCTACTGTTTGGGGTGATTCAGGACCTTGGTTCTGAATAATTTGAACAACACTTCCCTTATCTAGGTTTATTATTGTTTGGGCTACTTTAATAGGAGATTTTGAGTCTTCGATTTCTCCTGTTTCCCCTTCTCCTTCTCGGAGATTGCTAATGTTCCCTTCTTGAGGGGAACTTATGCAAGGATTCCCAATTTCTTGGGAATCTTGCTCAATTCCCTCTACTTGATTTTGTATCTCAGCAAAGGCTTCAGATGGTGATTCTGTAGCTTGAAGGGAACTAGTACGTTGTCTAGAGATTACTTTTCTGAATCCTACTGATGGCTAAGATTCAGTTTTCTTAAGGATTTCATCAATAAAAGTTGTTCGCCCAAGGGTCACCGGTCCCTTAGGTTTTTCATTTTTAGGAGGAATTTTGTTTTGCTTAGTTGGTATATTCATTCAAGAAAACAAACCTTCATTCCTACCTAAAGAAAGAAGCTTACCTACTTCTGATGTCAAGCGAGCTGCGAGCAAGTGAGTTTGTTGCCCAGTGCGCAGGTTCTTACCTTCCGTCTTTAATACCCAATTCTTCGCAAGAAGAAGAAAATCAACTGTGCATCACTCCTTTGAAATGGCATACACTGTCCCTGGCAACGGTGCCAAAATGTTGGGTCATAAAAATGTATCTTTTGAACACCTAATTAGCCTACATTAATCATCAATCCAGGAGAGACTTTTTATTTCAAAAGTGTACTCTGTCTGAGGCTGTAATTAACCAAGAGTAATGCTATGAAGATGTAGTACAGAATGTTAAATGCAAAAGTAAAAAATGCTTTTAAGGAAATCTAATTACAGTGACATAAATGGAAATACTCTGAAATCTCAATTAAACCAATCTGCAAAACATCGATCAGGGATACAATAGCAATAACTCCTTCCCTTAGAAATCGATGCAAGATAACCAATCTAGGAACTTCGAAGCAATAACCAGTGTCCTCTACAGTTGGTGATATTAAAGAAATCAAAATGAAAGCAAAATCAATATTCGTGCTAATGAAAATAACTAAAAGGAACAAAATCTGGAAAGGAACAGCAGCATGTAACTCTAACTCATCTATTTACTAATCGGAAGCTATGAATAAACAATGAACAGAAATGGAATAGCAATATGAATCGAACATCAATTACAACTCTAACGCAATCAAGCAACTAATTTCCATGCTTCAATCCTATCGACAGCCAATTACTACAAAACAATTGATTATAACAAATCATGAACTAATAGAACAACAACTCGAATCAGATACATAACAACAAAGCTTTTATAACGATGGCAAGATAACCGAACAGCAAATGTGATTCTTGTAAAGGATGAAATAGAAATTTAATTCATTAATGAATCTGTATTTGATCTAACAAAAATAAATCAATTCTGTAATTGAAATAAACATTAAACACACTTCACACAATAGTAAGCAAGGATTAAAAATACAAACAGCAAAGTGATTCCACCAGAGCCGGGCCCTTAGCGCCAGTGAAATACTGCTGGGCTAATTCAGAACTTAGAAGATGAAACGAAACACGTGTCTTATATTAAACAAACATAAAGCATTATAGAGGCCATTCTCTCAAAGCCGAGAGTCAATAAAACATTATATTACAGAGGAAACGTTTAAATGTAAATATTTTCGACCAACTCACTGACTGACTGACTGACTGTCACTAAAGGACATTGCTTTATATATCAAATCTTGACGGACAAGTCAAGGAATAAGATGAGTTTGAACAACGATCCCTCAGGATCGAAGGATCCTGAGGGATTCGCTCCTCTTTTTTTAGTTATCATCTTGTTTACTCTGACCGAGGCCAAGCTGTCCCCTGCCTTTTCTTGGCAATTCGTTCGGATCTCCTTGCCTTTGGATGGATATGGTTCAATGCTAATGGAGCAGAAGTTACATTAATTTTAGCCGCGCCTTTGGTACAGTTGTTCACTTCGTCGAATTCCTGTTTTATCAAAAAAAAGCAACCTTTAGCCATCTTTTTACAATAAACATGAACCTTTCCAATTCTATCATAATTCTTACAATAAATTACCTTTCCAAGGTAAAAAGGAGTATGTCTATAGTAAAAGAATGAGAAGATACATAGTAATTTCATACCTTTTTCACTGCCCAACACATTCTAGAACATATATATCCAGTATTTGCAACATTTTTCATGAATGCACATAGAAATGCTAGTTTCAGTTTTAATTGCATTCTAAAACACACACACACACACACACACACACACACACACACACACACATATATATATAATACTTCTATAACATATATATCCATTACTTACAACATTTTTCATTAATGCACATAGAAAAGCTACCTTCAGTGAATTGCATATATATATATATATATATATATATATATATATATATATATATATATATATATATATCCAATACATGCAACATTTTTCATCAATGCATATATAGAAAAGCTACTTTCAGTTGATACTAGTGTGCATGTACTAAAACAATGTACATGTGCAAACACATGCATAGATAACATAAAAAGGCATCTCAATTGATAGTTGAGTTCTGGAAGTTCTTAAACATGAATCCAAAGAGAAGAAATTGTTGGGCAGTTCAATAAAAAAAATTCCAATGGAATGCCATCTTCAATGATCCGTTCATGATCAGATTTTGACATTTTCCATTTCTTAATTTTCATTTTTTTCTTTGATTTAACATCTATCAACTTTATGCGTGTTGCACACACCAAGTGACTATATTGACAACTTATGACATTAGGTTCATAGTCTTCAAAGTAAACAAAATCCCCACTTTGATTAGTTTGTCTGAAAAAATAAACTTCCAGTATAATAGATCCTCCTTCATATGGAAACCTGTGATCATTATAGTTTTCTAATCATTTCATTTTTCATTCAGTGCAATGCATCAAATAAGACTTCACATTTTCATCGTTGTCAGTAGGTGTAATTACAATAAAAACATCTCTTGCACAATAAAACAAACTTAACAAGCTTATGTATTTAAATTTATTTCTAGATCTATATCATTTGAAAGCATATAAAATGTTACCTTCTCTAACAAGATCAACAACTCGATCACCATCAGATGATATTGTAGTCTCCCCTGATTTCATTTCTTCAAACATTGCAACGAACATTTTCCCCTTTGTATTTAGCTCTGTATGTTTCCAATATTTTACATACATTTTGTTTTCACAAACGTCATCGGATTCTGTGTTGTCTATGCAAACATGAAAAAACAAGAATATTTTCTTTTATCCAAATGCAAACACATTTGTAGACAACTTTGTTTTAATTGAATGCAATTTTCGAGTCCCTTTTATTGTTTCAACGTCATTTCCAATTGATCTATCTACATCTTCGATCCCAATATGCCAAAAAAACCTATATATGGAAAATTCAAAGAAGAATGTAAATATGATATCAAAATACCATCAAATGTAATCATTGTGATAAATGTACACTGTTTAAAATTAGATATCTAATCAAAATTAATTTGAATGTACCTTCGCACTTCCCTTGATCGGTTAGTCTGATGGCTTAGAGTAGCGATGCACCATTGAAAAACTTCTTTAGCGTCCACAATTCAGTTTGCATATGGGTTCATTTTATATCTTCGAAGTACTCGTTTTATGCATGCCCCTGCACCATCATGTTCTTGTTTTCCATGGCCAATCTCAAAGAAATTCCAAGAATGTTTAATGTAGGTTTTCTTATGAAGACAACACAACCAAAAGAATGATAGTGAAGATTTGAATTGATCTGCACATCCATCTAACCATATCCAATGTTCATTGAATTTTATTCCACGACTTTTCAAGGAGTCATAAATCTTTCCAAAACAGTGTTGTACAAAATATGTATCATGTGTACAGTCGTCACTGATATAAAAGTGATATTCTTTAATAACATGTCGATTTTCACTGGTGCTTTCTATATGATCAATGTTTTCTTTAACATGTCTATATAGAATATGGACGAGCATGGAGATTGGTCAGAATGATGGTATTCACTCTGAATTTCTTTTTGTGGAACAAATGTGTAGTTTTTCGCAAAATCAATTACTGACAAAATGGTCCCTGGTGAAAAAAATTCACGGGATTTTTTGAATTGCAAGTCTTGTGATCGAGCTCTATGGGAATGCTTGTTGTATTTATAAATTTCTGCCTCAAACTTTCTCAAAAAATCTATCACAAAAATTTATTCTTCTTGTAATTCAATTATTTTAGTACTATTTGAACTTTGAATCGATGTATGGATATATTCATATCTCTTCCATTTCACTTTCATGTTCAAAAATGATTGATCATTTATATCAATATGATATTTGTTTTGAAATTTAGTCAAATTTCCACAATCATTGCATTTTTTACCACCAACACATTTCATTTCGTAAAATAATTCATCGCTTTCTCTTTCACACAGAATTAGAGATATGAAATCACGGATATTGGAAGGAGGAGGTGAATGTTTCCAAAATTTTCTACCCAAATTAAGGAATGTGTCATAATATAACTCAAATTCCACATGATAAAGACAACAACAAGTGTCATGTATGGTGATAGGTTTTACATACCATGGTTTTTTTTGAACAAAAACATTGATTGAGACATGAATTTCACAATTCTCTTCTTTGAACTTGTTGAACAACTCTATCTGAGTGGTTCCAAGAAATGTTTTGCATGTTGTTCACACTGATTTCGTGTTATTCTTCATCTCATCACATCCCTTGCATTTGGTGAAACACGTGATTTTTTCTTCCAATATTCATATATCGTTGAACATTTTCTCCAAGTCTATCTTTGTATGGTTGTCTACAAATAGCTCTCCAACAAGCGAGTTCATCATTTACATCTATTTGCAACCGAAATTTCCGATGTTTGTGCAAATTTTTTCATGAGGTTCGTAATGCTCGTGCCATAGATTTTACCAATAGATTCTCTTTAATGCTTGATGAAACCACTGCCATATGTATTGCTATATGTACAATTGAAACATTTTTCTGTCCAGATCTTCTAATTGAATTTATAGCACTATTTATATTTTGTATCACATTTTCATTTATGAAGTACGTATCAAAAATGTGTTTAACACGATATCGTATAACATGGTCAGCTCTTTTATCTCCATATGTGTGAGTGTCAATATTTTCTAACATCTCATCATCGACATTGATTTCATCTGTACATATTCAAATGAATAGTACATAATAAGTTTACATATTCAATAAATAACTAAATTAATAAATATGTATAATTTCAATAATACATGCATGTGTTCAACATATATATATATATATATATATATATATATATATACCTTGTGATTCAATTTCTTCACTTGAATTTCTTTCAACATTTTCATCATCTTCAATCATTGGTTCAATATCTCTTTCACTTTCTCTTTCCAAATTTTTTATCTCATAGTCAATGTTTTGAGGAATATCTCTCTATGTTTACATTGCAAAATATTTTTCAAATTATTTCATCAAATAAAAATTAAGCTTCATATTTTACACTAGGAAAATTTTAAATATCAAATTCATAATATTTACATTTACATATTTGCTTCAACTTCCAGTTGAGGTTTATTTTCCCTTTCAATATTTGAGAGTGCTTCTCTCTTTCTTTTGCGAGATTCTCTCGTCTCTTCTCTATGTTCCTCAGGGTCTCTTTTTCGATCATATTTTCGTGCGCAATTTCTTAAATTTCCTATGATAATAGAGTATGAAGTTCAAAAAATTTTCTTCAAAAATTTAGACAAAAACTCAATTAAAAAAAAAATCACAAAATATTTAATTTAAAAAAAAAAAAAAAACTCATTTTAAAAATTTTGCAAAAAATACATACTTCAATCCAAAACACTTAATTTAGAAAATCTGAGAAAAAAATGTCTTATAAAAATGAAACAAAGCTCAAAATATTTCCTTCCAAGTCCTGCAAAAAAATTTCATTTAAAAAGTTAGAAAAAAAGTCATTTTAAAAAATCATTATAAAATATTTTCTTGAATCCAAAACATGTACTCCAAAAAAACGTCACTTCAAAAAATACCTCCAAAAAATGTCCATTGAAAATTAATTCCAACTTCTTAAAAAATGCCACTTTAAAAAATACTTCAAAAAGGCCTCTAAAAAAATATCACTTTAAAAAATAGCTCCAAAAAATTGTAGTTTTTAACCCTGAACAAAAATTATCTACACACAAATCTTATAACAGAAAATAAACAATAGCGAGAGCATAAAACATAAAACAGATAAACACAGAGATTTTCCCCTGGATCCCAAATCGGGACAACCAACTTGATATTTCATTATATTCCTTTTAGTGTTACAACACATATATATACATGCCGAAGCATACATAAACCCCAATCCATTAACCCTAGATTAGAACATAATCGTAGTTCCCTTGACCGGTTCTACAAAAAATACCAGGGGCCGAAAACCATCATACCCCCAAACCATGTGCAAAACCATCCACAAAACCATGGGCGCAGACCGCCCACCGGAAATTAAGGACCAAAAAATTTTCATGGAAAGAATGTAACACATACCCAACAAAAATGTCCTTTGAAGATTAAGCTTAAAAAGAGTTCTTTCGAAATTAAGCCTAAAAATATTCCTTTGAAAATTAAGCCCAAAAACTCTAAAAGAAATGAAAATTAAGCCCAAATCCTCTAAAAACAAAATACCTTAAAAAAAATGAAGCCCAAAAAACATCAAAAAAATGTATCACATACCTACAAGAAATGTCCTTTGAATGTACCTCCAAGAAAAGTCCTTAAACTCAAAACAACCTTTTGCAAAAATGTCTTTTGATGGTGCATTAATTTTAAAGTCATTGGATTAATAGTGTGCATTGATTTCAGTGTAAGAAAACAAAATTAGTCACATTTTACATTGATTTCTTTGATATAGTAATTAAACCTATTAATATTAGAGAGCAAGAGAGACAAGATATGATTTTTACTACAACATATCAAGCTAAATATTTAAATGGTTTATGATTCCAATTGTCCTTTTCATATAATGGATGTGAAAATATGACAAAAATAAAAAGGGTGACAACATGAACAATAGAAAAAAAAAATTGATATTGATCAAAATGAATATTATTTGTAATTGAGTACATTCTTATTAATCACATTTTCTATCATTCAATATTATTACATTGTCACTTTTCATTCCAAAAACAATCATCATTTTTCATCATTAAAGTTATTTTACAACATGTATCATCTCAACAAACCGAGGTAATTAAGAAAAATTAAAATTAAAATGGCTCGATAAATATGACACATATTTAGCATATTTAAAATGGTTATATTAATATTAGATGTATTTACATATTATTGATAAAATTAATCATATGTTGCTCATATTATCAATATATTTTCCTTGGCTGAACACGACTGAAACCATCCTAGATCCATCTTAACTCCGGATCTATCAAGCGCCGAGAGGGATCAAATCTCTTGAGGTGCAAACATTTCCTCAAGTTTTTCACTCAAAAAATAGATTTGCACCTTGATGTATTTGATCCCTCTCGACGCTTGATACATCCAGAGTTAAGATGAATCTAAGCTAGTTTTATTAAATAAAAAATAACAATGTTTTAAATTTCTATATATATTTGATAAAGTTTTATTAAATTGAAAAACATTTTTTTATATGAGATAAAAATACATAATTATATTTTACAACATAATATAAATGTGATACATAACATTTAAAAGATTAATAAGAAAAAGACTAATAATGTTTTTGAAAAAGAGACTCGAGTGATTTACCATCTGCATGATGATAAATCATTCACACGACAATAAATCTAAAAATTTTCCATCTTTATATATATATATATATATATATATATATATATATATATATATATATATAATGTGTTAAATTTATATATGTTTGATAAAGTTGTATTGAGATGAAAGCCATTTTTTATATCATAGTTTGATAATGTTGTATAATTGTTTTTTCAACATATAAAATTGATAAATAAAAAATAAATAAGAAAAATAAAATTAATTTAGAAAGCTCAAGATAATGACTCATCTAGATGTAGGGGAATAAAAGGTTTAGCTACCAGCCTAGATCCATCTTAACTACAGATCTATCAAGCACCAAGAGGGATCAAATATATAGAGGTGCAAACCTCTTTTTTGAGTGCAAAACTTGAGTAAAGGCTTGCACCTCAAGAGATTTGATCCCTCTCGGTGCTTGATAGATCCTTAGTTAAGATGGATCTAGGTTGGTTTCAGTCATGTGCGACCAAGGAAAATCTAATGATAATATGAGGAACATGTGATTAATTTTATCAATAATATGTAAATACATCTAATATTAATATAACCATTTTAAATATGCTAAATATGTTTGAGATTTATCGAGTCATTTCAATTCTAAATTTTCTTAGTTACCTCAATTTGTTGAGATGATAAATATTGTAAAATAACTTTAATAATGGAAAATCATCAAATAAAATCTTTGAATGCAAAGTGCCAATATAATAATATTGAATGATAGAAAATGTGAATAATTATAATGTATTTAGTTACAAATAGCCTTCATTGTGATAAATCTCAAACTATTTTCTTCTACTATTCTTATTCTCACCCTTGTTAGTTTTGTCATCTTTCTGTATCAATTATATGAAAAAGAAAGTATAAATCATAAATCTTAAACCATTTAAATATTTAGCTCGAGTTCTTGTAGTAAACACCATACCTTGTCTCTCTTGCTCTCCAATATAATTAGGCTTAATTATTATAACACAAAAATCGTTCTACAATGTCAATAATTTTTTTCGCTTACACTGAAATCAATGCACACTAGTAATCCAATGACCTTAAAACTAATGTACCATCATACATCCAATTAAATTAAATCAGAAATCAACATATACACTGAAATCAATGCATCTAATGCAAGAAATCAAATAAGATTAGAAAACAAAATCTACAGAGAAATCAATGCATCTAATGCAAGTAGTGTAAGAAATAAAATATAATTATAAATCAACATCTACATTGAAATTAATGCATCTAGTGCAAGCAATAAAATAGGATTAGAAATCACCATCTACACTGAAATAAATGCATTTAGTGTGAGCAATCAAATAGAATTATAAATCATCTACATTGAAATCAATGCATCTAGTGCAAGTAATAAAATATTGTTAGAAACCAAATCTACACTAAAATCAATGCATCTAGTGCAGGCAAACAAATAGGATTATAAATCACCATCTACACTTAAATCAATGCATCTATTGTAAGAAATATTGTTCCCTCTCTCCCCACTCCATATATATCTATATGTCCCTCCATCTCTCCTTCTTTGTCTCTTTATCTCACCCACAAAAACACACAAACACTCTCACTCCATATGTATCAGTCTCTTTGTCCCTCCCTCCCTGTCTCCACCTATCTCTTCTTTCTCTTTACCTTCCATCTATATTTCTATCTCCCTTTGTCTCTATATATAAACCCCAAAACATACACTCTCTTTCTCCAATCTATCTATATATCACTCCCACCTCCTCTCCCTCACTCTCTCTCTCTTCCCCTTCCCTTCCTCACCCCCATTTCCATCTCTCTTCCCTCCTGCTATCCTCTCATTCTCTCTCTCTCTCTCCAACTTTAACTCTCTGTATATTTCTTCATACCTCCCTCTCTCTCCCCCTCCATCTCCATCTCTATTTCCCTACCTCTCTCCACTCTTTCTCTTCCTTTATCTCCCACCTCTCTCTCTTAACCTTTTAACTTTGTAACTATATACCTCTCTCTCTCCTTCTCTCCCCCATTCTCTCAATCTCTTATTATTTGTCTCTTTATCTCACCCCCAAACATACACACTCTCTCTCCATCTCTTCCTTGTCACTCCCTCACTCTCTCGACTTGTTACTCTCCATGTATTTCTTCTTCCCTCCCTCTCTCCCCATCCAACTCCATCTCTCTATCCATCCCTATCTCCCCCTCCAAATCCATCTCTATATCCCTCAGTCTCTCCCCATTCAGCTCCCTCTCTCAATCCCTCCCTCTCCCCCCCCTACGACTCAATCTCTCTATCCCTCCCTCTCTCCTCCTCTCTCTCAATTCCCCTCTCTATTCCTTCCTCTCTATCCCTTTCTCTCCTACCTCCGTCTCTCTTCCCCCATCACTCACTCTTTCCCCTAAAATCCTCCATATTCCCCCATCACTCTCTTCCTCTCTCTCAAGTACTCTCTCTCATCCTTCCTCTCTCTCCCTTTATCAGTTCCCTCCCTCTATATTCACCGCCCCTTCTCTCTCTCTCTATTTTCCCTCAAATCCTCTCTCTCCCCCCATCACTCTATCTCTCTCTCCAACTATGTTACTATATCCCTCTTTTTCTTCTTCCCTTTCCTTATCTCCCCCCTTGTCTCCATTACTCCTTCTATGTCTCTTTACCTCACCCCTAAACATACACACTCTCTTTCCATATCTCCCTTGTCACTCCCTCTCACTCCACTTCTCACTCTCTATGTCTTTCTTCTTATATCCCCCTCCAAATTTACCTCTCTATCCCTCCCTCTAATCCTTCCTCTCTCTCCCTTTCTCTCCTACCTCCCTCTCTCTTCCCCTCTCCCTCTCTCTCTCTCTCACTCTCTACCCTCTAATCTTTTCTCCTTCTCCCTCCCTCTCTCCTTCTCTCTCTCTCTCACCTCCATATTTATGTCTCCCTATGACTCTCTTACCCTTCTCTACCTCTCTCACTCCTCTCCCTCTCTCTCTCTTCATTCCTCCTCTCTTCTCTCCTTTAGTTTATCTCAATCTCTCCCTTGTCACTTCCTCTATTTCTCCACCTCTATCATATGTATATGTTCTTCCCTCCCATATATATCTAGACTTTATATATATATATATATATATATATATATATATATATATATATATATATATATATATATAAACTCAAGATATATATAAGAGTGAGATATATCTATATATATATAACTCCTATCCCTCTCTCTATATCCCTCCCTCTCTCCTTATCTCTCTCAAGTCCCCTCTCTATTCCTTCCTCTCTCCCCCTTTCTCTCCCACCTCCTTCTCTCTTCCCCCATCACTCACTCTTTCTCCTAAAATCCTCTATATTCCCCCATCACTCTCTTCCTCTCTCTCAAGTACTCTCTCCCATCCTTCCTCTCTATCCCTTTATCACCTCCATCCTTCTATATTCACCCCCCCGTCTCTCTCTCTCTCTCTCTCTGCCCTCAAAATCTCTCTCGTCCCCCATCACTCTATCTCTCTATGTATTTCTTCTCTCCCTCCCTCCTTCTCTCTTCCCCTTCCCTTCCTCTCCCCCGCTTCTATCTCTCTTCCTTCCTGCTATCCTCTCTTTCTCTCCCTCCATCTTCCTTATTACTCTCTCTCTCTCTCTCTCTCTCTCTCTCCAAATGTTACTCTCTATGTATTTCTTCTTACCTACCTCTCTCTCCCCTTCCATCTCCATCTCCATCTCTCTTTCCCAACCTCTCTCCACTATTTCTCTTCCTTTATCTCCCACCTCTCTCTCTTCACCTTCTAAGTTTGTAACTATATGCCTCTACCTATCCTTCTCCCCCCCATTCTCTCAATCTCTTATTCTTTGTCTCTTTATCTCACCCCCAAACATACACACTCTCTCTCTCCATCTCTCCCTTGTCACTCCCTCACTCTCTCCACTTGTTACTCTCTATGTATTTCTTCTTCCCTCCCTCTCTCCCCATCCAACTCCATCTCTCTATCCATCTCTATCTCCCTCTCCAACTACATCTCTCTATCCCTCAGTCTCTCCCCATTCAGCTCCATCTCTCAATCCCTCCCTCTCCCCCCCTACAACTACATATCTCTATCCCTCCCTCTCTCCTTGTCTCTCTCAAGTCCCCTCTCTATTCCTTCCTCTCTCCCCCTTTCTCTCCTACCTCCCTCTCTCTTCCCCCATCATTCACTTTTTCCCATACAATCCTCTATATTCCCCCATCAGTCTCTTCCTCTCTCTCAATACTCTCTCTCATCCTCCCTTTCTCTCCCTTTATCACCTCCCTCCCTCTATATTCACCCCCCCTTGGCTCTCTCTCTCTCTCTCTTCCCCCATCACTCTATCTCTCTCTCCAACTATGTTATTATATCCCTCTTTTTCTTCTTCCCTCACCTTCTCTCCCCCCCTTGTCTCCATCACTCCTTCTATGTCTCTTTATCTCACCCCTAAACATGCACACTCTCTCTCCATCTCTCCCTTGTAACTCCCTCTCACTCCACTTCACACTCTCTATGTCTTTCTTCTTATCTCCCCCTGCAAATTTATCTCTCTATCCCTCCCTCTCATCCTTCCTCTCTCTCCCTTTCTCTCCTACCTCTCTCTCTCTCTCTCTCTCTCTCTCTCTCTCGCTACCCTCCAATCCTTTATCCTTATCCCTCCCTCTCTGCTTCTCTCTCTCTTTCACCTCCATATTTATGTCTCCCTCTCACTCTCTTACCCTTCTCTACCTCTCTCACTCCTCTCCCTCTCTCTCTCTTCATTCCTCCTCTCTGTTGTCCTTGACATTATCTCAATCTCTCCTTTGTCATTCCCTCTATTTCTCCACCTCTATCATATGTCTATGTTATTCTCTCCCATATATATCTAGAGCTTATATATATATATATATATAAAGTTATTAAATTTAATCATTTTAATATTCTAATAACAATAATATTAATAATATTAATGTTAAGGTTCGTAATGTTTTTTTGCATGGTATTATTATTAAATTGGTCCATGGTATTTGGTCCATAGGCTTAAAATATAATTAGATGTTGATTTCTACTCATATTTGATATATTTTTATTTACTTACCTTGCCTTTTTATACCTCTTTTATAAATATGGTATTTGGCCCATGGTATTCTACCCATGGTATTTGGCCTATAGGTTTCACCTAATTAAAACTTATTTTTGATTTTTTGTAAATATAAAGAGCTTTATGGAGTAAATATAAAAAGAGGTTTTATTTATTTACCATACCTCTAGTTTATTTATATTTATATTTATATATTTATTTACCATATCTGCTGAGTATAAAAAGAAGTTTTATTTATTTACCATACCTCTCGTTCATTTATATTTTTATTTATTTACCATATCTCTTTTTTGAGTGTTCTTAAAACTCTTGATAATTTAAATTTATTTTTAATTGTTTATTTATATGGTTATGTAAATTATTTTTAAAACCGACATTATTTATATTTTATTTCGGCTTCCAACATACTTACACATCAAGGTCATACTGGACTATAGAATGCACCTCTCAACACTTGATAATAATGTTCTAATCTTATATATATTTAATAAAATTTTATTGAATTGAAAAACATTTTTTTATATGAGATAAAAATACATAACTATATTTTAGAAATCTAAAAGTAATACATAACATTTAAAAAATTAATAAGAAAAAGACTAATAATGTTTTTGAAAAAGAGACTTGATCAATTTTGACGATAAATCATTCACACGACAATAAATCTAAAAAATTTCCATCTTTTTATTTATATATATATATATATATATATATATATATATATATATATATAATATAATATGGTGTAAATTTATATATGTTTGATAAAGTTGTATTGAGATGAAAGCCATTTTTTATATCCTAGTTTGATAATGTTGTATAATTGTTTTTTCAACCAATAAAATTGATAAATAAATAATAAATAAGAAAAATAAAATTAATTTAGAAAGCTCAAGATAATGACTCATCTAGATATAGGGGAATAAAGGTTTAGCTACGAGTCTAGATCTATCTTAACTAGATTTATCTTAACTACGGATCTATCAAGCACCGAGAGGGATCAAATATCTAGAGGCTCAAACCTCTTTTTTGAGTGCAAAACTTGAGGAAAGGTTTGCACCTCAAGAGATTGGATCCCTCTCGGCACTTGATAGATCTGTAGTTAAGATGGATCTAGGTTAGTTTCAGTCGTGTGACCAAAGAAAATCTATCGATAATATGAGGAACATGTGATTAATTTTATCAATAATATGTAAATACATCTAATATTAATATAACCATTATAAATATGATAAATATGTTTCAGATTTATCGAGTCATTTCAATTTTAAATTTTCTTAGTTATCTCAATTTTTTGAGATGATAAATATTGTAAAATAACTTTTCCAATATAATAATATTGAATGATAGAAAATTTCAATAATTAGAATGTATTTAGTTATGAATAGCCTTCATTGTGATAAATCTCAAACTATTTTCTTCTACTATTCTTATTCTCACCCTTGTTAGTTTTGTCATCTTTCCATATCGATTATATGAAAAAGAAAGTATAAATCGTAAATCATAAACCATTTAAATATTTAGCACGAGTTCTTGTAGTAAACACCATACCTTGTCTCTCTTGCTCTCCAATATTATCAGGTTTAAATATTATAACACAAAAATCGTTCTACCATGTCAATAATTTTTTTCGCTTACACTGAAATCAATGTACACTAGTAATCCAATGACTTTAAAACTAATGTACCATCATACATCCAATTACATAAAATCAGAAATCAACATATACACTGAAATCAATGCATCTAATGCAAGAAATCAAATAAGATTAGGAAACAAAATCTACAGAGAAATCAATGCATCTAATGCAAGTAATCAAATAGGAATAGAAATCAACATCTACACTCAAATCAATGCATCTAGTGCAAGTAAGAAGAAATCAACATATACACTGAAATCAATGCATTTAATGCAAGAAATCAAATAAGATTAGGAAACAAAAATTAAAGAGAAATCAATGCATCTAATGCAAGTAATCAAATAGGATTAGAAATCAACATCTACACTCAAATCAATGCATCTAGCGCAAGTAAGAAAATAGGATTAGAAACCAAAATATACACTAAAATCAATGCATCTAGTGCAAGAAATCAAATAGGATTATAAATCACCATCTACACTGAAATCAATGCATTTAGAGCAAGAAATCAAATAGGATTAGAAATAATTTATATTGAAATAAAGGCATGTAGTGTAAGAAATCAAATATAATTATAAATCAACATTTACATTTAAATTAATGCATCTAGTGCAAGCAATAAAATAGGATTAGAAATCACATCTACACTGAAATAAATGCATTTAGTGCAAGCAATCAAATAGAATTATAAATCATCTACATTGAAATCAATGAATCTAGTGCAAGTAATAAAATATCGTTAGAAACCAAAATCTACACTAAAATCAATGCATCTATTGTAATAAATATTATTCCCTCTCTCCCCACTCCATATATATCTATATATCCCTCCATCTCTCCTTCTTTGTCTCTTTATCTCACCCCCAAAAACACACAAACACTCTCACTCCATATGTATCAATCTCTTTGTCCCTCCCTCCCTATCTCCATCTATCTCTTCTTTCTCTTCACCTTCCATCTATATCTCTATCTCCCTTTGTCTCCCTATATCAACCCCATAACATACACTCTCTTTCTCCAATCTATCTATCTATCACTCCCTCCTTCTCTCCCTCCCTCTCTCTCTCTCTTCCCCTTCCCTTCCTCTCCCCCGCTTCTATCTCTCTTCCCTCCTTCTATCCTCTCTTTCTCTCCCTCCATCTTCCTTATCAATTCTTCTCTCTCTCTCTCTCTCTCCAACTTTTACTCTCTATGTATTTATTCTTACTTCACTCTCTCTCCCCCTCCATCTCCATCTCTCTTTTCCTACCTCTCTCCACTCTTTTTCTTCCTTTATCTCCCACCTCTCTCTTTCTTCACCTTCTAACTTTGTAACTATATACCTCTCTCTCTCCTTCTCTCCCCCAAACATACACACTCTCTCTCCATCTCTCCCTTGTCACTCCCTCACTATCTCCACTTGTTACTCTCTATGTTTTTCTTCTTCCCTCCCTCTCTTCCCATCCAACTCCATCTCTCTATCCATCCCTATATCCCCCTCCAACTTCGTCTCTCAATCCCTCAGTCTCTCCCCATTCAGCTCCATCTCTCAATCCCTCCCTCTCCCCCCCTACAACTCCATCTCTCTATCCCTCCCTCTCTCCTAC
Source organism: Pinus albicaulis (assembly GCA_034641835.2). Classification (NCBI taxonomy): domain Eukaryota; kingdom Viridiplantae; phylum Streptophyta; class Pinopsida; order Pinales; family Pinaceae; genus Pinus; species Pinus albicaulis. The sequence goes on from CM076570.1 coordinate 815,076,431, forward strand.
TCTCTCTCAAGTCCCCTCTCTATTCCTTCCTCTCTCTCCCTTTCTCTCCTACCTCCCTCTCTCTTCCCCCATCACTCACTCTTTCCCCTACAATCCTCTATATTCCCCCATCACTCTCTTCCTCTCTCTCAAGGATACTTTCCCATCCTTCCTCTCTTTCCATTTATTGCCTCCCTCCCTTTATATTCACCCCCCCACCCCTCCTCTCTCTCTCTCTCTGTGTGCCCTCAAATCCTCTCTCTTCCCCCATCACTCTATCTCTCTCTCCAACTATGTTACTATATCCCTCTTTTTCTTCTTCCCTCTCCTTATCTCCCCCCTTGTCTCCATCACTCCTTCTATGTCTCTTTACCTCACCCATAGACATACACACTCTCTCTCCATCTCTCCCTTGTCACTCCCTTACACTCCACTTCTCACTCTCTATGTATTTCTTCTTATCTCCCCCTCCAAATTTGTCTCTCTATCCCTCCCTCTCTCCTCCTCTCATCCTTCCTCTCTCTCCCTTTCTGGCCTACCTCCCTCTCTCTTCCCCTCTCTCTCTCTCTCTACCCTCCAATCCTTTCTCCTTCTCCCTCCCTCTCTCCTTCTCTCTCTCTCTCACCTCCATATTTATGTCTCCCTCTCACTCTCTTACGCTTCTCTACCTCTCTCACTACTCTCCCTCTCTCTCTTCATTCCTCCTCTATGCCCTCCTTCAGTTTATCTCAATCTCTCCCTTGTCACTCCCTCTATTTCTCCACCTCTATCATATGTCTATGTTCTTCCCTCCCATATATATCTAGAGTTGATATATAAATATATAAACTCAAGATATATATAAGAGTGAGATATATATATAACTCCTATCCCTTTCTCTCTATCCCTCCCTCTCTCCTCCTCTCTCTCAAGTCCGCTCTCTATTCCTTCCTCTCTCTCCCTTTCTCTTCTACCTCCCTCTCTCTTCCCCCATCACTCAATCTTTCTCCTAAAATCCTCTATATTCCCCCATCACTCTCTTCCTCTCTCTCAAGTACTCTCTCCCTTTATCACCTCCCTCCCTCTATATTCACCCCCCCAGCTCTCTCTCTCTCTCTCTACCCTCAAATCCTCTCTCTTCCCCCATCACTCTATCTCTCTATGTATTTATTCTCTCCCTCCCTCTCTCTCTCTTCCCATTCCCTTCCCCTCCCCCGCTTCTATCTCTCTTCCCTCCTGCTATCCTCTCTTACTTTCCCCCCATCTTCCTTATTACTCCTTCTCTCTCTCTGAGAGAGAGAGAGAGACTCTCTCTCTCTCCAACTTTTACTCTCTATGTATTTCTTCTTACCTACCTCTCTCTCCCCCTCCATCTTCATCTCTCTTTCCCTACCTCTCTCCACTCTTTCTCTTCCTTTATCTCCCACCTCTCTCTCTCTCTCGATCTCTCCCTCTTCACCTTCTAAGTTTGTAACTATATGCCTTTCTCTATCCTTCTCTCCCCAATTCTCTCAATCTCTTATTATTTTTCTTTTTATCTCACCCCCAAACATACACACTCTCTCTCCATCTCTCCCTTGTCACTCCCTCACTCTCTCCACTTGTTACTCTCTATGTATTTCTTCTTCCCTCCCTCTCTCCCCATCCAACTCCATCTCTCTATCCATCCCTATCTCCCCCTCCAACTAAATCTCTCTATCCCTTAGTCTCTCCCCATTTAGCTCCATCTCTCAATTCCTCCCTCTCCCCCCCCCCTACAACTCCATCTCTCTATCCCTCCCTCTCTCCTCCTCTCTCTCGAGTCCCCTCTCTATTCCTTCCTCTCTCCCCCTTTCTCTCCTACCTCCCTCTCTCTTCCCCCATCACTCACTCTTTCCCCTACAATCCTCTATATTCCCCCATCACTCTCTTCCTCTCTCTCAAGTACTCTCTCTCATCCTTCCTCTCTCTCACTGTATATTCACCTTCCCCGCACCCCCCCACTCTCTCTCTCTCTCTCTCTCTCTCTCTCTGCCCTCAAATCCTCTCTCTTCTCCCATCACTCTATCTCTCTCTCCAACTATGTTATTATATCCCTCTTTTTCTTCTTCCCTCACCTTCTCTCCCCCCTTGTCTCCATCACTCCTTCTATGTCTCTTTATCTCACCCCTAAATATGCACACTCTTTCTCCATCTCTCCCTTGTCACTCCCTCTCACTCCACTTCTCACTCTCTATGTCTTTCTTCTTATCTCCCCCTCCAAATTTATCTCTCTATCCCTCCCTCTCATCCTTCCTCTCTCTCCCTTTCTCTCCTACCTCCCTCTCTCTTCCCCCCTCTCTCTCTCTCTACCCTCCTATCCTTTCTCCTTTTCCCTCCCTCTCTACTTCTCTCTCTCTCTCTCACCTCCATATTTATGTCTCCCTCTCACTCTCTTACCCTTCTCTACGTCTCTCACTCTTCTCCCTCTCTCTCTCTTCATTCCTCTTCTCCGCTCTCCTTCAGTTTATCTCAATCTCTCCCTTGTCACTCCCTCTATTTCATGGTATTTGGCCCATGGTATTCTGCTTATGGTATTAACAATAATTTGTCCCATGGTATTTGGCCCATAGGTTTCACCTAATTAAAACTTATTTTTTAGTTTTTGTAAATATAAAGAGCTTTATGGAGTAAATATAAAAAGATGTTTTATTTATTTACAATACCTCTATAGTTTATTTATAATTATATTTATATGTTTATTTACCATCCCTGCTGAGTATAAAAAGAGGTTTTATTTATTTACCATATCTCTTTTTTGAGCGTTCCTAAAACATGTGCCTCTCAGCTCAATAAAGACACATGGTAAAAAAATATTGATAAACTAGGAATGCACAAATTGTTCATATAGATATGCTAGTTCATATATGATATATTATGGTTTGATAAATATTTGTTCATTATTTATATGTTAAATGATCAAATTTTTTGGAATTAAACGTTTCATACTTACGAAGTATTTCAGGACAGAAAACCATAATATTATATTACGGAATTGAATAAATGTTCTGAAATAATGCCATGTGTCATAATACGCTGTGTAATAATGTTTTCTTTTTAATTTTGATAGAAAGTGAATTTTAATTGAAAAAATAATATATAAATTAGTTTTAATTTTAAATATAATATATTCAAACTCATATATAAGACAATTTAGTTTAATTCAATTTTCATATGTTAATTTTAATTTTAATTTTAATGTTTTCAAAAAAAAGTTTTTTTTTCGAGTTTTAATTGTAATTAAGTTTAATTTGTTTTTTAAAGTGAGTACATGTCATTTATTATTATGAATATTTTTCTGAAATAAGGCACGTTTTTTTTTTATAATTAATGAATGTTTGAAAGATTTTTTTTTTCGGTAGTCCTGCAAAAGTTTGGTGTTTATTTTATTATTAGTAGATTTTGCGAAGTGCAGAGGTATTGAAGCTTGAATGTTTCTTCTCTACAATGAATTACATCTATTGTCTCACACATGAATTTTTGTTAATTTTGAAAATATACATTAATATTAATATATTAATTTTTTGAAAATCATGCTTTCACATTTCATGTCTTAATGTGTTTAATTTTGATCGAATGTGAATTTTAATTCAAAAATTATTATATAGATTAGTTAGAATTTTTAATATATATTGATTTTTTTTTGTAAGATAGTCTAAATTCTATTAATTAGCAAAATATGTTACATTTCATGGTATGAGCCGAGCAATTTATCCTATTCCTTATCTCAATTGTCTCCAAAATAGCAAAAGAAGGGGTTTCCCATGATAGGGAAACCAACCCTTCAATTGTCTAGAAAACTTTGAAGCAACTATCCTTTCTAAAGCACTATATAAAACTGGAAAATCTACATATGTCAAATATATCGAAAAGAGAACTATGGCGCATAAAACATGACCTGTAGTCCTTGTTGGCTTCCTCATTTTGGTCTGCATCAAGTCATGCGGGTTCTTCGTCTGTCACTGGGCTTCCGTAGATGTGAGCTATTCCTTCTTCCTCCTCCTTGAAGACGTAAGACACTTTGGGCGGAACTTCATTATCATTAGCCCTCCTCCAGACACCTTCAGTAAAGTAGTGCTAGAGGTTGGGAATGTACAGAGAGGAGGCCTTAACATGCAGGCATTCCAATTGGGAGGAGGCGTCAGGGCATGGGGGATGGTGGACTTGCCATATTTCCATTTAACTCTGGGCAGGGGCAGCAGAGAGGGCTCAACATTGTTGATGATGGAAGCCGTAGGTGGACCTGTGGAGGTGGAGGAGCTCTCAGAAGGTATGGCAATAAACTGAAAAAATGGGGTAGAGGTGGGCTCCTCTTCGGAATTGAAGAATCTGTCAGTTGAGTCCCTGGTCAGCCCGGCTAGAAGAGCACCCTGAACGCTGCTACAACGTGGATTTTATCGTAGTCGCGGTGCCATGGAGTTGCAGGAAGAGTAGAGGGTTGGTTTGAGGTGTAGAGGGAAGGAAAAGTAGAGAAGAAGAGTTGCGATGGGGATGCATGGGAGAGCGGGGATGAAAATGTGTGGGAGAGGGCACAAGGGAGAATTTATGGTTGTTCCCCTCAGATTGAGAACCTAGTTTGAGGCCCTCAAATACATTAATTGCATTAACTTATGCCTGGTGTTACGTGGTGCTGGCAGCAAGTCACGACATCGTTGATCCCATCCTGGTTGCATCATCGATCATCGTGGGAGGGTGTGCCTGTTTGCTGGAAGGCATGTCTGTCATGTCACCTAGATCTAGGAGTTCAATATATATTGAAATTAATACATAAGATAATTAGATTTATTTTTTATATGATAATTTCAATTTTAATTCTTTCAAATAACGAATGTGGTAATTTATAATAAAGTGTGTTTTTTTTTAATGTTTTAATTTTAATGCATTTGAACTCTTTCGGAGTTAGGACTCATCCAAAGTGACTCGCCTCATTTATTATTATGGTGATATCTATGTAATTAACTAGCTTTATTTTATATTATTAATAGATTTTAAAGAGTGCGGAGATATGCACAATGAAAGTCTCACTTTCCCATGACTTCCCTTTTTCTTTGTTTCCTTCTTGCAACCTACACCTTGCTCTGTGGTTCTTTCCCTTCTTCTTGAGTAAACTTTGTCCATGATCTCAAACGTATGAAACTTCCATCTATTTGTATGAGTCATTGCCCGATAATTTGTTTGGACAAATGCATCTTCTTAATTCGGGTCAACTTGTGATTTTGTGCACATCCACCCCTTATCATTAAGGTCCCTTGGTGTATTGAGCAAGCAACGCCTCATCGAGTGCTAGGATGCCTTTCCAGGCATGCCCAGTGTGCAGGTTCTCATGTCATCATGTACAACATATCGCCAAACTTATTTCTTCACTAAAATCAACCTTGCTTATTTTTCATGTCATGTCGATTGGCGCTTATGTCACCTAGTACTACCCATCAGACATCTCACCCAACCCATTGTAATAAGCCCTCATTGGTTTTCCCTGGAAAAAAAATATAAGACCAAGGTGATGGGACATGTATTCCAACTCAAATGGAGGGAAAAATATCAATTAGCATAATTTTGAGGTCTAAAATGGGTATCCTAAGGAAATTATAAAATAATAGTGGAAATAATAAAATAAGATTAGATTACATCATCAAATTCTAGAGGGAAAAAAATAAAAAAACTACTTTTTGAACTCGTATTTTGAACCTATATCCCTATAGGTTTACTCAAATTCCAAGTGGGAACACTTGTTGGATGCATAATTTGATTTATCGTAAGAGGAGTACCCATATTTCATTCTTTCGGCTCACCCTTCTACACGAGAAATGAGAAATATATGAAAAACATGATTGAACTCACACTTTTCATGTATTTCTGATTTTTTTATAACAGGGTGTTGACGGGAAAAATTGTCTGGCCAACAGTAGGGGATCTCCCCGGTAGAAAGTCCCAATTAGACCTTGAACTATTTGGAATAGGGATCCCATTCGAGGTGTGGGTCCGACTACCGCTTAAGTCACCTTCCCTTTGGTCTCAAAAGAACTCGATCGAACCTGCGGACACACACTTATTCACATGATACAAGATACATGGTTGATGCATTAAACACATATATAACACTATGCATAGCAAGACAAATAATAAAACATACACGCCGAAGGAGGCGTTGTTAACAACACATCTTTGGGGTTATGCTAGTAGGCTATCTGACCACAAAAGAAATAGTTCTTTATGGTGAGATGTCCCTTTACTTCTTGAAAGATAAAATGAAATGCTAATAAACAAAGTCATTAACATCCATTAAGAAAGTGATTAAACTAAAAATATTTAACACAAGTACAGGAAACCATAATGCATAAATGATGCCATTAAGAGTGCAGTTTCAATAATCAAAAGATGTTTGAAACTGTATAGAAATACTCATAGTGTTCGCACAACAAAACACATCAGATCCAAAAGGAGTTTCAATAGGTATCTGTATTCATATGCAAAAGGAGTGTTATCTTTCAATAAAATGTTGTATATCTCTCTAGTCCCAAAAAAAAGATCCTTTACATTTTCCCCGGAGGGAGTTTTATAGAACAAAACTTGCCCTTTGGGCTTCCTGACTCTTCGCCTGCCTGCGTGTTGAGCTACCTTGCAACCCAGAAGGTGACTGCAACCTGCGACCTGGCTGGTGAGTGCGACCTGCGACCTAGCTGGGCGGTGCGACCTGCCTCTAAATGCTACCAGCGACTTACCTCCACTAAGCTATGAAGATGAGTGCGCAATTGTGAGGTCAGGGGCATCAATCTGTTGTTCTTTGAGGAAATCTTGCCAGGTCTGATACTCTGCTGCTATGGGGGAAACTAGAGGGACCTCTTCTTTCAATCGATTCATGCACTCCAAAGCATTTGGGACTAGAGTTTCCCTTTTCTGTGAGATCTGGTTGGAAAGAGAGACGATCTTGATATAAATCCACATTGGCGTGACAAGAAACTGACCCATATTTTCTCGTGATGCTACAAGATCGGGGGCGGCAACAGCTTGCTTAATGGGCTACAGAAATGACGGATCTCTTGATCTACTTGTTCCCAGGTTTTCCCCTCGTCCAATGCCCCTAGCGAAGGAATGTGGTGAAGGATGTGCATCAAGTCGATGCCGTTGATCAGGTGTTCATATGCAGACATTAATTTGTCCAAATCCTTGGATAGCTTATCCTTGGACTGCATTTTCATACGGATTTGGACTTTGGCATCTTACGTATGAATCCAATCCTTCTTTGGAAAATGCTCAGGAGCCTGAGGGTACCACACTGTCTAGTCCACCATTCTATCCAAGGCAGCTGAGGCCTCCTTTAGCTGCTCGTGTGTCTGCTTAGTCTTCGCTCGTGCTCTTACCAATGGGGTGACTGTTTGTTTTATGGTGAACATTTCCCCATACACCTGCCTCATGGTCACCTCTAATACATCGCACTCCTTTAGAATGGCAAGCGGAACTTCATTGACAGGGGGAGTTTTGTTTCGGAGTTGTTGAACCTCCTCTTTCAATGCTGCCCTTTCCTGTTCTTCCCTTTTCTCCTGCTGCTCTGCTTCTTGTAATCTATTTTGTAGAGAAATGATCTCTCTACTCATTTTGGTCACATTTTCTTTCGTGGCCGCAGTGAAAGCTGTGCCAGCAGATGCTATCATCACGGGATTAGTCCTCGTATCGTGGACTATGTCTTTTCCGGTTGTGACCATGGATGTGGCGGAAGGATTTTGTGATAGGCTTATTCTTTTCTCTTGTCGGATTTTGAAGGAGAATTGATCGAATGTGAGCCTGGTGAGGTTGAATACCTTCTCCTCTTGCCCCTAGGAGGTGCTGGCATCAGAGAGCGTAGGTCATGTACTGACTAGAGGTACCTCAAGGGGAGATACCTCGATGTCTTCTAGCATTTCATCCTCTTCTTCTTTCTTCTTCTTTTCCTCCTCTTCCCTTTGGAGGTGTTCAACTTTTGCCTTCTCATGTTCTCTCTTCTGCCTGAGCTTCGCTTCTGCCGCTGCTTCTATTTCGACTTTCCTCTTCTGTTCGGCTACTGCAGCTTGCTCTGCTTTCTTCTGGCAGTCAGCTTCCACTTTGTCTAGATATTTCTTGAGTTCCTATTCTGCTGCAACCTTCGCCTCTTTTTCCTCCTTTTCCTTCTTGGCCTCCTCGGCCTGCTTCTTCTTCTGTTCTGCCCTTAGGCTCTTCTTGCGTTTATCCACGTCCTCTTTCATTTTCTTTTCTCTCTCTTGCTGGGCTTTGGCCTCTATTTCTTTCTTTTGGGTAGAGGTACTATGCCCTGTACTGGTCTGAGGCTTCTTAGCTAGAGAGGAAGAAGCACCTCCTAATTTATGACTCCTTTCTTCCAAGGTTTGGTCATCTGAGTCTTCTTGGCCAAAGTCTGCCCCCGGAGCAAGTTTTCTATCTGCATCGTACTAGTTCCTTCTTTCATCTTCTCCCGGGTGTTAAATATGTTGATAGTTCCATTTGAATTTAGCCTTCTTGCAATGTTCAGGAACTATCCACTCTGGGTCGTATGTTCGGTATTCTAAAGCTCCAAAGCAATAACTTTTCCTCTCTTCTCCCTCTGCCTCTACCTCTCTGAAGTCTTTAACTATGTATGCGTCGATAGTGAGGGGTAGCGCGGGCCACGGTTTCTTCTTATCTTTGGATAGGACCCTGGAGAAACCTGAGGACATTTGGAAGCAGACCTCTTGCATGAGCACTCTATCTGTAATGAAACGAGGCATAGCATGTGGTGCCCTAAACGAGCCAAAGACTCGGATGAATGTATATTCGGTGAAAGGGAACCAATGCGCCACTTGGATTAGTGTATCCCTCGCTCGCCAAGACATGCAAGGGGCGTCTTGGCCGAATAATTTATTTTATAGAGCGGGGATGAAAACTTGGAAGATTGCCTCTATGTCTTGTTTATACCTGGATTCCCAAAACACCTTGGTTTGCAGATGAATTGCATGGGTCTGTTTGGGATCCCATTTATGTACCCATCCCTCTAAATGTAACCTCGAACAGACGGCATCCAATAAATAAGAGGCCATATAGAATTCAGAGGGCATTTCTTCATCCGGTGCCAATGCTGAGGATAAATTTGTATGCATGGAGGTCATCAATATGCTAGCCTAGTTGAAACAAGTGTCATGCACTGTGACATATTCCATGAGAGTTGCCCATGTGCCATTGAAGGTGGTGGCATCGGGGTGCCTGTACAATATGCAAAGCATGGCATCTACTAATTATATACTTTCCTCATGCTCGCCACTGGATATTTCTAGTCTTTCTTGACCTTAAACTTATCAGGCTCCTCCCACCATTGCCTTATAGTGTCAACTACAGGGACTGCATGAGCAATGGCCCAATCTTCTGTGAATTCTTCTTCTCGCTCAGGAAAAGAGTAATAAACATGGGCGTCTGAGCCTTTGAGCGTTGTGAAAGCCTTGCCTTCGCTGTCTCTGATCACGAACTTCTTGGGATCTATTCTCTATATAATCCAATCTATCACCTCTGGGCATGGGAATATGGCCGGGTGAGCACCTGCGAGATGTAGCTTGGATCTTTTAACCTGTAAGTATATTTCCTGATCCGGGAGGTCTTCTGGGAATTCTGTTTTGGCAAACTCTTAGTACACTTGGTACCAACACATGCTGTCCCCTTTGGCAAATGTGCAAAGGGTTTCTTTGTATATCGGGGGTGGGGACATTGGCATTTCCATCTCTACATATTCCACTTCCAAGTCTTTATCTTTCTTCCGAGACACTGGAGGTCCCATGTCGCTGGAATCCAAGAGGAAAGGTATACACTCCAAGTCTGCATCCAATTCACCTGTCATATTCATGAAATATTCCCAAGATAAGAAAGAGCCATGATGATATAAGACCAATTACAATTTATCAATTACTTCAACTAGGACACAGGCAAAACTGAATAAATGGCCTAATGGGTCACGGGGTCGCAAGTTGCAAGAAAATGGCCAAGGTGCGACCTTGCGAACTTGCGATTGGGTCGTAGGGTCGCGAGGTCGTGGATTGTGAAAAAAATGAAGATGTGACCTTGCGACCTTGCGAATGGGTCGCTGGGTCGCGAGGTCGCAAATTTCAGAAAAAAGCGAAAACGCAACCTTGCGACCTTGCGACTGGGTCGCGGGGTCGCTAAGTCGCAGATTGCGGAAAATGGAAGGGATTCGACCTTGCAACCTTGCGACTAGGTCGCAGGGTCGCGGGGTCACAAGTTTCAAGAAACCGGAGAGAATGCAACCTTGCGACCTGGCGACTAGGTCGTGGGGTCGTGGGGTCGCAAGTCGTGCTAGGGCTTGCCGGGGTTTTTGGGCGCACGTGGTGTGGAGTTGTTTTCCCTTTAACTAGAAAACTACAAGGCTAAATGGGTCCAGATAGAGTCAAGGGATAGCTTTTGGAGTAGGGAATAGGCCATGAGAAGCTGGGTAAGAAATTGTGATGAGTTGGGCAAGTGTGGTGAAAACTGGAATCAGAAGGAAACCCTAAGCAAGAAATGAAAACAATGGCTAAGGCAAATGACAATTTAAAGGCTGAGAAATGTAGGGATTTGGCAAGAATAATCAAAAAGGAAACAATAGGAGGAAAAAAGGCAACTTACCCAGGAAAATCGCGCTCCAGTCGACCTGTCAGAGCCATTTTTTCTATCCGTTGCCTATGCAAAATGTGACCTAGCGACCTCCAATATATAAAAGGGTCGCACGTGCAGGCCATTAATGAGGTCGCAAAGTTGCATGGCGAGGTGGTTTGAGGGGAGTACAACCCCGCTACCTTGCGACCTTGCGACCTCAGGGTCACGGGGTCGCAAGGTCGTAGAGTCGCGGTTTCCACAAATTCTTAGATTTGCGACTCAACGACTTAGTCTTCCTGATTTTCTACTTAACTTTTCTTTGTGCTCAAGGGGCTCCAAAAAAATTTTAAAGTGGGGTTTTTTGGAGGGTGTTGTAGAGGCTACAACAAATGGAGATTCACTGGTCGAATTCAAATTCTCTGTTGATGGTTAGCCTTGGAGGGGGGAGGGAGGGGCCTTCACTAGCTGTTCCCTTTACCTTAAGGTCAACACTGCCTTGCCTTTGCACCTTGCGGGGTTGCTTGGATCGCTGGCTTGTTCGGGTGCTGCTTAACCAAATTTCCTTCCTTCAGGTCTCTGGACTAAAAGGGTTGGAGAACTCTAGGTGGCTACAGGGTCCGTTACGATTATTTTTTCCTCATTGTGTTGCTCCGCTGCCAGTGAACCTCTCGGTCCCGGCGGAGTCACTACCTAGGAGTCATGAACGTTGCTCCGCTACCAGCGAGCCTGGTCAGTACCTCGGCAGAGTCATCATATCACCTCTCTACGTAGGAAGCCTTTCTCAATCCTTTACCCTTTATTAGTGTGCTATTTCACTTATTTTGAATGTGCCTGGGGCACTTATTTAGATGTGCTCGTGGCACTTATTTGAGATGGGCAAATTTTTCCTGGGCAGATGAGGGATCCTGAATTATTTTACTTGCAGAGAGGTTGCTCCTGGTCTGGTATGAGGACTTTGGTTTTTCCCAGATGCTCTGACGTAACATGGAGTACCTTTGTTCCCTTCCGATCTAGTCACCACTGTATCGCACTTTCTTTTGCAGACACCCTCTCAAACTTGCTAGGTGGGCTCCCCCGTTTGATGGCTTGAGCTAGGTCATGTGCTGATTTTGGTGCCTATAACAAGCAAGATTTCACCACCTTCGTGTCTATCAAGAAAAGGCCTTCCATCAGCATAGAACCTGTTGCAGTGTGCCAATTGCGTGGCTCTGAAAAGTCCTTCCGTTTTTTTTTTTTTAATATTTTTTTTTTTTTGTTTTTTTTTTTAACAAAAGGAACGAAAATGGAAAATACGGTACAAGGATAAGATAGCCCTCTGAGGCTACTAAGTGAATTAATGTTTGAGGTCATGCCCATTTACTGGGAGGACCTCGACTCTTCCCTCAAGAGTTTGCAGTCTAAACGTGTGGGAACCTAATTTCTCCTTAACTTGGAAAGGACCTGTCCACAGTGCTTGGAACTTGGAATGTTTTCCATTTTCTTCGTGAGATTTATCCCACTTCGGGACCAGGTCTCCTACCTCAAAGTTTTTATTCCCTGCGGATTTTCTATCAAACCATCTATTGATTCGGCTTTGGTGGATGGCGAACTTTTCCTGGGTTTTTTGTCTTTCTTCCTCCAACTTCAGTAGGGTGTCGATCTGAGTCTGCAAGGTAGGGTATGGGGTACCATGACATTCTTGGGACAACTGAAGGGCAGGGAGAGATAAATGGGGAGGAAGAACAGCTTCTTTTCCATACACGAGAAAATATGGAAAGGTGCCTATGGAGGACTTGGGCGTGACGCGGTCGGCCCAAAGTGCATTGTGAAGGGCATTGTGCCAGTTGCGCTAGTGGGACAGCAGGGTCTTCTTAATAATGAAGATAAGGTTTTTATTAGTTGACTCAGCTAACCCGTTTCCTTGAGGATAATAATTTTTAGAATGTTTAAGAACAATACCATTTTCCAGAGCAAAATCATACAATTTGAAAGATGGAAATTAAGTTGCATTATCGAAAACCAAGGAAGTTGGAATGCCAAACCTGGTGATGATGGAATGAGTGACGAATTCTATTACATCTTGATCATTGATTTGGCGTAAAGGTGTTGCTTCGACCCACCTGGTGAAATAATCGGTAGCAGTAAGAATGTACCGGTGTTGCTTGGAAGAGTGAGGTATGATTTCGCCAATCACGTCCAAACCCCACTGTTGAAGAGGTTCTTCTACCGCTACTGATAGTATAGGCGCGGCTGGCCGCGCTTCCCGATTTCCAAATTTTTGGCACTGAGTGCACTTCCGGACATATGCATGCACATGTCTAAAAAGGGTTGGCCAATAGTATCCTGCGCGCATTATCTTATGGGCGGTGGTATCGCCTGCAAAATGACCTCCAGCTAGTCCATTGTGCAACTCGGTCAAGATTTTATGCGCTTCATCATGTTCCAAACAACGTAGCATAACTCCATCGTAATTTTTCTTGAAAAGCTTACCGTGGATCAGCTGGTAAGATGCAGCTTTGAGTCTTATCGCGTGTTTCTACCGGACAGTTAGAGTAGGGTCCAGGACACCCTAGGCTAAGTATCCTGAAATGTCAGAGTACCAAGAAGGGCTTCCCTGCTGAGGCACGTGGTCAGTCTGATACATGTCAATTTCCTGTTCCCAACACTCTTCTTCAACTCCATGTGAACTTGCAGCCTCCGTAGCCATTTGGCATAATCCTTGTCCTTTAACAGTGTGTGCTTGTTTAAACTCTAAGTCATACTCTTGCAGGCACGCCACCCAGTTTCCTCGCCTCTCGCCTAGCTCTTGCTGCACAAACAGTGAGTGGACAGCTAGGTGAGGGACGAAAACCGTGACATGGTTTTTCAAGATGTAGAGCCTGAAATGCTTGACTGCTTTGTAGACCGCATAGGCTTGCTTTTCGATTTCGGGGTAGTTCAATTCAGCTCCTTGTAAACCAGTACTCATGAAGGAAATAGGCCGTTCATCATTGTTGTTGTCTTTCTGCGTGAGGATAACTGCAAGTGATGAATCTGAAGCGAAAGTATATAGGATAAAGCCTCTGCTAAAGTTTGGAATTTGGAGGGATGGCGCTTCAACTATAGCCTGCTTGATTTTGTCGAAGGCCTCCTTCTCTAGCATATTCCATTTGAACACTGCATTCTTTTTTATCATCCCCTGCAAATGCCTGACTATCTGGGCGAAATCCGATATGAATTTACGAACAAAATTGATTTTTCCCAAGGAAGATTGCATTGCTTTCTTACTGCTCAAGGGGGGAATCTGGGCAATGGCTTTTGCCCGCTCTGGATCTACAACAATGCCTTGCTTAGTTATAATGTGGCCCAGCAAATTTCCTTTCGCCACAGCGAAAACACTCTTCTTCGGGTTAAGTGAAATCCCGTACTTCCTGCACCTCTCGAAGATTTGCTTGAGGGCCCTTAAATGATCACCCCGGTGTTTTGAAAACATGGTGACGTCGTCCAAATATACTACCACACTCTGCCCTATCAAACCACGGAAAGCTATATCCATGGCCCATTGGAAAGTTGCCCCCGTGTTTATCAATCCAAAAGGCATGCGCCTGAAAGCAAACGTTCCCCATTTGGTCCGAAAGGTAGTTTTCAATCTGTCTGGCTCAGCTACCAGCACCTGGTTGTAACCAGAGAACCCATCCAATAAGGAGAACATCTCGGACCCAGACACAGCATGCAATATTTGTTCCATAGGTGGCACCGGGTAATTGTCTTTATTTGAGTCTCGATTCAAATTCCGGAAATCGACACATAAGCGGATCTCGCCAGACTTCTTCCGTACCGGGACCAAATTTGAAACCCATGTGGAGTGGCGAACTTTGAAGATGATGCGTGCATCCAAAAGCTTCTTAAGTTCTTTCAGAATCATCGGTTCCAAAGTAGGATGCACTTTTCTGAGCTTCTGTTGGAACGGTTTCACGCCTTCCTTCATGGGTATCACGTGCTGAATAATCTAAGTATCGTATGTACGTAAATCATCATACGTCCAAGAAAATAATTCTCGATACTTCCGAAATATTTGGGTGAAGGCCTGCGTCTCTTCTTCAGTACAGTCTTTCCCAAGGTTAATGAACTTTGAGTTCTCATCTAATCCCAAGTTCACTTGCCGATGTGCCAAGATGGAACTTTGTACTTTGGTATTTGGGGGGCCACGGAATCAGCTTTGCAGATCAAGGAGCTTTTCAAGTGACACTATCCCCTTGGGCATGGGGTTCTCCTTGCATTTTTCATGCTCTTCCTGCAAATCTTGGTCGTGATCCGCCTCATCAATTGCCACGTCTTTGAACACTTCAGTATTGATCATAAATTCCAATATCTGTTGATCATCATCAAAAACGCGTAAATTAGTAATATTATCTTGCACGGAGGGTCTATATATAAATTCAATATAAAATCCATCCCTCAAAGGGGTAAATCTAGCAGCAGTATTAGCCAGAGTATCAGCTGCTGCATTGTGCATTCTAAGAACAACTTTAATTCCAAATGCATCGAAAGAAGAAACAAGACGCCATACCTCTTGTTGATAATCTTTTAAATGCGGAGAAAAAAAATGAATGGTATTGCGTACCTGTCGGGTAATGATCTCAGAGTTTCCAATGACTTGTAAGCACCTTACCTTTAAATCCAATTCCTTCTTGAGTCCGAGGATTAGAGCTCCATATTCAGCAGTATTGTTGGTGCACTAGAACTCAAGCCGACACGAAATCAAGAATTTGTTCTTTTGACGGTCTAGCAAGATGTAGCCCGCGCCAGCTCAGTCATGGGTTTTGGAACCGTCATAGTACAGGGTCCAGACGTCATTTTATGGCTCCTTTGGGGTTGTAGGTTGGGGTAGGGCTTTGGTTTGGTGTGAGACGGGGGTGGCTTGGTCTTCTGCTACGAGTGTTAGTTCAGACTAGATCTCGGGGTCTACTAGAGACTGAGGAGGATGATAACATCCGAAAATGGCTTCTAAGAAGCACATGCCATGCTCCTCCTGGGCAAAACTGATGGGTTCGTTAGTAGCATCCAAATCAGTCACGGTATATTTCATATATGGTTCACTTTCTACCCTGATTTGGTTATTTCAGCCCTTGTAAGGCAGCCACAGGTGGGACTAGTCAGTGGCAAAATACCCTTGTAGCTTGCTGGATCAGTCTCTGCTAAGTAATAGGCCGTAGGCTTCCGCAATGTAAACAACCACAATGTCAATACATTGGTGGACTCTAGAATTGGATGAAAGGTGGATGATGACATTATTTAGCTCTCCTACAGCTGGCACCTACGATTTATCAAGTTGGATGATCCTCGCGTTAGTTTTCTCCGGGCAGATGTTCAGCTTCTTACAAACTGATAGGGGCATGACGTTTGTGGACGCACCAGACTCAACTAGACAGTTATGGAAGTTGAAGTTGAAAATATCAAAATATAACAGGAAGGGAGGAGTAGATCCCCTGGAATTTTCATTGATAGCGTTCACAACAAACTGAATAGTCGGACTGGCTTGCGCAGACATATTGCTCACAGGCTTAGTAGTAGAGGTATTGGCGAAGCCTTTAAGAGTGAGTTCTCGTTGATTTGTGATGTGGGCAAGCTCGTACAGGGAGATGTTAGCTCTGGTTTTCTTCATGTCCTCTACAATGTTATAAGCGGAATCGGATTGAGGACAAGGCTCGGTAGTGGTTTTGGGGGACCCCACCGGGAGCTTGCTCTTTTGATTTTCTCGGGTGTTGTTATTGGTGGGTTTCTCAGGGGCATCTTGTTGTTCATTCCCCGGGGGGAGGATTTTCCTTAAGAAAGCCCTTTTCTTCTCCTCAAAGGATGGCTCGGGGACCGGTCCTTTGCTCCTAAGGCTGTAGTTTCTTACGGGTTGGGCCTTAGGATTGTCTGCCATGTTGATGTCAATGACGGTAAGATTGTTGTCCCCGCGGATAATATCAAATGCAAGAACCGAGGACCCTAGTTCTTCATCCGGGGGAAACTCCTCATCGTGGTCGGAAGTATCATCCTCCCCCACATCCCCTGGGGTTTGATCGTCCAGAAGTTGATTTACCACTGCCGTCATGCTGTCGATCCATTGTGGGCATGTTTTTTCAGAGTGGGTAGCCTGGTGGAAAGAACAGAAGTTATCTTTTCCTATTTCTTCCACGTTGAGAATAGTGTTTGGGTTAGATGGAGGTTGGTTGGTGTTGGGATTGCTATTTCTGAAAAAGGGCTTAGGTGCCTTGGTGCTAGTCGTGGATTCTATACCCTTCCTCTTCAGGTCGGAGACTTCATTTGTCAATAGCTTGAGGGTCTTTGCTATACTCTCTAAGTCGAAAGCATCCTTATCCTTATCCGTGGTTTTGTTTGTGGAGGACTGACCCTTTTTCGTGATTGGTTTTTGGTCATCTCTCCCCTCATGATCGATGGCTCCTATAGAAATCATGTCTCTTTCTACAACGAGGGTGGCTGCGTAGTTCGCTGCAAGGGTGGGCCAAGCTTCGCGTTTTACGAAGATGGCGATATCCCTAGGGAGAGCTTTTGTATAGTAGTCTATGTTAATAGAGTTGTCCAATGCCAAATTGGGGGGGAAATTTTGTAGTATGGTGGCAAAGTGCTGGTTGAAGTCTCTAACCTTCTCTTTCTTATGGCACTTAATGGTGCTTAACTCTGTAAGGAGCATGGAAGGGGTTTTTTCTTCTGAAAATTTCTGCAGGAATGCGCGACGGAACTGGTCCCATGACGTAATGGAGGCACTTGGGAGGGAGCGGTACCAGGTGGCCGCTTTGTTTTCAAGAGTGTACGGAAACAGGCAGAAAGCAACGTCATCTGTTTGAACCCTCATGATTTGCAGGGAAAGATAGAAGTTGCTTATATGATCTTCGGCCAAGGTGCCTTTCTCGGGATCAAACTTGGGGAGATGTTTCTCAGGGTGCCTAGGCAGGTCGTGGAGGGGGCCCAAAAGATCTAACGGGGACTGGGCCATCCAAGCAAGTGGTTGCACTCTCCTAGCCTGGTAGTGGTGCTTGATCTCAGGCTCAGATTCACTCCTCGTACCTGAGACCGAAGCTTCTCCCTCATGGCGAGAGTGTTCATCTTGATATCTCTCTCGGTTGGCCATGTCTCTGAGATATCCCCAATTGTGGATAGGCAGCCTATTTGGGTTTGAGCGGGGGTGGTTGGCACGGTGTCCTTGGCCATGGCCTCTATCTCCTATACCTCCAGTCCCACGGCCTCTATTCACCTCACCTTCATTCTTGCGGGCTCTATTTCCCTCGCCTTCGTTTCTGCGAGCTCTATTTCCCTCTCCTTCATTCCCGCGGGCCCTATTTCCCTCGCCTTCGTTCCCTCGGCCTCTATTCCATCACCTCCCCCAGGTGGGGGGTGTGCCTACTTGTTGTTCGGTTGGGTTTGGTTGGGATGAGGGTCGGGGAAAGGCTCAGTTGTACCAAATTCCTCCTCTTCGCCCCCTTAGAGCTCGAGAATCGGTTCGTCACCCTAAACAGCGGTGGTGAGGTCTTCAACCATGAGATTCACTAACTGGGGTATGGTACTCACCAGGGCACCATTACGAGTGATGTTTTCAGTCGGGGTCCTAGTATGGGTCAAGAAACTCATGATTGCGGCATATCGCAAATCCCTGATGAGATTGCGGACAACTGGGCGCAAGGCTCTCAACTTCTCTCTGGTAATTTCATAATATGGAACCTCCTCCCCTGGAATATCCTCCAACGGGAGAGGGATAGCATCGTCGTTTATGACCTCCCCATGGGGATTTTGTGATGGAATGTTGGTTGTATGCTGGGAGGATTCCATTCAGGCCCTACTTCTAGCACTAATTCTGTTGACGGGAAAAATTTTCCGGCCAACAGTAGGGGATATCCCTGGTAGAAAGTCCCAATTAGACCTTGAACCATTTGGAATAGGGATCCCGTCCGAGGTGTGGGTCTGGCTACTGCTTATGTCACCTTCCCTTTGGTCTCAAAAGAACTCGATCGAACCTACGGACACACACTTATTCACATGATACAAGATACATGGTTGATGCATTAAACATGTATATAACACTATGCGTAGCAAGACAAATAATAAAAAATACATGCCGAAGGAGGTGTTGTTAACAACACATCTTTGGGGTTATGCTAGTAGGCTATCTGACCACAAAAGAAACAATTCTTTATGGAAAGATGTCCCTTTACTTCTTGAAAGATAAAATGAAATGCTAATAAACAAAGTCATTAACATCCATTAAGAAAGTGATTAAACTAAACATATTTAACACAATTACAGGAAACCATAATGCATAAATGATGCCATTAAGAGTCCAGTTTCAATAATCAAAAGATGTTTGAAACTGTGTAGAAAAACTCATAGTGTTCGCACAGCAAAACACATCAGATCCAAAAGGAGTCTCAACAGGTATCTATATTCATATGCAAAAGGAGTGTTATCTTTCAATACAATGTTGTATATCTCTTGAGTCCCAAAAAAAATATCCTTTAAATTTTCCCCGAAGGGAGTTTTATAGAAGAAAACTTGCCCTTTAGGCTTCCAGACTCTTCGCCTGCTTGCCTGTTGAGCTGCCTTGTGACCCGGAAGGAGACTGCAACCTGCGACCTGGCTGGTGAGTGCGACCTGCGACCTGGCTGGGCCGTGCGACCTGCAACCTGCCTCTAAATGCTACCTGCGACTTACTGCCACTAAGCTATGAAGATGAGCGCGCAATTGTGAGGTCAGGGGCATCAATCTGATGTTCTTTGAGGAAATCTTGCCAGGTCTGATACTCTGCTGCTATAAGGGAAACCAGAGGGACCTCTTCTTTCAACCGATGCATGCACTCCAAAGTATTTGGGACTAGAGTTTCCCTTTTTTTTTAGATCTTGTTGGAAAGAGAGGCGAGCTTGGTGTAAATCCATACTAGCGTGACAAGAAACTAACCTAGATTTTCTCGTGATGCTGCAAGATCGGGGGCGGCAACAGCTTGCTTAATGGGCTGCAGAAATGACCGGATCTCTTGATCTACTTGTTCCCAGGTTTTCCCCTCGTCCAATGCCCCCAGCGAAGGAATGTGGTGAAGGATGTGCATCAAGTCGATGCCGCTGATCAGGTGTTAATATGCAGACATTACTTTGTACAAATCCTTGGATAGCTTATCCTTGGACTGCATTTTCATACGGATTTGGACTTTGGCATCTTGCATATGAATCCAATCCTTCTTTGGCAAATGCTCAGGAGCCTGAGGTTACTGCACTGTCCAGTCCATCATTCTATCTAAGGCAGCTAAGGCCTCCTTTAGCTGCTCGTGTGTCTGCTTAGTCTCCGCTCGTGCTCTTACCAATGCGGCGACTGTTTGTTTTATGGTGAACATTTCCCCATACACCTGCCTCATGGTCACCTCTAATACATCACAATCCTTTGGAATGGCAAGCAGAACTTCATTGACAGGGGGATTTTTGTTTCGGAGTTGTTGAACCTCCTCTTTCAATTCCGCCCTCTCCTGTTCTGCCCTTTTCTCCCGCTGCCTTGCTTCTTGTAGTCTATTTTGTAGAGAAACGATCTCTCTACTCATTCTAGTCATATTTTCTTCCGTGGCCGCAGTAAAAGCTATGCCAGCCGATGCTATCATCACGGGATTAGTCCTCATATCAAGGACTATGTCTTTTCTAGTTGGAACCATGGATGTGGCGGAAGGATTTTGCGCCAGGCTTCTTATTTTCTCTTGTCGGATTTTGAAGGAGAATTGATCGAATGTGAGCCTGGTGAGGTCTAATACTTCCTCCTCTTACCCCTAGGAGGTGCTGGCATCAGACAGCGCGGATCGTGTACTGACTAGAGGTACCTCAAGGGGAGATACCTCGATGTCTTCTAGCATTTCATCCTCTTCTTCTTTCTTCTTCTTTTCCTCCTCTTCCCTTTGTAGGCGTTCAGCTTCCGCCTTCTCATGTTCTTTCTTCTACATGAGCTCTGCTTCTGTCGTTGCTTCTATTTCAGCTTTCCTCTTCCGTTCGGCTACTACAACTTGATCTGCTTTCTTCTGGGAGTTAGCTTCCTCTTTCTCTATCTCTTTCTTGAGTTCTCGTTCTACTACAGCCTCCGCTTCTTTTTCCTCCTTTCCTTCTTGGCATCCTCAGCCTACTTCTTCTTCTGTTCTACCTTTAGGCTCTTCTTGCGTTTATCCTCGTCCTCTTTCATTTTCTTTTCTCTCTCTTGCTGGGCTTTGGCCTCTATTTATTTATGTTGGGTAGAGGTACTATACCCTGTATTGGTCAGAGGCTTCTTAGCTAGAGAGGAAGAAACACCTCCTAATTTATGACTCCTTTCTTCCAAGGTTTGGTCATCCGGGTCTTCTTGGCCAGAGTTTGCCCCCAGAGCAAGTTTTCTATCTGCATTGTACCAGTTCCTTATTTCATCTTCTCCCGGGCATTCAATATGCTGATAGTTCCATTTGAATTTAGCCTTCTTGCAATGTTCAGGAACTATCCGCTCCGGGTCTTATGTTCGGTATTCTAAAGCCCCAAAGTGATAACTTTTCATCTCTTCTCCCTCTGCCTCTACCTCTCTGAAGTCTTTAACTTTGTATGCGCCGATAGTGAGGGGTAGCGCGGGCCACGGTTTCTTCTTACCTTTGGACAGGACCCTGGAGAAACCCGAGGACATTTGGAAGTAGACCTCTTGCATGAGCACTCTGTTTGTAATGAAACGAGGCATAGCATGTGGTGCCCTGAACGAGCCAAAGACTCGGATGAATGTATATTCGGCGAAAGGGAACCAATGCGCCACTTGGCTTAGCGTCTCCCTGGCTCGCCAAGACATGCAAGGGGTGTCTTGGCCGAATATTTTTCTATATAGAGTAGGGATGAAAACTTGGGAGATTGGCTCTATGTCTTGTTTATACCTAGATTCCCAAAACACCTTGGTTTGTAGATGAATTTCACGGGTCTGTTTGGGATCCCAGTTATGTACCCATCCCTCAAAATGCAACCTCGAACAGACGGCATCCAATAAATAAGAGGCCATATAGAATTCAGAGGGCATTCCTTCATCTGGTGCCAATGTTGAGGATAAATTTGTATGCATGGAGGTCATAAATATTCTAGCCCAGTTGAAACAGGTGTCGTGCACTGTGACATATTCCATGAGAGTTTCCCATGTGCTGTTGAAGGTGGTGGCATCAGAGCGCCTATACAATCTGCAAAGCATGGCAACTACTAATTTATATACTTTCCTCAGGCTCGACACTGGATATTCCTGGTCTTTCTTGACCTTAAACTTATTAGGCTCCTCCCACCATTGCCTTATAGTGTCAACTATAGGGACTGCATGAGCAATGGCCCAATATTCTGTGAATTCTTCTTCTCACTCAGGAAAAGAGTAATAAACATGGGCATCTGAGCCTTTTAGCATTGCGAAAGCCTTGTCTTCTCTATCTCTGATCATGAACTTCTTGGGATCTGTTCTCTGTATAATCCAATCTATCACCTCTGGGCACATGAATATGGCCGGGTGAGCACATGTGAGATGTAGCTTGGATCTTTTAACCTGTAGGTATATTTTTTCTGATTCGGGAGGTCTTCTGGGAATTCCGTTTTGGCGAACTCTTGGTACACTTGGTACCAACGCATGTTGTCCCCTTTGGAAAATGTGCAAAGGGTGTCTCTGTATATCGGGGGTGGGGACATTGGCATGTCCATCTCTACATCTTCCACTTCCAAGTGTTTGTCTTTCTTCCGGGACACTGGAGGTCCCATGTCACTGGAATCCGAGAGGACACGTATACACTCCAAGTCTGCTTCCAATTCACCTGTCATATTCATGAAAGATTCCCAAGATAAGAAAGACGCCTTGATGATATAAGACCAATTACAGTTTATCAATTACTTCAACTGGGACACAGGAAAAACTGAATAAATGGCCTACTGGGTCGTGGGGTCGCAGGATGTAAGAAAATGGATAAGGTGTGTCCTTACGACCTTGTGACTGGGTCGCTGGGTCGCGGGGTCGAAAATTTCGGAAAAAAGCGAAAATGCGACCTTGCGACTGGGTCGCGGGGTCGCTAAATCGCATATTGCAGAAAATGGAAGGGATGCGACCTTGTGACCTTGTGACTAGGTCGCGGGGTCGTGGGGTCGTAAGTTTCAAGAAACCGGAGAGAATGTGACCTTGCGACCTGGCGACTAGGTCGTGGGGTCGCGGGGTCGCAAGTCACGCTAGGGCTTGCCGGGGGTTTTGGGCGCGCGCAACATGGAGTTGTTTTCCCTTTAACTAGAAAAATACAAGGCTAAATGGGTCCAGAAAGAGTCAAGGGATAGCTTTTGGAGTATGGAATAGTCCATGAGAAGCTGGATAAGAAATTGTGATGAGTTGGGCAAGTGTGGTGAAAATTGGAATCAGAAGGAAACCCTAAGCAAGAAATGAAAACAATGGCTGAGGAAAATGACAATTTAAAGGTTGAGGAATGCAGGGATTTGGAAAGAATAATAAAAAAGGAAAAAACAGGAGGAAAAATGAAAACTTACGCAGGAAAATCGCGCTCCAGTCGACCTGTCAGAGATGTTTTTTCTATCCGCTGCCTATGCAAAATGCGACCTAGCGACCTCCACTATATAAAAGGGTCGCACATGTGGACCATTAATGAGGTCTCAAGGTCACATGGCGAGGTGGTGTGAGGGGAGTGAGACCCCGTGACCTTACGACCTTGCGACCTCAGGGTCGCGGGGTCGCAAGGTCGCAGAGTCACAGTTTCCACAAATTCTTAGATTTGTGACTCAGCGACTTAGTCTTCCTGATTTTCTACTTGACTTTTCTTTGTGCTCAAGGGACTCCAAAAAAATTTTAAAGTGGGGTTTTTTGGAGGGTGTTGTAGAGGCTACAACACAGGGTCCATCGAAAGTATGCGACATGGGTACTCCTTGGATAATTAACTAAATTTTTCATCGAGTGAGTACTCCTCCTCGAAATTTGAGTAAAACCCTAGGGAGATAAGTTGAAAATACAAGTGGAAAAAATAGTTGTATTATTTTAATATTTTTTAATCTTTTTAGTTTTTTACCCCAAAAATGGTGAATAGTCCCCTATGGTTGGCATAATCATCTTTAATCCTATTGGTTCATATAAATTTTATTTCAGTTGTACATTTTTCTTAGGAGGCCCATTTGATAGTGGGTGTCACTTTTGGTTTATTAATGACTAAGGAAATTGGCAAAGGTAACGAAAAGGAAATGTGGCATTAATTGGCATTGTATTGATAAAATAAAGGAAAATAGGAGAAAAGGAATGTGAAGATTCACAAATTTTCATTAGACGGAAATTGAAGGAAAAATGAAGAAAAATGAAGAAGATATAGGCCTCAATAATAAAAGGGCTTATGAGGATAAGTTCATGGCTTTTGTTAGTGCCGCCTTTTGTTAATTTAGTTTTGGAGATTTCTTGTATTCTCAGATTCTCTCATACTATAGCACATTTAGAGTATTGTTGTAACATTCTTGGAACACTTTGGCATTAATTTAATTTGTATAAATAAGGAAAGGAAAAGTATGAAAGCACAAAGGAATAGGTGGATCAACAACTACAACTAGATCAGGGAAAATTTTAGGGGCGAATTTTAGCCCAAAGGCGAATTTTAAGGGATTTTAAATTTTATTAGGGAAAATTTTTTATATAAAACCCATTTTCTATAGTTTAATAAAGTTAGCCCAATAAATATTTTAAAAATAATTAATTATTAAATATTAGCCCACCAAAAAAAGGGCACATAAAACTGGAAACATGAAATTCGCCTCGATTTTTTTTGGTTGGAGCAAATTTCCATGGCATTCGCCTGGATTTACAGGGTCAGCGGGAGGGGTTAGACTAATTCGCCCCATCCGGTTGCTGTTCTAAAGAATTTTGGAGTGATTTACTAAAGAAGTTTGAATCTCAAATAACAGAAACCTTAAATCTTTTACAGCAGAACCGACATTGAGAAGAAGACAAATTCCTCTCAAAAATGAAACACGAGATGTGATGACAGGAAAACCGGTATGTAGGTTCATCGAGGCTTGTGAAGTTCAGAGTTCTAGGTTTTCTTACTTTCCGAATTATCGGATTCCTTACATGTCTGAGAAACTGAATCTAAAGGTTTCAACTGAAAGACCTGAGAAGCCTAGCACTGCATGGAGGATTTCTGAGCTGATGCCAAAGAAAAATTATTTGGAGGAGTTAAGCCGGAACAGTGAGTACCAGATTTCTCTTACATGCACTGATCAATTTTATTTTGTCTCCCTTGACCATGAGGTAGAACGAATACTAAAAGTGGTGGCCCTAAAGTCTGGTCACTTGTTGGCGTTCATTCAGAATTTTGATGATCCCTACCTGTATGTTTATAGTTGCTCGTGCATGGGTTTAAAGCTAGATGGCTTAAAACCTGTACGAAGATTCAGGAGGGGCTATGATTTATTGTCTGTTGACGAAGGTACTCGATTCGTAGCCTTTTATGATAAGCTATCCTCTAAGTTTGCAATACGCAAGTTTGATGAATCTTTCTGCAACCTAGATTGGACAGGGGTAGATGTGGATTTCCATACATTTTCTAGCATTGGAACCTTAACCTGGATACATCTGATACCGGGAAAAATGGAATTGATCTTGATTGATGATACAAACAGGGTCAGGGTGGTGGATCTCCATCAGCAGCCGATGATGAAACCCAGGCCACTAATTCTTCCTTCTCCTGTTTCACTGGCTCTTGTTTTTGTGGATGGATCATTTTTTTTGGTCTTCGGCAAGTCCTCAGACCACAATGATGAAGTGGTAGAAGCTAGCAGGGATACGAAGGAAGTGGATGGAAAAGCTATTGACTCTTCTGTCATGGTCGATATATATGTCTTGGCGGATGTCATGAGTCACTTGAGGACTATTCATCTAAACAAAAGCATTAGAGATTTGGGAGAGCTTCAAGTGAAGATTGTGAATTTTGGAACACAGAGTTATCTTGTCTTCCTCAGTGCATCAGCTCCTGGTAACATTTATTCCTACATATTGAAAACCGTTTCAGCCAAGGATGTTGTCCAATTGCAAGCTATACAAAGTACAGAAAACGAGGTAGCTCAGGTGCCTAAAGAAAGAATAATTTGTGGATCTTGTCCACCACTGGAGTATATATACCATATCTTTGACAAGTTTGCAACCAGTCCTTCCCTGTTCAGTGAAGACAAGAGGGATGTTTTTTTCAATGTACTATTAAGCACCAAAGACATCTATCAAAACTTTAATGAGCGTGCATGTAAGAATGTCTTGAGATCTCTTTGTCAACAACTGGAGAAGGAAAAAGGTAAAGATTTCTCAAACATAGAGATTCAAATAGATGTAAAAAGATTTGAACCATGGATATTTGGGGGCTCAGTTGATTTAACGAGCTTGACAACTAAGGCTATGGGAACATGGATTCACACCCTTGCTTGCCTTGTTCCTATCCAAATAGCCCAAGCAGAAAATAATGGACTGCTTTCTCTCAAGGACGGGATTCAGATACCACCAGAACTGAATTATGAAGACAGCTTATCTCTGACAAATTTGATTACTTTCGGCATTTATGATACAGTTCTTAGAAAATGGGAGGGCAAGATAATGGTGATATCATCCATGGGAAAATAGAGCAGCGGAAAATATTACTTGTTAAATCACTTGTCAGGGTCTCTTTTGGATGTGGCAGGTGGAAGGTGTACAGATGGAGTGTGGATGACTGCAAGAGCAGCAGAGAAGCGCATCTATGTCGTGCTGGATTTTGAAGGACTGGGTATTTTTGAGTGGACGAAGCAAGAAGATATGCTCCTATCGGTTCTTAATGTAGCCATAAGCAATTTAACAATCTTCAACAAGAAGGTAGCCTCTTACATTTTCCGATATTTTTTCTTTTTTCTCAAAAATTATATTTACATCACAAAATGAACAATAAATATGGTAAAGTATCTCTGTTTTCCTGGGATTATTGCTGCAATAAAGTCAGAAGAAGCCTAAACTTGAAATCTGATTTCCATTCTTAAATAAATGTTTCTTAGTGTTAACCTAGTCACATAGCTTATTTGAAGGGCATTTTTATGTTGATTGAAAATTTGGGGATAGTTAGGAGAGGAGAGGAGAGGAGAAGGTAGGGTCAAAGACTAGAAGGGCAATGAGGGATTATATTGTGGACAATAGAAGAATTGGGTTTGAATCTTATCAATGCTTAACCTGTGACAACCAAATATTTGAAACTTTTGGTTTGTATCCAGTAGTGTTTTGGTGTTGTAGTTTGGGTGCATGGTGATTTTGGGCCCTGGCTATTTGCAAGGTTAATGGCTTTGGTGAAGCAGAGATTTTGCAGTTATCTTATGGCAGTGAGTGGGAAGATCTAATTCAATGATGATTTAATGATTGTATGACTCCATTAAAATAATGGGCAAAGTTAAGTGGAATTCTGCTGTATCTTCTGCATTATTACTCACTTGTATATTGGCTGGAGTTTGTGCTTCAATGACCTCTAGCCATATATGAGTCCATTCCATGTAATATAATATATCTTTTTGTGAAATCGAGTTGCATAAAATCTGCGTTTTTCTTTCAATTGATTCTATTTGCAATATTTTTCAAAACAGTTTAGTAAGTTCTTCTATTCTATTAAATGGTTAAGAGTCTATATATTATGGGAATTTCAAAGTAATATATTTTCTTAGACATGTTTGAGCCATTATGTATAAAATGCTTATAGGATATCCTCTTTTTATTTTGAAGAGTCAATGTCAACTTGTAGGAAGGTAAAACCATCTATTTGGTAATGTACTGGTTATTTGTTGTTATGGAAAGGTCTGTATATTATGGGAATTTCAAAGTGATATATCTATTAGACATGTTTGTTTTGGTTTGGAATGGATAAGCTGTTAATTTCTTGATTTGTTATTGTATCCTGCTTGCAAATTTGACATTAATTTCTTGCTAGCTCACATGTTATTGGTTCCTCGTCTCATTTCTCAGCGTATATATTTGGCAATGTGAAGGAGATAGGGTACACATTTTTTCCCACACTTTCTTGCTTATGGAGGATTTGATAGCAGATGCTTCTAAAAACAAACATTTTCATAAAAAATGATCTAGAGCTTAAAGAGGATTCGTGTATGTAATAGTATAAGACTCACTAGCATTGTTCCCTACAGGTTGATATAAAATTGGAGGGCACATTATATTACATGGATGCATGCATTTTCCAAATACATTAGTATTGTTTTAGGCATTAGCCATGAATTTTTCAGCTAAGCATTAACCATGTGATAGTGGTCCGCTCAGTTGTAAAGGGAGATTTCATTGGACTGTCTAGTGAATGGCCGAATCTTTTAACATAGATATGATTGTGAAAAGACATACTAGGAGATTGTGGGCGGTTGTTATATTTTTCTCCTTGATGAGAATGTTGAAAAGTGATTTTATGTTGTTCTTCAGGATAGTTGATCTTTACTTCCATTGCTATGTTGAAGGTTTGGATGTCTATATTTAGCAGACGCTTTTATTGACCTTAACTTCAAGTCACAAGTAATGGCATGCATACATGTAATATAATGGCATCCACTGATTTTCTATTAAGATTCAAGTAGATGTTTCTCAGCCTGGGAACATGAACATTTCTTGGTTTGTCTTTTCCCTTGGTACGTTGCCTAGTTTGTTACAAGATGAAGCATGTTGCAAAGTAAAATAATTGTTGTCTAGCTGAATCCAAGTGCTATTTCAAACAATTGGTCTGATTTGGAATGCCTCCTCATTGGAAGCAAAGTAAAGCCTTTATATATCTCCATAGAAACACATATCTAATGAAGAGGTATGAATCTATGTCAACCCTATAATTAATGACTTAAAATTACTAGATTAATGTTTTTTCTTCTCGTTTCTTTACTAATATAATTGCATTTTAGATCTCTATAACAGTCATACAATATATTTTGGCCACAATTTGTCCTTGCATAGGCTATGCTATTATAGTCTCCTGTATGACCAAAACATGGAGACTTATTGTAGTTGACCTTGATGACAATTACCCCAAGTTGAATTGTTTATCATGCCAGTCATTATTTTCATGTAATCTATAAGAATTACAGCAGTGTATATATTACAAGACATTCTAACATTAGAAGGTTCAACTATGTGGTATTTTCTGAGACCTATTTGGAGTGGGTTCCTTTACTCTAGATTCTAAAATGTAGACCTTTCTCCAGAAAACATTATCAGACACATTATTGGTGATTTCATAGTGGTTGATGATTCATGCTCCTCTTCTAGTAGCGATTGCTTGGATGAATTGTGATTTGGGAACTCATCATTTGGCTATTACTATTGCTGTACACATTAGCCCCACTGACATGGGGTAGTAGGGGTATGGGGTTGGACGTGTCATGTTACTTAGCTTAGAAGCAGTTACACTAAATAAATAACTCA
The DNA here is from genome assembly GCA_034641835.2 of Pinus albicaulis. NCBI lineage: Eukaryota > Viridiplantae > Streptophyta > Pinopsida > Pinales > Pinaceae > Pinus > Pinus albicaulis. Next base: position 815,105,402 of record CM076570.1, read on the forward strand.
CAGGTATGTTTGTATTGCATAAAGCCAGGTAGACTGACAAGTGAACTATAATAATATTAGACTGATAACCAGAGTCTGCTTGCTATCCTTGCCTCTCAGTCCAGATTCCAGAACTCTGCATCCACGTGAAGGTCTAGCAGATGCAGGTCTAGCAGCTAGATGAGACCACCTTCTGGGCTATGAAAGTTTTTTGAACTTTCTCCTTAATGATAAATTTATTTCCCTACAATCACCTTCTATTTCCAACATCAAAACAGTAACCTATCCGTGTTCAGAACACTGATCCTTTTCAAACAAATAGTAGGATAGACTCAACTGGAAATTATTTCATAATGGAATAAAACACAGTATTAATCTATGTTTGAAATGGAATTCAACTGCTAGAGAAAATAAACCTCTGGCAATTCTTTGAATTGAAAGAGAAAATTGATAGACATAAAAGAGTCTCGAGCAAGAGTCAAGACATTAATGCCAGACTTTCTTTTTATATATAACCCATGTATTTCAAATAACTAACCAAGCAAACACATCTGCAATCCTAAGACCATTACAAAGTTGAAAAAAACTTGTCTTTGCATAGCTTTGCAAACTTCTCTGCTTGTACGTATTCAGACCAATAGACCTCAAAAAATATAGTAACCTCCTATGAACCTTCACCCAAACATCAGCCAACTGAATCTACTAGACATACAATGTAATGATCATTTGCAACAACCATCCCTTGTAAATTTTTATATAAATCTTTCAATAAGAATATTAAGTATCTCAAAATAATGTGCCCTACTCAGAGAGGATAACAAGAAACAGACTAAACATAGCACTAGAACTAGAGGTTATCAGCCAGTATTATATATATTATATATGTGTTTGTTTGTGTCATTGGCAGATATATGTTCAAGTCTTTGAAGAGAATACAATCGCAGACTATTAAGAAGACAGAGGATTCATATTATCATCTTCTAACAGCAGCCAGCCTGATTTTCGATATGGACTAAGACTAGGACTGTTGACAGTGAAAGAGATAAAAAAATAATAAAATCCATTCTTATCGAGCAACAGTTGCAACAAGGATTTGAGTACTAAAAGCATGCATGCTTACTAGTAGATGCTTCATATATATATTCAATAATAACAATTCATTTTCTTTAGCATTCAGAGTCTTCATATATATTCAACAATAACAACACAGCTTGTTCGTCAATAGACCTATTACTTGCAGAAATTCTCAATGACAACAACATATTTTCTGGAAAAACAGAAGGCTTGCTTATTGAGGCATTAAAATCAAAATACTGTATAAAGTTTTCTTCAAAACCTGTCAATGTTTCCAGCATTGAAGAAGATTGGACTGTGTAAATGAAACAAGTTCAGCTCAATTAGGCACCTATGCCAGAGACTGCTGTAATCAATTGACCATTTTGAGACAATTTTTTTTGCAGATAAGGATGGTAAAATGTGGTGACAACTAAGACACATGAGTTGGGCAAAGTTAAATTCCTTTCTTCTGTTTATTAATCATATAATTGAAAAATTCTATATTGGACATCATCACATCTAAGAGAATGTTATAAGAATAACAACTTATGAAACCCTGCATTGTGAAAAATAACAATAATATCCTTTATTGATGGGAGTTAGACAATAGCAGGGACAGTAACACAAATATTTTCATTGGAAAGGATCCTGGGATTGGTAGCAGGGACTCACACATCCTTTCAGAGCATCTCGTTCAGACTTTAAATGATCAAGGGTATTTCTACATTCACTGGGTCTCAAATAGGGCTGCATTTTTTGGTATGCAAACTTGGAAAGATGCGAATGAACTTCACTTTGGAGATCACCTTGCACAGGAATGGTCTCACTACACAAAGTTGTTAGGACAATGTCTCATTTCTCTGTCCCCTTTTGAGGATACTTTGGTTTGGTCTTGTTGTCCTTGACACCTGGCATGTCCTTTTTCCTCCTTAGATCAGCTTCTCACAAGTGTATTTGCTGCTCCAAAATACATTGTATACTCAGCCCTAGTAGATTTACTTCTAACAGTGGATTTTCCCATCAAATCATTGTACAATCAGCTCCATATAAAATCAACAACTCATAGTGAATTATTTCTCTAATTCACTGTATATAAATACTTTAACACTCAACTTGCTCACACTCATTAGGTCCACCATCATGACTGCACATTAGCCCTTAAATACACGTTCATAGCTCCTAAATCTCAGATACATTAATAATCTTATGCACATCCCAGCAAAATTGCAGATCTGCAACCTTGAGTTTGTGCAGTTTTTCTTCCTGATGCTATTCATTTCAACCTTTATACGATGCAGAACAAGTCTTTATGAAATAATAGCAAAGATCACTAGAATATGCTTCCAAAGGATTCCTAATTCTTAATTATTTAAGAACTTGGTAACTTCCTTGGTAACCTGGTAACGCTTCAGTTGACCATTTTGAGACAATTTGTTTTGCAGATAAGGATGATAAAATGTGGGGACAACTAAGACACATGAGTTGGGCAAAGTTAAATTCCTTTGTTCTATTTACTAATCATATAACTGAAAATTTTTATATTGGACATCATCACATCTAAGAGAATGTTATAAGAATAACACCTTATGAAACCCTCCATTATGCAAAATAACAATAATATCCTTTATTGATGGGAGTTAGACAATAACAGGGACAATAACACAAATATTCTCATTAGAAAGGATCCTGGGATTGGTAGCAGGGACTCACACATCCTTTCAGAGCATCTCATTCAGACTTTAAATGATCAAGGGTATTTCTACCTTCACCGGGTCTAAAATAGGGTTGGATTTTTTGGTATGCAAACTTGGAAAGATGCGAATGAACTTCACTTTGGAGATCACCTTGCACAGGAATGGTCTCACTACATAAAGTTGTTAAGACAATGTCTCATTTCTCTGTCCCCTTTTGAGGATACTTTGGTTTGGTATTTTTGTCCTTGACACCTGGCATGTCCTTTTTCCTCCTTAGATCAGCTGCTCACAAGTGTATTTGCTGCTCCAAAATACATTGTATACTTAGCCCTAGTAGATTTACTTCTGACAGTGGATTTTCCCAACAAATCATTGTACAATCAGCTCCATATAAGATCAACAACTCATAGTGAATTATTTCTCTAATTCAATGTATATCAATCCTTTAACAATCAACTTGCTCACACTCATTAGGTCCACCATCATGATTGTACATTAGCCCTTAAATACACGTTCATAGCTCCTAGATCTTAGCCTTCTTGTCCAGATCTTGATTCCTTATTTCTTTCAGTGATAAGATACATGGTCAGTACTTCTTAGATCTTTTTCCAAGTCTACCAGACCCATAAAACCCTTCATCTAGACCATGGATGCCCCGTTTCCACATCTGATCTGCTACAACACTCTGTTCAGACCTTAAGCGCTCTAGATTTTTCCTTCAACACCCTTGATCTGACCCTTGGAACCTCAAATATGATCCTTGGTTTACCAAAGCTAACCCTCGAGCTTCCAGATCTAAAGCTCAACACCTTTGTCTTAGCAGCATTAGGCCATATTATGCCTTAACCACCTTGCGGCCTTCTCTAACCCACACCAGGCTACTAATTTTTGCCTTGACCCTCTAAAATATGGCCTCTATAGACCTGCGGACAACCTAACCATCCTACGATGCTTCTCTCCCTTCTGTGTATAGTCTTGAGGAGTCTCAGTCCCTTTCCAACTGCCTTATAAGCCTTACGCTATACCTACAACAAGAAAAATAGGGCCTCAACCCTTCTCCAATACTCATAACAGAACACGGTTAGGTCTTTAACTTCCATGACCTTGCCTTAGCACACTTGGGTTGCTCGCACTAGTTTTCCACCTTCATTAGGGTTGTTGCATTATAAACAGAACTCGACCCTCTTATGGCACGCTTAGTACAAGAGGGATACATCTCTCTTGCACACGATGTATCATAAGCCTCTTCTTATATTCCTTTTATACTTTCCCTCTGTCTGCAATGAACTCTCGATCATACTATCTCAATGACCAACTCTCCATCTTCGTATCAAGGAAAAAAATTGATAGAGAAGAGGATGATTATCAACATCAATTGTTGAATCCAAACATCATATCTCCCCCTTAATATTGAGAAGGTAACCCTGCCTATAATGTAACCATCTACAATTTTCTATTAATCTGGGATTTTATAGCTCCCTCTGAAGCTCTATTTTGGATGATCATCTAGCCTTTAATCATGTGCTATCCATGCGAGAGATGAGACTTCCATGAGGCAACTGATCCATGATAGGGAAGATTCCTTTGCATTCAGGTGACTATATATATAAGACTATTTTTTATAGGATCTTTTTCTTATCATGCTCGACAAGACATAGAATCTGTCATGTACCTTCTTCAGGACAACTTAGATTTCGTGTAGATGTGTGTTTCCCCAAAACAGATTGTTCCATAGTGCCATGCACTTCTTTTCTTAGTTTATATTTAAAATAGGGGCTCCAGGTGTGTTACATTTATGAAAAGTGATGTATTTTCTTTTACTAGTAGATACCATGAGCTTCTTCTAAATAAAATTTAAAAAGATGAACTATTCGATTGTTTTGTTCACAACAAGACTATAACACAGTTGGAAATTTATAAGAGATTCAATATATTATCATGGCTTATGGACTAAAACAATAATGCAGTAAATGATGTTAAGCTAGATATGCCATATATATAGAAGAGAGGATATAGCACAAGAGTGTATGATGATACAAATTACCAGAGATATGATGCCATTACCATTACATTGATTCTCATGGCATTAGAATGAGTAGACCTGATCATTGGAGGGACATGTGGCCACAAATAAGCGAGAGTGAGGAAGAGTGAGGATTATGTGATGATCATTAGAAAGATGTCATTTCATAATGCGATGTTTTGTGTAATGTGGTGATGTCACTTCAAATAGAGGTGGCAATGCCAAATGCAATGCTCTAGAAATTATATAATGACGTAGATAATAAGTCAGATCCAAGGCTCCAAAGATAGTTAGAGAACCAAGCTACTAGAAACCTGTTACAGTTTTCTTGAAAGCAAGAGCCCATTTCTGAGAATGATTTTCACAAAAATATGTATGTATAGAGCCAATGTTTCTTACAGCTTGAAGATATTCGATTAGTCTTCAAAAAAATGCTTGGAAAACCTTAGATCAAATTTTCACATGAAGATAATGTGGAGTGACATCAATGTTAAGACGATCATGCATTTCCAATTGTTCCACCGTTGCATATGAGGATAGTCGTTGCCAAACATCAATTGATCTCAATCCTTCTTGCTGATAATAGATTTTTCAAAATAGACAATGTTGAAGAATTTGTCCAATCTTGGTAATTGTCAAGTATTCCATATGTAATTAAGTCTTTTTGCTATATTCAGTTTGCAAGCATGGGATTTTGTTGGGCCCTATAAGGGCGAGGATATTATACTCAATTTATCAAATAGACAAATCACCTGTTAATTAGTATTCTCTCTATTTTCAGGTGTTCATCAATGTCCAATGGTATTTCAGTGCACTGTACTACATGTTGAGCCCTTTCTTGACACAACGTACCAAGAGAAAATTTGTAATTGCACGTGAAGGAAAAGTCACACATACCTTCTACATGTACGTGAAATTCCTTCTCTGATGTAGTGAAAATATGCTCAACCTCAATTGAAGACTCTGATTATATATGATGGAATGAAGGATATATTCAATGAAAATTTCCTAGAAACTTATTTAATACTTGATTTTACTTGCAGATTTATATCTCCAGAGAATGTGCCTATACAGTATGGGGGACTTAGCAAGACAAAAGATGTAGATTTTGGACCTCACAAGACTGCAGTAGAGTTCTCCATTAGAGTTGGGGAGAAAATCAATCTTGAGATCGAGGGAGTGGAGGTAATGTACGTCAACAATTGCTCAAGTTTGCAGATTTTGTGTCAGTTCCTGCATTCAAATTTAGCTCTTTCGCCTCAGTTATGTTTCCAATATACTTCCAAATTCGATGAGTTCTAGTTTTGGATATAAATTTTATGGGTGTTGGATTTGAGATCGAGTTCATCCTCAAGATCATGCGATTGGGATTTTTCTTTGTTTTTGAATTCTCACATTCAAGTTGTTTGTTGTTCAGGCGGGAGCAACAATTTTGTGGGACCTCATAGTTTGGAGTATGTGTAATTGATAATGATTTTTTCTTCTCTTCATTTATGACTTTTCAATGTGTGAGTTTTGACCTAAGCCATTGCATTATCAATGTGTCAAGGCTCAAAACTCGACCTATATTCCAACTACTTCTTATGATCGTTCGTAGGAACATGAATCCTAATTTTTGTAGGTTTAAAATTTATCACAAATTTGCTCTATTGTGGTCGAATTTATCGAGGTTATCTCAAAATTTATTTAAGGTACCATGGATCTAAATTTCTTATGAAATTTCAACACTATAACAAACTTTGGTGCAAATTGTTGATCAATCCTCATTTGGTTAGGGTTATAGATGTTAATGAAAATTTTGTGTGCATTCATGATAGTTGGGTGAAAATGAACAATGTTGTGTAGCATTAGTGTGATAAATATGGGATAGTGCAAATCATAGTTTTGAAGATTAGTCTAAGTTGACTCGTACCTAATCAACTTAGTCAAGTTGATTGTTGGTTGAACAGTTAATTGTTGGTTCAACGGACAGAAGATCTTGCAGGCACAAATACCAAAGGGAAAAATGGAGCCCATCATGCGGTACTCTTTGTAATTCTCCACCACTGCTACCTTCCATGCTTCATCAAACTCCTCTCCAACCTTAATATCAGTGCTAGTAGTAGCATGAGAAACAGCACTACGCTTAGCAGAACTAGAAGAACACGTTTTCCAAACTGCACGAGAACTACTTCCCTCACGAGTCTCCATGTGCCATGCTTGGTCTTGGTGGTTCTCTTCCTTCAACTTCTGGTTCAACTACCATATCTTCATTGGAACCAACACCCCAAACTCCACTAGAAAACGATTCACTATTTTGTAGTAGTGATTCACCATGATTTTACAAGATAATATAATCTCGTGAGAGATTCGCCAAAAAATTATATATACATATTATATTATTAATAAAATCGCCTTCCATTTTTCCTATGTATCATGGGGATTCGCCCAGTTATTATATATATAAATTTAGGGGGGTTCTTAAAATTTTCCCTGAACTAGATTGCTTTGCATGTAGAAGCTTGCTTGTGTGATTTCCTTATTGATTTATGACTGCATGGTATATGCATGTCATTTTTAGGTTATGTGCTATCATCGGCATGGAGATCTTCCTAATTGAAAAAGGTTTTATCCTTTCCTTGCCATTTTTTGGATATCCACGGTGTTTTTGGTTTTTCCACTTGAATATTTTCTAGTTTTCGCTCATAATTCCCTATAGTTGTGGGTTGAAACAAACAACTTGGAAGCCCTAGAAAATATTGGGTTGAGTTACTAGTCTTGGAGCGTAGGTTTGGAAAAATGCTCTGCAGCCCTTGCTGGGTTTAGTTACTAGTCCCTGGAGACCAGTTGGGAAAATTATCAATAGCCCTTGAAGGTTATGGGTTGAGTTACTAGCTCCTGGAGCCCTGGATAGCCTAGTTAGAGACCAATCTAGTTGGTGTTAGTGATGCATAGTTTCTAGGTGGAATCACCCATTGAGGGTTGAGGTGTTTTCTCCTCTAGAAGCCCTCGCTTGGTTGTTTAATTCCATGTGATATGACATTTATGCTTGGAATATGGTACATAGGTGACTGGCAGAAAGAGAGATTTGGTTCAGCCTAATCTATGGTTGGTTTGTATGTGGAATTTCTCGACTTGGTTGGTATTTTCATATGTTAATATGAGGTATTTTCCTATTGTGATATATGAGAATATGTGTTGATTAAGATGATTATTTTACCGCTACGTTCCCATGGTTTCTATGTTGGTTATTTACTAGTTATATGATATATATTATTTATGGCTTTTCATATCTTTGATGAATATATGAATGACCGATGAATGCATGGACTAACATGTCCTATTGTATCTAGCTAGATAGGGTTTACAGACTTCTTGGTGATTCTAATGTGTATCTTGGACTCTCATGATAAAATATGCATTCATGACTTGTAGCCTACATGTTTTCCATCTGTTTGATGAAATTTCTAGTGTGTTATAGGTAGTCTATGTCAATTTTCTAAGCAAATTTTTAAAATTTAGCTTTTTTATCATGTCTATTATGCTTCTGGAAAATTTTAGGAAGTTTTGGAAAGTTCTCTGAAGGCTGGCCTAAAAAGGTGGTACTAATCCCATGACCACAGCCTCTCAACTGAAGTTTTTATGTCACAACCGATGGCATCTAGGATTATGAGTGTGGTAGGAGGCTAAAAACCACATGCATGCCTTTTTTTTGATGCATTTGAAGGTTAGGTTGGTGAAAAATCAGTTACAGCTCAGGATTAAGTCATCAGAGGTTGTGTACTAACTTTTGGGTGACCTAGTGTCCTAAGAGATGTTGTGAGTTGTCATTTTGTGGTAATTTTATAGGTCCCACTTCCATAACTAGAGCATGGAGGTTGGGTCATGTCATAGTAACTCCTTGTCTCTATTTACCCTTACATGCTAGTGAAATTGGGTAAATGTCAGAAGGGGTGGTTACAGGGTGTTATTAGAGAAGGTTTTCCTTCTATTTCGGTGATATTTGATATGAAAGGGTTGTATCAAAGAATATTTTAAATACTTGGAGTAGATAGGATATCTACATGTTGTTATGCATGCATTGTTATGGTTATGGTTATGCATGCATAGTAGGTTAGGCATGCACCATGGTGGTCATTATGTAGTTTCTCTCATCATGATACTTTTGGTAGGCTATGATTTTGATATGTTCGCTGAGATGGAGAAGGAGATTCATATCATCAGAGTGAGGTTGCAGCACTAGACCTTAGGTTAAGAGCATATTGTCATACGTGTATCATGTGTTGGAATGCAGGTATTATGGTTAATGGTTTTTATATACATTATAGCTATATACATGTATTACATTTTATTGCTATTATACTTACATGCATGATAGATTTCAATTAATCAGTGTCGTCATATGCACATGCATCGGATAGTCATGAATGATAATAACTTATTGTAATATGCATTTTATTCCTACAAATGATGATTATGGTTACATTTAAGATCTTGATTATTGTTCTAAGCTTGATTCGTCTATGCAGATGGTTAGTATTATGACATTCATGTATCTTTCGATATACTTTTGGTATTGTATCGCACAAATATCGACTCACTTGACTAGATGTGATCACTTCCCCTCATATACATTGAGGAATGAGCTTGATTACATCATCTATTTCGTTTATCAATCATGGTATGTTTACAGGTTGTTTGAAAGTTTTGTGAATTTCATGATATGAGTATGTGTGTCTATAATATTTCATGATGGAATGATCTTGCTTTAAGATGGTTGTACTAACACAATATGTGCTAAGACAATTGATATATACTTAAGTGCAAGTGGGTGCTAGTTGTAGAATTATGAGTAATGATTATGAGTTGACTGTTAATTGCGACATGTTTGTGAGTCTTAGTAAATGTTGATATCAAATTAATAGATATGATTTCTTGATAATGGAAAATGTGACTGACATGTGCGATTAGTTTCGGGAAAATATGATTGATATTAGCATGACAAGGTAACAATTGATTTGCTTATATATATATATATATATATATATATATATATATATATATATATATATATATATATATATATATATATATATATATATATATATATATATATATATATATATATATATATATATATATATATATATATATATATATATATATAAATTGGGTGATGTCATAATGAGACTCAATTGTAGTAAGGAAAATGGTAAAATAAAGGAATCGGGTGAGAATTCCTTTGGTTATATTTCGAAACCACAATCCCAAATGAATCAGTGTCTTGCATAAATACAATAATTGTTCTTAACCTTTATTTTTATTGAAATTACATGGATACGTGCTATATTCATGAACGTGTATTGGATAGGTATAACAACTAGTTTTTGTTTATGGATGGATTCTCCAAGGAATTGGACTTCCTTGAGAGATGATATATGTATATGTTCTTACAAGGAAACATTTTTGGCACAAAAATTTAAGGTAATCAACGTAATATGATATTTATTTATACACTGAAAATTGTGTGTTTATTCTAGTATGATGCACAGGATTTCATGGAAAAATAAACTACCATATTTCTCAAACAAGGCTCGGGTTGAGATTTACCTTGGACACACTCGGAACGATGGGGTTGGTTCATGGGTTCTATTAGCGCTAGAATCAACACTTGGATTGTAACAAGTGACTGAACAAACACATCTTAAGCTCAAGGGATTTTATTATAGTCGCATTATGATTTGGAAAGTGGTTGAGATTCTCACACATTGGAAAATAAAAGGGTTTCAAACTGATAAATCACTCACACATATGAGGGTACAAGTATTTGATGTGGTAGCAAAGATTAGTTTGTATTCTAATGGTTGGGATAATGTGAAAAGAACAGTAGGTCTATATGAATTCCACTGTTAAGAAGAAGAGAAGAAAAAATATTCCATACCTATAGTGTATTGATGAAAGAATACTTCTTCAAGACTTACAATAATCTCATCATACATTTTAGAGATTTCTGTCATAGGGAAAGCTTATGAATAGTCTCACCATACATATCTTATCCAGAAAGCTTGTAAAAAAAGACTAATAAAAATAGATAATGATGTACAGCTATATCACAAGACTAACAAAAACATGAGACAACATGGTGTAAATCATAATCTGGAATGAAACTGTAAAGTATGGAAACACATAAGGGGATAGAAAATACACACATCAAATCATTCATAAGTCCTCAAGAGTGTATTTGGATATTATAATTTTAAAAAATATACAACACATGATGCAATGATATGTATAATGCACAAACCCTATCTTCATTCATTTACATAGTATATATACAAAAAGGTGTTATGTTAAAGCTTCCACAAAAGTGCAAGTTTTTTGTAGGAACTTCATTACAATCTTCTACATATAGTAAATGTTATCTTTAATATAACATAAAAGTAGTCTGAAATACAATGAAGACAAAACATGATAGTATGGAGCTCGAAATGGCTGAGTTGAGGTGGTTTATTGCTCCTCGTTTCCTGGAAAAACTACCCCCACAAAAAGTGCAACAACTAACTGAAAATGACACCTGGTTCTTTATCCACAAAAGTGTAGGAGTAACCAACTGAAAATGACACCTGGAAGATAGCATCATTGGATCACACTTGGAAGAAAACCATTACTACCGAGGCAACATGTACTTTATCATTATCTAGTATTATTCCTCGAGACCAAAAATTAAAAGCTACCTTTTCATCTTCCTATACAATTTCTGAAGGAAATAGCTAGTTTTTCTAGTTGTAGATAGGCCAAAAATGATATGATTCTTGAGATTTGACTTGTTTCAAATATTCAATCATTAAAAATCGAGTATAGAAGCCAAAATCTTAATAGCTTCTGCCTTGGTGACCCTCTTATTTTTCTTTATCTTTTGTGCTTTCTTCTTATTCTTAGCCTTCTTCTTCCCCGGGTTATTTTCTAGACTTTCATTTATGTTTATTATTTCATCTCTGAGAGAAGGATTGGTTATGAGTTTGCTAGCTACCCTGAGCTTATTATTTGGTCTGGTATGAGGCCTTTGAACATATGGATTAGGAATGTATGAAGTCCTCCTTCTTCCATGGATAACTGTTCTTTATTTCTCCTCTTAAAACTCACTGAACTCTGTTTCACTTCTCTCTTCCTCAAAAAATAAGTATGAGTGGATTATTTCTTTCTTATTTACCTTACCTAATGAACTCAGAGATGCATTAAGTTGGGCTATAGTTGGTTCTTTTGTTGTAGTCTCTGAAACTTTACTTTTCCCCTTACCTAGTGTTTTGAGAGAGGAAAATACTTGTGCTATTTTTGGTTCCTCTACTGCTAGAGTCACATTTTCTGCTTCATTCTCCTATCTAGTATGTAGAAAAGGGATTGGTGTTAATGTTTCAGGGGTAACTTCTACTAAATATCCTTCTGATACAATGAGCCTTCTTCTTTGTTGATTATTTGAAGAGGAAGGTAAATCTTCCTTGCCTTTAGAAATAGCATTCTTGTCAAGTAGAGTGGATTTTTGTTTGAGCTTGCTTGCATGTTCTTACCTGAAAGACTCCAAGTTTTTTTTTCCTTAGGTAGCCTTTTGGTGTTAACTTCTTTTGTTGGTTGCATCATAGATATAGGAGTGGTGGTTTGAACTCTAGCTCTTCTAGATGAGTTACTTGTCTACCTCCTTGGTGGTCAAGAATATTGATCAACTTGTGAAGGGGTCGGTGTAGGCGCAAGGCTTGATTTTTCCTCCTAGGTCTTATGTCTTAAAGGCCTTCCTACTTTTCTCCTTTAATTGAAACTTCTAAAACTCTAATCTGCTAGGAACATATTCCATGTGGTTATGTTCTTCTTGAGATGATAAACCACCAACATTTGGATTAACCCTCTATGATAAATATTATTAAGAGAATAATCTTGGGTTATTTGTAGTTTTGGAGACATTATCAACATAGATTTGTAGAGGAAGACTAGGAGGTTCATAGTTTTAGAGACTAAAAAATGAGTTAAAAACCTCATATGATACTGATGCACTGTGAAAAAACTACCTTCACAAGTGATATAATGTTTCAATGTGGTAATAACATCTTTCCATTCAGGCCTAAAAAAAGAAATATGGACAGTAGTGTCGAATCTACATTTTCATGCTCAGGCTTAATATATGGATTTAAATCCTCTTGAAGAAAAGTTTTTATTTTATATCGTGACTCACCTGTAGTTGATAGCTAGCTAGCTCATGCTATGATGGTATTTGTGATCCTGAAGGTTCGAGACCCTAGCTTGACCTGCTCTCCATTGAAAGACTTGAAAAATACCTAAGCAACTGCAATGTTTTCTTCTGAGAACTTCTTCAAAAACTGACACCATCCTTCTTCTTGGAACTATGCCTTTGGACAATGATAAAAAAAATGTGTATTGGCGGGTTCTTAACGATTTAAATTACCACCCTTACCCATTCCGTTAACATCTAACTCATATGTTATTGCACACCTGTAAATATGAACAACAACCATCCACGACACCCTAACTGTTTGCACAAAGGTATCAAATTTCTTTCTGGAGGAAAAAATATTGCTTTGTTGCAGCTTTCTTAGGGTAAATGGAAAAAAATATCTACATGTCTTAATCGCGGTCAGGTTTAGGGAGACAAAATCAAATGATTTAAATTTTGGTGTCAAGTCACTCCACCGAACATTTCACTCCATCTAATAATTTAGCTAATTTCTACTCGTAATTAAACCTTGATATACTTGACCTTTAATGATAGCATTAGATTAACTAGCCTTAGCAAGTAGAATAGACAACCTTCTTTAAATTAACCTCCAATTACAAATAGCCACCTTTCAAAATGGTAATACCACTTTAGCAGAACTTCAATTATTCAAAAGAGAAGTGTCTTTTCACCTCCTTGTACAAATTCTGAAAATAGTAGCTAAATTTCTCGAAAAACTATGTATTTATGTGTTGCTTATGAAACCAATTTTTCTGAAGAAAGTAGCTACATTTTTGGAAAATTTAGTTATTTATGTGTTATTCCTAAAATATCTTATGAATCTAATATTGTGTCCTTAGCCTTGGATAGAAGATATCATTATGAATAAATAATACTTATAAAACTAAACCCATGACCTTAACTACTCAAAGTAGTTAAAATACATATTTAAAAGAAAATTTACCCTAATAAACCTAAGACACAAAACAAACTTTTTGGATTTTGTTAAAAAGGATAAAAAATTGGACACATTTTTAACCCTGTAGGGCCTTCTACCATAGGATTGGGAACAAGAGAGGATTATAGACACAAATATAATGGTGACCAAACTTTGAAAATTTACACTGCTAATAGTGGCTCCTATTGGGGATGAAGTCCTCCCTGTGAGGCTTGAAGAACTGTAGATTTAGTGCCTTAAACTCTCAGGACTTTTAAAATTGTAGGAACTAATGACAAGAAATAAATTTCATTGACTGAACTCAATATTGACTCTATCTATAAAGACAAATACCATTGGGCATGGAGTCTTATTGAAAAAACACTCTGGATATTTACAATGGAAAGGTAGAGTGACTTAACAAACAAAAATATTTTTGAGAAAATGACTGGACCTCCAGTCAATTGATCATCATCTAAATGCTTCAACAAAAATTTGTTATTTTCCACAACTTCAGCAATTTTGAATGGCTCGAACCAAAAGTTGTGAAATTTACCATGCTTTCCATGGTATCCTCTTCTTACATCTTAGCACAATACCATATCATTCTCTTGAAATACTTGTTTATTTTCCCTTTTGTCAAAAACAACTTTTACTTTGGCTTTGCATTTTTGTGCTTTGTCCATCAGGGATTCCGTGACTTGATGAGCTTCTATAAGTTGCAGCATCCTTCTCTGAATGGGATTTGAATCATCAGTTTCATCTTGTAAAAAATTCATAACAGGAAGGCCCAATTGTAATGGCATCACAACGTCAGTACCATAAACAAGTTGAAAGGGAGAAACTCCAATTGATCTCTTGCTACTCACCCTATCTGCCAGAAGAGCGTGAACTAGCTGAGTATCCAAATTTCTTTTTTTTTATGGCATCATCTTCTTTATGATTCTTACCAAGATTTTGTTCGATGACTCGGCTAACCCATTACCTTGAGGGTAATAAGGTGTAGAATGAGTCAAATAAATATTATATTTATGACAGAAATTGTTCATCTTCGTAGATTTAAAAGCCATTTCATTATCACTCACTAAATTTTCAGGGAAACCAAATATAGACATAGTATTTTCCAATATAAATTTAATTATTACCATGTCATTGGAGTTTCTAGTTGGACTGGACTCAATCCACTTGGTGAAATAGTTCTTGGATGTAAGAATCCACCTGTTTTGTCCTGATGATGGCAGATGAATCTCACCAATGAAGTCTAGTCCCCACTGCTGGAAAGGAACGTCATATGAAATGGGAATGAGAGGCAGTGGGAGCAGCTTCTACTTAACGACAAGATTTTGACACTTAGTGCAAGCCCTGACTTTAGCAAAAACATCAGAGAAAAGAGTTGGCCAATAATATCCAGCTCTTAGAATTCTATTTGCGGTAGCTTTCCAATATAAATGTCCACCACACACCCATTCATGTATCTCTGACATAAATTTATGTGACTCAACTTTATCTACACATCTCAATAAAAATCCTAGAGGATCTTTCCAATAAATATTTTTTTCCATTATGCAATATTTAGCAGCCTTCAATTTAAATTCTCTTCACTTTGAATTTTCCATTTCTAGAGGACAACTAAAATTTAATAAAAGGTACATTATATCCTTATCACATTTGGAATAAAATATTTCAGGATAATCATATATACCTTCTTTATCTATTTCTTCAACTACCTCCATATTCATATTTAGAGCTTTTCAATTTGATTATGCCATCAAGCGGGCTAAAACATGTCCCTTTATCAGCTTAGTAGGTCTAATTTCAATGTCAAATTTCAGAATCTTTGCTAACCATATTCCCCTCCTGCCATTTTTATATGGCTGCAACAATAAATCCTTGATGGCAACATTTGGCACAGAAGCAATAACTTTTGAATGTAAAACATAAAACCGAAAATACTTTAAAGCCTTTACCAATGAATGTGCATGTTTTTCATCAAGCTATAACTTAACTCAACATATCTTAATTCATGGCTGAAAAAGGAAATAAGCTGCTCCAAACCTTCTTTGTTATTTTGAAGTAAAACTGCTACAATACTTTCTTTAGAAGCACATGAAAAATTAAGAAAATCCTTTTCAAAATCAGGGTTTATTAACCACGGGGCTTCAGTCAAGGCATATTTGATTTCTATGAAAGATTTTTTTGATTCATCTTTCCATCTGAACTCTGCATCTTTCTTCAATAAGATATCTATATGTTTAACCAGTTCTGCAAAGTTTGGAAAAAAACGTCTCAAAAATTAATTTTACCTAAAAACAAATGTAATTATTTCTTATTTCTGGGTAGACCAATTTTTTGTATAGCTTAACTCTCCCTGGGTCAATGCAAATAGATTTTTTTGTTACTATGTGCCCCAATAGTTTTCCTTCTTGAACATCAAAGCATGATTTCTTTGGGTTTAAAGACAAACCAAAATTTCTGCACTTATTAAACACTTACTGCAAATGTTTTAAATCATCCTCATCATAATTTAAAAATGTTGTTATGTCATCCAAATAAATTACTAGAAATTTTTCCTTTTCCACTGCAAAGGAAATATCTATTGACCGTTGAAACGTTGCACCTTCATTCATTAAAACGAAAGGAAACTTATTATACATAATTGTTCCCCACTGTGTAGTAAAATTTGTTTTCTCCCTATCTTGTTTATCAATTTAGATTTTATTGTACTCTCAAAAACCATCTATCATTGAAAACCTCTTTGAGCCTACAACCTTCTGCAAAATATGGTCCATCTTGGGTAAAGGATAGTTATCCTTCAGCAAACACTGGTTCAAATTGTGAAAATCAACAAAAATCCTTATTTCACCATTCTTCTTTCGAACAGGGACTATATTATCTACCCAATTGGAAAATATTAAGGGAAAAATTGTTTTGGCTTCCCACATCTCTCTGATTTCATTTTCAATAATAGGGAGAAACATGGGATTAATATGTCTTATCTTCTGTGCTACAGGATTTTCTTCTATTTTAAGAGGAATTTATGTTCCATTATACTTCTGTCATATATCTTCAAATCATTGTAGGACCATGCAAAAATTTCTGCATATTTCTCCAACAACTTGACATATTTATTTCTAGCTTCTTAAGGTAGAAATTTAGAAACTTTAACATATCTAGGCTGATTTTTTGTACCAATATTGTAGTCAAATGTACTCTGTACATTTGTCTTAATATCAGGCATTAAAAATACATTACTATTGTCAAACAACCTCTCTAAAGGAACCAAGCCCTTAGGAATGAATTTTTTTTTTAGATCAATAATGTCTTTCCCAACTATAGTGTTTTTAAATGGCTTGTTTTTCTGAATTTCAACCGTGTCTTGCTCATTATCAATATGAATGTCTAAAAATTCCTATACAAATTCAAGAATTTCAGAATTTCCTTATCATCTTCAAATTCTTGCAAGTATTTGATATTTTCAAGAATGGAAGGTCTATTTTTAATCTGAACACCATACATTTCTTTAACATCAAGAGGAACCTTAAAATTACTAGCAGTTATGGCCAGTGAATCTACCATTTCATTTTCTTCTCTGGAAACATAATTCAAATTGAATGCTAAAAAATAATGTTCAATTAAAACCCACACTTCATTTCTGTAATTCTTAAATTTTGAATTTTTCACTTGGTAATTATCTCTCACCCGTTTTACCACTAATTCTGTATCACCAAAAACAATCAATTGTTCAACCCCCAAATCTTTTGCTGCTTTCGTACCCAAAATAAGTGCCTCATACTCAACAGTGTTATTGGTAGTGACAAATTTTAAACTGTATAATAGAGTCACTACTTGCGGAGTGGGAGAAATAAGAACTACACCAACCCCTGATCCCTCTCTTGATGAGGCTCCATCATAATATAATTTCCAGATCTACCTTTCTTCTAAATTATGCTCACTTACAACTTGCAAATTCTGTTTTTTTTTAATTTCAAGCTGAAAATTGTTGTCATCAGGAGGAAGGTGTAATATGGATGACCCCAACACATTCTCTTCTACATATACATGATGATTTTAGGAATTTTTCTGATCACTTATGATATAAGCCATTTTTTTTTCCCTATACAATCTCCTAAATTATCGTCCAAAGACTTGGATAGTGGTGTAGGTCATATAAATTTGAAGGGTGCCTCCCAAATTTTTCGACCAAGATCTGGAAAGAAGAATTATAGATATAGATAGTATGTCTACAACCACTATGTCCATCACTAGAATTTTCATGGGGAGCTGGGTAAATATCATCACCATGGGAGCTAGGAAATTACCAAATCTTTGATCACTCCTAAACACTTGACCCTTTTGGTGTCAAACATGTAAAGATCATGTTATTTCTTGGTGATTTCTAGTCCCAGTTCAACCATCACTTTCTTAGGCATTAGATTGTGAGAGGCCCCAGAATCTAATAGGCAGTTATGAAATAGTTTGTTATGAATAGTGAATGAAAGATAAAAAGGTGGAGAATTATCATCATTTTGATCTTTGAAATGGCTACCCAAGTAGATGGTAGGATATTAATCCTCTAGATTTACTGTATCAAGAGCAACAGATGGTTGTAACAGAATTTTAAATGACTCTCTATCGGATAGATCTTTCAACAATTGAAGAAGTGGAACCAAAATCTTTATTTTATTCAATTATGACTTGAAACTGAAATTGAGAGGAGCCAAATCCTTATTTTCTGCAGTAGTTTTAATGATTGGGGCAAGGTTAGGATATGGAGGAATATCATTAAATTTTTCCTTTTGTTTGGCAACATGTTTTCAGAATATTTTTTTTGCTGGGGCTGTTAGACATCCCCTTTAGACCTCAAACTATAATTCCTTGTTTGATTTCGGCCTACATTTTCTCATTTTGGTCATGAATATGAGCATCTTCATCATCTAAAAAGATGTTTATCATAGAGTAATTTGCATAGTCTTGCAAAGTCAAGCAAGTTGACTATAATGTCCCCACAACTAGATTTATGCCTTCATCTTCCTCTTCTTGTTCTTGCTGATTTTCTTCACCAAAATTATTCAATGGAAGCTGAAAATTATTATCATCAGGATTTCTTCTTGGGCGTTGTAAATTTTTTTGAGGCTAAAAAGGTCTCCTAAAAGGAGCCTGCTTTCTATTTCCTTCATTTTGAATGGGCCAACAATGGGCCTATTTTCTAAATCTAGTTTAGTCATTTTGGAAGCAAGATCTTTAATCAAATTGGAAATTTGATCACGAGTTTCTTTAGCTTTGAAAGCTTTAGAGAAAGAAGATGTTTTCTCCTCTTTCATTTTCTTCTTATCCTTTTCTCCCTTCCCTTCTTCTATTTTCAGTTTATTTGAGGCCATAATATTGGAATACACTCCAATAAAAACCTCCTACATTCCTACCAATGTTTGTGGCTTCTCAGCTCTCAACCAAAATGAAAACCTCAAGTATAAGGCATTGGAAAAGGTTATCATGGGTGTGGTTACAGGGGGTTTTACTTCTACAGGAATATTTTGATAGACTTTATTGAATCTCTTTTTAAAGTATGCCATTGACTCATGAGTCTTCTTATTTAGAGCTCCAAAATATGTAAGGTAATACAAGTAATCCTTACGGTCACCCCATTTTTTTACAAACAATTCCTCCAAAGCATATATTCTTGTTATTGAATTTGGTGGAAAATTTCTAAACCATTTACGATCTCCATCCAAGCACTGAATAAAGAGTCTTGACCATACATATTCATGTTCAATGTTTTGGTTATCAATATAACTGTAAAAGGAAATTAAGTTTTCTTCAACAGATAATCCTTCTCCCTCCCCTGTATATTTGGAGAAATATTTCATATAATTCCCTTAAGGAAGAGGATGCAAAGGTTGAGGGAGATCAAGTGGTGCATATCTTGAAGCAACAATCTGTATCGTCGTTGTAGGAGGAGGCTAAACCATGACTTGCTGAGGTACAATAATGTATGACTGACTGATACAAATGTTTGAATTCTTGAAATTATAGTCTGTGGAGTTTGTATTTGTTTAGTAATGGCATAACACTGAAGTTCTTGGGCTAGTTCTTCAGGATTTTCAGCTGAAAACAATGGATTTTAAAAGAGATGAACATCAGAGGATTTGTTTTCAACCTCTCCAGGAGAATCAGATTCATATGTAGATTCTTCAACGATTGGGGCAACTTAAACTTTTTTTTTTTGAACTAGAAAGTTGGAGAGATTAAGTTTCAAATTTTCAGGAAGATTACCTTATCCTTGATGATAAGAGGAGGAACCAATAGATGGGTTTTGGAAGAAAGGAAAATACTCTTGTTGTGGACTAAGAGAGAACTGATATTCAGGATGAGTTTGAAGAAATATTAGAATTGTTTTAATATCTTCTTCAGTTAAAATAGCCCTATCTAGGAAGGGTCTAATCTCCAATACCTGTTCTAATTCCCTTGTTTTCAACTCAAAGGTTCCTAATTCATGGTTTTCTTAACTAACACCTAAAACCTCTGATTTTTCTTCTTTCACTAGAGTAATACTTGTCTCTGATTTACTAAATGATGAATGGGAGGTACTTTTAACTGAATTTAAGATAACATGATCTACTTTATATTTTATAGAAGCAACTTCAAATTGAAATATTTCGGTAGAACCCTTTGAAACTGGAACTTATTTAGGTTATAAGATAGAGGATGGTTCCTTTTATTTTGGAATATAATTTGAATGCACCTTTTTCAGTGAGTGTGATGTAAATTCAGTTGATTTCTATTTCCCTCTTGCATCCTTTATTATTTTTTTCTGGGTCAGAAACTGGAGTCATAGGAGATGATCTCTGATTTCTTCTTGTAGTAGGCCATCTTGAAACCCCTCTTCCTTTTTGTGGAGTCATCAGGTGAACTAATTACAATAAAAAAGAGTGACTAGCTTTTTTTCACCTTTAAAAACTAGTACAAGGAATTCATACAAGAAACTAGGGAGAATACTGAGTTTAGGATCTTCAACTGCAAGAAGATGCACCAAAATATGTTAGCGCTGGAATGAGCATTTGGATTGTAACATGCACATGACCAGACACATCTTAAGCTCAAGGTATTTTGTTATAGTTAGATTATGATTTGGAAAGTGGTTGAGATTCTCACACACTAGAAAATAAAAGGGTTTCAAACTCATAAATCACTCACACATATGACGGTAATAGTATTTTATGTGGTAGCAAAGATTAGTTTGTATTCTAATGTTTAGGAGAATTTGAAAAGAATAGTAGGTATATATGATAGAAGTCCATTGTTAAGAAGAAAAGAAGACTAAATATTTTTGACCTATAATGTATTGATCAAAGAATGTTTCTTCAAGACTTACAAGAATCTCATCATACATTTTAGAGATTTCTGTCAAGGGGAAAGCTTATGAATAGTCTCACCATACACTTCTTATCCAGAAATCTTGTAAAAAAAGACTGATTACAATAGATAATCATGTACAGCTATATCACAAGACTAACAAAAACATGAGATGGCATATGTACATCATAATCTAGAATGAAATTGTAAAGTATGGAAACACACAAGGAGATAGATAATACACACATCAAATCTTTCATATGTCCCTAAGAGTGTATTTGTATATTATAAGTTTAAAAAATATACAACATAGGATGCAATGAGATGTACAACTCACGAACCCTTGCTTCATTGATTTACATAGTATATATACAAAAATCTATTCTGTTAAATCTTACACAAAAAGTGCAACTTTTTTTTAGGAAATTTATTACAATCTTCTACATATAGTAAATCTTATCTTTAAAATAATACAAAATTATTCTAAAATACTATTAAAATAAAACATGATAGTGTGGAGCTAGAAATGGCTAAGTTGAGGTGGCTAAATGCCCCACATTTCCTAGAAAAAAATCCTCCACAGAAAGTGCAACAAGTAACTGAAAATGACACTTGTGTCTTTATCAACAAAAGTGTAAGAGTAACCAACTAAAAATGGCACCTAGAAGATAGCTTCACTGGATCACACTTGGCAGAAAACCATTACTACTGAGGCATCATGTACTTTATCATTATCTAATATCATTCCTCGAGACCAAAAGTAAAAAGCTACATTCTCATCCTATTATAGAAATTATGAAGGAAATGGCTACTTTTTTATGGAAAAGGTAGCTATTTCTAATAATTCCGTAGATAGGCCAAAAATGATATGATTCTTCATATTTGACTTGTTCCAGATATTCAATCATTAAGAATCTAATATAGAAGCCAAAATATTAGTAGCTTCTGCCTTAGTGACTCTCTTATTTGGCTTTCTCTTTTGTACTTGCTTCTTCTTCTAAGCCTTCTTCTTTCTAGACTTTCGTGTATGCTTATTATTTGATCTCTAAGAGAAGGATTGGTTATGAGCTTGCTAGGTAGCCTGAGATTATTCTTTGGTCTGGTATGAGGCCTTTGAATATATGGATTAGGAATTTATGAAGACCTCCTCCTTCCATGGATAACTATTCTTTGATGCTCCTCTTCAAACTCACTAAACTTGGTTCACTACTCTCTTCCTAAAAATATGAGTATGAGTGGATTAATGCTTTCTTATTTCCCTTGGCTGATGAACTAAGAGATGAATAAAGATGGGCTATAGTTCGTTCTTCTATTGTAGTCTCTAAAACTTTACTTTTCCTCTTTGCTGATGTTTTGAGAGAGGAAAAGGTTTGTGCCAGTGTTGTTTCCTCTGCTGCTAGAGTCCCATTGTATTCTTCATTCTCCTGTATATTATCTAGAACATGGCTTTCTTTTAATGTTTTAGGGGTGACTTCTACTGAAGATTCTTCTGATAGAATGAGCCTTATTCTGTGTTTATTCTTTGAAGAAGAAGCTACCTTTTCCTTTCCTTTAGAAATAGCATTCTTGTCAAGTACAGTGGCTTTTTGTTTGAGCTTTCTTGCATGTTCTTGCATGAAAGACTCCAAGGTTTGTGGTTCTTTAGGTAGCTTTCTAGTATAAACTTCTTTTTGTGGTTGCATCATAGCTATAGGAGTGGTGGTTTGAACTATAGCTCTTCTAGCTGAGTTCCTTGTCTATGTGCTTGATGGTGAAGAAGATTTATTAGCTTGTGAAAGGGCGAGTGTAGGTGAAGGGCTTAACTGTTCCTCCCGGGTCTTCTATCTTAAAGGAGTTCCTACTTTTCTCCTTGAATTGACACTACTAAAAGACTCATATGCTAGGAACTTATTCCATGTGGTTATCTTCTTCTTTAGATGATAAACCACCAACATTTTGATTAACCACTGCGATAAATATTATGAAGAGAATAATCTGGTTTTCTTTGTATTTATTGAGACATTTTCAATCGAAATTTGTAGAGGAAGAATGGGAGGTTCATAGGTTTAGAGCCTGAAATATGAGCTAAAAACTTCATCTGTACTGATGCACTATGGAAAACCTGCCTTCATAGGTGATATAACGATGCAATGTGGTAATAAAATCTTTCCATTCAGGCCTAAAATAAGAAATATCGATAGTAGGGGTCCAATTTACATTTTCATGCTCAGGATTAAGATATGGATTTAAATCCTCTTTAAGCAAAAATTTCCTTTTATACCATTACTCACCTGTAGCTAATAGCTGGGTAGCTCGTGCTATGGTGCTAACTCTGATCATAAAGGTCCAAGACCTTAGCTTGAATTGCTTTCCATTGAATGACTCGGTAAATTCTTGAGCAACTGCAACATTTTCTCCTGAGAAATTCTTCAAAAACTGATACCATCCTCCTACTTGGAACTGTGCCTTTGCATGGTGATCAACAAAACATGTATTGGTAGGTTTTGAACGGTTTCCCCTACCACCACTACCCTTTTCATTAACGACTAAATCAACCATTAAAGAACTCCTGTAAAACTATGAACAACGACCAGCCATGAAGCTCTAACTGTTTGCACAAAGGCATCAAACTATTTCCCAGAGGAAAACAAGTTTCTTCTCTGTATATTTCTCAGGATAAATGGAAATATGAATTTTCTTGCCCTTAATCATGATGATTTTAAGTTACACGAAA
The DNA here is from genome assembly GCA_034641835.2 of Pinus albicaulis. Taxonomy (NCBI): domain Eukaryota; kingdom Viridiplantae; phylum Streptophyta; class Pinopsida; order Pinales; family Pinaceae; genus Pinus; species Pinus albicaulis. The sequence goes on from CM076570.1 coordinate 815,129,354, forward strand.
TCAAATGATTTAAATTTTGGTGCCAACTCACTCCACGAACATTTCACTCCATCGAATAATTTTACTAATTGCTACTTGTAATTCAACCTTGATATACTTAACCATTAATGAGTAGCATTAGATTAACTAGCATTAACAAGTATAATATCCAACCTCCTTTAAATTAACCTCCAATTAGAAATAACCACCTTTCAAAAGGGTAATACCTCTTGTTTTAGCAGACCTTCAATTATTCCAAAAACTAGTGCCTTTTCACCTGAGTAATGCCTTTTCACCTCCTTGTACAAATTATTAAAATAATAGTTATTTTTCTAGAAAAAGTAGTTATTCTGTGTTGCTTATGAAACCGAATATTCTGAAGAAAATAGCTGCATTTTTAGAAAAGGTAGCTATTTCTGTAATATACCTAAAATAGCTTATGACTTTGACATTTTGTCCTTAGCCTTGGACAGAAGATAACATTATGAACAAAAATAATTCTCAAACTAAACCCATGGCCTTAACTACTCAAAGTATTTAAAATACTTATTTAAAATAAAATTTACCCTAATAACTCTAAAACACAAACCAAACTATTGAAGTCAATCATTTTGGATTTTTTTAAAAAGGATAAAAAATTTGGCATATGCTTAACACTCTACGGCCTTCTACCATAGGCTTGGGGACAATATAGGATCGTAGACACAAATATAATGCTGACCAAACTTTGAAAATTTGCATTGCTAACAGGTTCTATTGAAATTTTTATGCTTTCAATGTTTTGTGATTTATTTGCACTTGTTGATATTTTGTATAGTTGGTGTAGCATCGGGTGTGCTCTAGCCCCGAAATTTTTTGGAAGCACTAGGACACACTTGAAATCCAAAACCCAGAAAGTGTTTTGTCAAATTTCACCTGGTGTTCAAGTGACTCAAACAATTAATTATTTTAATGTATTTCCTAAGTCTAAAATTAGGAAAATTAAATAATTAAAGTGAATTAATTGACACATGTGCTGAAATGTTCTAAAAGACACATATCAATAAGTATTTTAATCTCAGCCATTGATTAGTGTTTTAATATTGACCGTTGATGAGATGAATGAAAAATTATAGAGACACACACATAGGCAGAGCTGAGGGAACAAATCTCGAATTCCAAGGCAGGGTTTGCTAAGAATTTTTAGAAGAGTTTTTAATGCAACGAAGGGTAGTATTGGATGAGGGGATGATCTGATCTTGGAGACAAGAGTCAGTAAGAGGTAGAGGAGAAGCAAACAAGGACAACACAGAGGAGTAGAGAGCAGCAGGAGTAGCTACGCAGCAACTACGTAGCCACTACGCAGGTGCTAAACAGGACAACATTGCAGCTTCATAGGGTTTTAGAATTACACAGAGGGTCTCCAGGGCCAGTGTAAGGCCTACGCCACCCTATATAGGGTTACACAGTCCCTCTCTGGGTAGCGCAGTGGCACTCAGAGCCTAGCAGGGTTGACACTGGGGCTTCAATGGCAGCGCTAGGGTTTCTAGGGCCAGATCTAGGCTTAGTCTTGTAAACCTCATTTGAGGGTGTGGATCAGTAAGATATTTGGTCCTGGAACATCACGTTAGCTGCATATTTATTTTAGTTTCTGTCGATTTTTCCAAATTTGGAACCCAGATTTATTGTACTCAGAATCTACTTAATAAAATAAACCCTCATATCTATTGCACCAATTTTCCTGCTTTGGGTTTTTACAGGGACTTATGTCCAAAAATCCATGTGCCAGTTTGAATGAATGAGTGTAGTATTCATAAATGATCTTCATGTATAGGTTGTATTTGTGTTTACTTAGGTATTTTCTAAATCTAATTTCTGAAGATAAATGTCATAATTTAAATCAAGTTAGCGAATTAAACCATGATATTGCAGTAGAAATTTCACATGGTATCAGAGCAATAGGAGATAAAGTTGAATCTCCAGCAATTAGCTGAAGAATATTTTTTCTTCATGATAGCAGTGGAGATCAGGAAGGGGAAGCTTGACAGTAGGAGGACGTCGATCCAGGAAGGGACAGCGTTGCAAATTTAGAAGGTCCTCAGGCTTATGCAAAGCCTTCTCAGGCCAGCGTAAGGACTGCATCATGCAGTCTGGGGTTACGTAGTCCACTTTTGAGCAGCACTGAGGCCGCACTGGGCCAGTCAGTGAGACACAATCCAGTATTTCTATAGTTGTAGAAAGCCTTGAAAAGATCAAGAAGTAGTCCTTCAGATATTGAGCAGTGCTGGTGCAGTGGAGATTTTGTTGGTGCAGAATTATGCCTAGCTAAGTCATCAAAGGCGAGATGAAGACAGTTACTTGGCCGATCTGAGCCAAACAGATCTGAGAATCGATCATGATGGTGATTGGAGAGTACTGTCCCTTTGTGTTTGGGTGAAATATTTCGAGGAGGGAAATTAGTGGTCAGAGGGAACATCTACTATAGAGGGTTTATAAATCACCAAGAAACCCAGATCCAATATTTTATGTTGAGTGTTGCAACAGGGAGAGGGAGAGGAGTATCTGTTGTGACATATCTGAGAAAGATGGCGAGATATGGACTAGGAGATTAGGATAGGTTGGACGACATGTCTAGCTTTGTTATCTAGAGGGCCAGAATCCTGTCATTTCTAGATGACTATGGTCTCAAAGATCATGCAGAAAAATTTCGATCTGTACCAACCGATGTAGATCCTCAAAGTAAGTATGAAATAATTCAAGCGCAGAATAAGCCTTTTATCATGGATGGATTCAAATAACACATCATACCTCATATTTCCTAAAATAATACGGCAAATGATATGTGGGTAGCCTTAGACACGATGTATCAAGGAGGCTCTATCCAATGAAATATGCTTCTAGAAAATCAGATGCGGTTGTTCTAGATGATAAAGGGTGAGGAGATATATCCATTCCTCTTCAGACTTCAGACTATCTGGGATCAGCTGATTTCCATGGGTGCAAATCCAGATTAAGGGCTCCTAGTGAGGACAGCCCTAAATGCGGTGTGGAATATTGGGAAACGTTTGTCCAGATAATTCTGGGAAGGGTAGCATTACCATCATGGGCAAGCATGTGGGCTATCCTCTACCAAGAGGAGATCATAAGGATCACCAAGAATAAAAATACTAGTGGTGGAAGCGGATCATCTAGAGTGAAGAAAGAAGAGGAGGATGATCCAACCATTGCATCAAAGGAAAGGAAGCAACAAGGGAAGAAGAAGAGGGACCTTTCCAAGGTCTAGTTCTTTAACTGTGGCGATATTGGACACTTCACCAGTAGTTTTCCTTAGAAGAAGGACAAATGATCTTTTGATTCCAAGGCTGCAGCAACAAAGGATGATGGTTCTGATGATGATTCAGCAATGAGTGCTCATGTGCCTCGAGAGAACAGGTGGGGTGACATGGATTTGTAGAGCATGTATAGACATGGGGGGATCCTTGAGTCAGCCCTACTCTTGGATCACATACGAGCTACGGGAGCCTTAAGACGGTAGTGGGATGAGTCCAGAGATGGTTGCAAAATGCCACAGTGAAGCAAAGGCAGTGATGGACAGCTAGAGATGAAGCAGCATAATGCAGAGGCAATAATAACATGGAGGCAACAATGTAGAGGGGATGTGGGTCTTAAGCAGCGCAGAGAGGTTGTGCTCACACACTGAAGTGTTGTAGCATAATATTAGCTTCAGAATGACAATGTAAATTAGCAGTCAGGGAGCTTCAATGATAGTTTCAGCTTGAATTACTTGTTAACGATTGGGCAGGAGTCCTTCAATTGCTTACTTCTCAGCAACTGAGTTGCAGTGGATCAGTTAGCAGTGGCATTGCTATGGGAAGGATGATGCAGCAATTTGAGAGGGAGTTGCAGTAAAAATGTGGTAGTGTGAGTGGCAGTGGCATGTGCAGAAGTATAGAGAGAAGCAGTGCAATGGATGGAGGGCAGCAGGTCAAGCATCAACAACACAGAATCAAGCTTCAAGATCTTGTAGTGCATGGTGTGGATGCATTTCTAGAGCACATTCCATTCTAAGAGGGAGTGTTCATATTTTGTATAGTTGGGGTAGCATCAGGTGTGCTATAGCCCCAAAAAATTGTGCAAGGGCTAGGACACACTTGAACTCCAAAACCCAGAAAGTGTTTTGTGAAATTTCAGTCGGTTTTCAAGTTATTCAAATAATGAATTATTTTAATGTATTTCCTATGTCTAAATATAGGAAAATTAAATAATTAAAGTGAATTAATTTACACATTGTTACATAGCATCTTTTTACCGTCCCTGCAATCCCTCGTCCCATACATTGGAGGACTATTTCCGTGACCTGTGAGCAGTATAATGTCCTGAAAATACCGTAATGGCATCCTCCTACATAAGGACAAGAATTATCTTGAAGAGAAATTCCTCTGGAAAACCCTAAAAACCTTTGTTTTGGCACGAGCGTGAGTGGCCAGTTCATCCCTTGTGCCAATGGGGAAAATATACACTAGTGGGAGCGCCAGCTGGCGCTCTGTCCCTGTGTCATGCCCGCGCCAACCCTTTTAAGGAATGTTTTTTTTAATATAGAAGGCAGAAGTTTGGTTTTAACAAGCTCAGAACGAATCACCAAAATGAGTTTGGGTTGTTTGGATCCGGATCTCCCTGATTAGGAAGTGGTTTTCCACCTCTCATGTAACCTTCCTAAGAGATGGGACTCTCCCCCATGATTATAGGGATCCCAACTTCTCTTCCTCCCTCTATAAAAGCCTACCCTCTCTATTTGCAAACTAGGCTGAACTATAGCTGAACTTGTGGGAGGAAAACTATAGCTGGGCAACTATTGAGAGCAGAGCCAAGGAGAACCCTATAAGAGAGAGAGCTTTTTCCAGAATCCCGACAGGCTTTGTTGAGATGCGCTCTGCTGCAAGCCCCGCCGAAGGAAGATCATAGCATCAGAGAATTTGGTTGTAATCTCCCTTTTTTTCATCTTTAATATAAGCAACTCTGATTTTGGTTCCATTCGTGTGTTTACTCTTTTATGAAATTCAATGAATTATATCCTCTCTGACTGATATATAGTTACATGCTTTAAGTATTACGTTGTATGACATAGTTTCGTTGCATGTGTACAGGTGTCTAGACGGAGCAAACAGAAGGACTGTGATCTGTTAGGCTAGGGACAAAGAGCACTGCTTCTTCCTTGACAACAACATCGTGGGATTTGAGGTAGGCTACTTATCGTGATCTTTGTCTTTCTTGTAACTAGGAACCAATGTCATTGCGTGATTCGATTGTTGCTAGACCCACTCTAGGGCTAGTGGGATCGCCTCTGTCCATAGAGGGGATTTACCGCCTCAAAATTTTGGTGACTCTGCTGGGGATCAATGGGAGTTAGTCCTTCCTCCTTTGGGTTTTTTCTTGGTGTTTGATTGCTTTATTTTCTTTTCTGGTTCACCTTCCTTGGTGTTAAACCCTCGTTCAGCCCCTAGAAAACCAAATCTAGTATTAGTTTGTCCTTTTTTATCATTTTACTAGGGTAAACTCTATTCACATGGTTATTCCTCTGACAGTCGCGCCGAACAGCATGAGTTACTAGTTATCCACCCGCGCCATCCCCTCTCTGGCACAGATTACAGCCAGACAAGCGCGCCAACCTAGCTTGGTTTTAGGGTTTGCCTGTTTGTGGGATTTCTGAGCTTGAATTTTGGTCTTGGTTCATTTTTCTGGTTGCTTGAGTGCTTTGAAGTCATTTTTTACTGTGTTTAGCCCCTGTCCTCTGGTTTTTCGCCTTTTTCTATTAGTTTTGCATTCTATCCCTAAGGCTTCTAGGTTCTTTAGTGTGTTGAGCCTCCCGTGGGAGTTTTGGGTTTTTTCTTTCCCGATCAACTTTGTTTTTTCTTATTTGCATTCGTTTTGCTAGATTCCATTGTATCATTACGTTAGTTGAGTGATTTTCCTCTCTTTCATTCAATTTTGCTTTGTGTTACTCCAAGCCTAGATTACATGGTTTTTTTGAGTCTCTTTCGAGATTCTTCTTTGCTTTGAGAGATTTTGTCATCAGTTTGAATCTTGATTGGGTGTGTTTGGATTGAGTGAACTTGTTTGTCTTAACTCTCTCTTTGTCATTTCTCGAATTGATGTTTTCATTGGATATTCATTCATTTAGTGAATTTTCTCTTATATATTGAAAAAAATACAAAAACAAGATCTTTTGCATTTGGTTTGGCGTAGTGAAAATTAAAAGCTCTTTCGCGTTACTAGTGTTATATAACTCTAGAGAGAAGATTTCTAGTTTCATTAGCTTGCATTGAAAACAGTAGTGGATGTTTTTGTGTGTTCATTTTGTTGTCATTTGAAAGCTCTCAACTCTCCTATAGATAGCTCTTCATTGAAAAAAATGATATTTTGTGGCATGTAGTTTGCATCTAGAGGTTTGATGAGATCCAACATTCGATAGAGCCTTGAAATTGAAATGTAAATTGAAGATCAACCTTAAAATTTACTAAATTAACCTAAGGCATCATTGAAACCTAACGAAATATCTAGTAGTCTAAGGTAGAGATGTGTTCCAGCGTCTTTAAGCCTAGCAGCTTTTGCTCGCCACCTGGCTACAGACGGCGCTAGTACAAACTTGTGCTCCCCATACCGTCACGTATATAAAGGGAGACCCCACTAGGTTGCAATACTTTATCTGTAGGAAGCCAAGTCTGTTGCCTTTTACCCATGATACACCGAACATAGCATTCGGGGAGATTACCTACACGTACGTTAAGTCCTTGGTTGATTTCTGTTTTATTTTTACCAAGGTGTATATGGCAGTTCACGGATATCTGGTACACCCATCTACCTACATTACCAAAGTAGTCATGTTTGATCTTTACTGACTCCCTAAATTTTAAAAGATCATCAAGCGCTTGTCCTTTCACGCTTGTTTCCAAACTAAAAGTGATAGAGTCATATTTTACTCATTTCTCGACTCTTAAAACATGAAACGGTGAATTTCTAGTTTCAATGTCATAAAATTAACCGCCCACGAAATATTCCCAGTTAAAAGTTATTGTCCTTAGTGTTTTGTTTCAAGGTCATTTCCGATGGAAACTTTTCCAGAGTTCACCAACCAAGGAACCCCCTTCGATGGAATCCTGGTTCTTTTCCTACTTTTGGAAATGTTGGTGCTCCTTATATGGCAACATTGTCCATTCCTGGGTTAACTGTTGGGTTGCCTGTTTGGTTGTTTTCAACCTCTGTGGTCGCGAATGTCCCGGCTACTATTCAATCAGTTTCTCCACCTGAACAACGCCATGTTGATTCCAAGGTGGACCTCTCCCCTTCTTCTCCTGTTTCTGCATTTTCCTCTTCTACTTCGCCTGGTGAAAGTCTGGATTCGAGTAACCAGGTGGCTAAGAAGAAGAAGAAGAAGACAAAGAAGAAGAAGTCTAATAAGAGATAGGCTAAGGCTGCAACTACTACTTCTAAAACATCTGCTCTTGATAACACTTCCAACCCTCCACAGAAATTCAAATTCCCTTGCATGTTGTGCACGGGAGGCCATCTTCTTCGAGACTGCCCTAACATTCCCAAGCTGCTTGAAGAATGGTCCAATGGTCGTCCGCCATTGCCTTTGACTTTTGGGAGTCATGTTGGGGGCACGTCTTCGACTAGCACTAGTAAGACTCCTAAGAGGTAGGGTAAGCTTACCAATCCCTGTAAGTTTTGTGAATGGCATCATCCCATTCACCTTTGTCCGTTCATGGATGAAGCCAAAAGAGTGTTGGACAACCTGATTATTCTACACCACGCCTCCCGGCTGGTTACAGGAAGCTATCTTTGATTCCTCCGCTAGTTGATCCTTTGATCAATCAAGAGTCATCCTTGGTTGATCCCGCTCCCCCGGAAATTCCAAATCATGAATCAATTTCTGACCAGCCATTGGTTGTGGGATCGGTTGAGCTGACCCCGTCTGTAGTGCACCAGGTATTTTCCGTCGAGAGTGGATCTCATATCCCTCAAGTTCTTCTTGTTTCTTCAGATTCCTCGGACTTGGAGAAATATTCTCCTATCCTTGTACCTTAAGAAGCTGCTCCTCCACCTCCCATGATAGAGGTCCCAGAGGATACTCCTTCTGCCTCCATGATGGAGGTCGTGAAGGATTCTCCATATTATACCATAACACCAGGGGAAGACCATCTCGGTTCGATGGTAGCCCCTCCAAGTAGTTTGGTCGCTTCTTTTGATTGGAGTCCATTCATAGGCTATCGCCTTCCTTCTTATGTGCCCTTTGAGGTCACGGTACAGACCTTTGATTTGGTCGTAACCAGCACTATAATAGATGAGTTTCTTGATTTCAAGCTTGTATAAAAATGAAACCATTCCCATTTTACCTCTTGTGATTGTCATTTTTTTAGCCTGTTTTTACCAGATGAGCTTTGGTTTTCTCACTCCATCGTCACCTATCTGCTTAGCTGATCATATGCTTTCACTTGGTTGTTTTATGCATTCCTAAGGAACCGCTGTGATGAGTGGTATTGTTATCCAGCCTCTTGACCTTTACTTGTAACTTCTGAGCAGTTCCACCATCACCAAAACCAGTTGCTACCCTTTATACCACTCGTTTCTCCAGGAGGAGTCAAATTTCAGCTCTTTTCTGACTCTCTAAAGCTGAAAAGATTGTCGAGACGCTTGTCATTTTGAACTCGTTAAAATTGGCTCCGAAATGACATCTACCCAGTATACGTTTTCCCCTTTTTCGCGCTGGGATAGATTATTTACGAAAAAGGAATACCCTAGCCTATTGCGACTAGGAGGTTCTCTCAGGTATTTTTTTCTACCTTTTCGGATCTGTGAGACTATTTACGAAAAGGGACTGCTGGATTTTTATTTTTCACTGTCTTTTCAAACTCTCTAAACATGAAAAGACGTTGAGTTCTTCCTTTGTCGGAATCGTTAAAAACTGATGACATCAGACTCCGTCATTATGACGTTACTCGAGTTCCTCCTTCCTAGGGCTCGTTAAATGTACTAGGATGGATTTGTTCGAAGGAAAAACTTATATCGCAAGCACATGCTATCCCCTTCAAGATTTTTTTAAAAAATAATTGGGGTACTTGCCAGAAATGGTGGGGGAAAATGGAACCAGTATTACAGTCGTGTCGGCAGTATGTCGCTCTTGAACATGGCACTTCTCTGCATTCGTGTTAGGTTGGGGACATCTCATCTCGTTATCTGCTTGCCTCCATTGGTTTAGGTAATCTCTTTTGACCGCTCATCTGCTCTTTGCCACGTCACCATGACCTTAGATCCTTTGATGTCAAATACTGCCAAATCCAATGTCGTGCCACCAATATGTTAAAGATAAGTTGGCCTCTGCATTTTCACCTTCCCTTTGATTCTCTGTTGGTCTCGAATCATAAATATTATGTCCCTCTATCTCATGTCGATGATGTGGGAGACATTATGGCCCACCTTAGATCAAGGTCACTTCATTTCGACTTCAGCTCATTACCCAAGAAGCTGGTCTACAGACTCCCTTCAAGTGCCTTAGAGCCTGCATGCCTCAATGGTAGGTTCTTCGCATTCAACGCAAGGTTTTCATTATTGGCCTTCGATCGGATGATTTTGCGGGTGTTCGATGCCAGATCACTGTTCACATTCCGTGGATTGTACCTCTTGTACCTTGAGGGCCATCATCATTATTGGTGGTTTCTTTTGCATCTGTTAACAACTTTCATCATTGGCTGGTAATCAGACGATGTTCTTGCATGTTCGACTTCAGCTCACATATTCACGTGCTCGAACTTGTACTTTGTTCAGGTTGAGATGGAGTGCAAGACACTAGATTTTGTCTGATAAATATCCAGGCTACAGGTTTTTTGTGGATTAATATGATTTATTACATGAATCATTCGATTGGATGGTTGAAACCATACCTGAGTCTACTTGTCGATCCTTATTTACTAGATGGCAACGTCCATACCTTGGATCCCGATTTTCGTACACTCTATTATGGATGGTTGCACCCATACCACATATCATGTATCATAGATATCAGTTGTATTTGTATTCGCAGGTTTTCCAACGGAAGTGTTTTCGGTTAGGCGCATTCTCATAAAGCATTTCGCCCCTCCGTCTCTCTCGGACCTCATGCTTTAGGGGGAATTTGTTACACAGAATTTTGTCACTGTCCCTACAATCCCTCGTCTCGTACATTGGAGGACTATTTCTGTGACATGGGAGTAGTATAATGTTCTGAAAATACCGTAATGGAATCCTCCTGCATAAGGACAATAATTCTCCTAAAGAACAATTCCTATGGAAAACCCTAAAAACCTCTGTTTTGGCACTGGCACGAGTGGCCAGTTCATCCCTAGCGCTAATGGGGAAAATATACACTAGTGGGAGCGGCAGCTGGCACTCTATCCCTGCGTCATGCCCGCGCTAACCCTTTTAAGGAATGTTTTTTTAATATAGAAGGTGGAATTTTGGTTTTAACAAACTCAGAACAGATCACCAAAATGAGTTTTGGTTGTTTGGCTCTGGATCTCCCTGATTAGGAAGTCGTTTTCCACCTCTCATTGAACCTTCCTAAGAGATAGGACTCTCCCCCATGATTATAGGGATCCCAACTTCTCTTCCTTCCTCTATAAATGCCTGCCCTCTTTATTTGCAAACTAGGTTGAACTATAGCTAAACTTGTGGGAGGAAAACTATATCTGGGAAACTATTAAGAGAAGAGCCAAGGAGAACCCCGTAAGAGAAAGAGCTTTGTCCAGATTCCTAACAGGCTTCATTGAGACATGATCCGCTGCAAGCCCTGTCGAAGGAAGATCGTAGCATCAGAACATTTGGTTTTAATCTCCCTTTTTGCCATCTTTAATATAAGCGACTTTGATTTTGGTTCCATTCGTGTGTTTACTATTTTATAAAATACAATGAATTATATCCTCTTTGATTGATATATAGTTACATGCTTTAAGTATTACGTTGCATGTCATTGTTTCTCTGCATGTGTACAGGTGTCCGGACGGAGCGAACGGAAGGACTGTGATATGTCAGGCTAGGGACGAAGAGCACTGCTTCTTCCTCGACAATAGCAGAGTGGGATTTGAGGTAGGCTACTTATCACGATCTTTATATTTATTTTAACTAGGAACCAACGTCATTTCATGATTCGATTGTTGCTAGACCCACTCTAGGGCTAGTGGGATCGCCTCTATCCACAGAGGGGATTTACCGCCTCAACACACGTGTTGAAATGTTCTAAAAGACATGGATCAAGAAATCTTTTAATCTCATCCATTGATTAGTGTTTTAATATCGGTCATTGATTAGATGAATGAAAAATTATAAGAGAAAGGCTTGAGGGTGAGTTGGAGACACACATAGAGGCAGAGCTGAGAAAACAGATTTGGAATTCTAAGGTAGGATTTGCTAAAAATTTCTAGAAGAGTTTTTCTGTAGTGAGGGATAGTATTGGATGAGGGTATAATATGATCTGAGAGCCAAGAGTCAGTAAGAGGCATAAGAGCAGAAAACAAGGACGATGCAGAGGAGGAGAGAGAAGCAAGAGTAGCTACACAGTAGCAGTGCAGCTTCTACGCAGGATAGCGCTGCAGCTCAGAGGGTTTCAGAATTAAGCACGGGGTCTCCAAGGCCAACGTAAGGCCTACATCACCCTATCTAGGGTTACACAATCCCTCTTTGGGTAGCTGAGTGACACTCAGAGCCTATCAAGTTTGAAGTTAGGGCTTCAGGGGCAGCACTGGGATTTCTAGGGACAGATCCGGGTTGAGTCTTGTAAATCTCGTTTGAGGGTGTGGATCAGTCAGATATTTGGTCCTAGAACATCAAGTTAGATGTAGATTTATTTTATTCTTTGTCGGGTTTTCCAGATCTAGAACTCATATTTACTGTACTCAAAATCTACTTAATAAAATAAACCCTCATATTTGATGCACCAGTTTTCCCGCTTTGGGTTTTTGCAAGGAATTATGTGCAAAAATCCATGTGTCATTGTGAATCAATGAGCGTAGTATTCAGTAAATGATCTTCATGTTTAGGCTATAGTTGTATTTACTTTAGTATTTTCTTAATCTAATTTATGAAGATAATGTGCATAATTTAAATCAAGTAGGGGATGTAAACCAAGATACTGCAGTAGAATTTTCACAACACTTGATTTGGAGCTTTATTTATGTTTGGTACATGGCCATGCCACTTTGTTTGTGGTGTTGTATTTTTATTGGTTTCCATGGTTTTCTCTTGTTTTCTTATTCTTATTTCCTTTTATGTTCTCAGAGTCTTACGAATTGGTTGGGGAATGAGGAAATTTAGTGTAACTCGAGGGGGATGAATGAATCCAATAGGTATGTAAGACCTAGATGAAGTTTGGTACATGTATAAAGTTAAATAAAGGCAATAATATGATATCTAGGTTGATTGGTAGAGTCCATTGGGGTAAATTGATGGTGGAATAAAATTCATGAGAATTGTAACAGGAAAGGTAAAGTAAATGGATTTGAAGTGTCATACGGCTTGGCTAAGATGGAAATTGTTGTTATCAATGGTGTGCATGTTGTGCATAGATAAAGGGAGTTCTCTTAACCTTGACCTTATGATATCTCATAAATGTGATGTGATTACGATTATGTTGATGTCTATATATGTATACATGTATGTTTGTATGTCATTTTCTGACAATATTGTTAGGGGTCATGATTTATTTATGCTAATTTTTATATGTATACATGTATCTATGTATGTCATTCTCTGAGAGCATCGTCAAAGATCATGCTTGTGGAGTAAATATTTCTTTTGTAGGTGAATGGAATGAATAGGTTCTTGGTATTATGAGGAATGAAGTGGGAAGACTATCTCTGACACATCTATGTGGTTAGTATCATGCATATATGAGTTGATATTATGTTGTTATACTATGCCTATGTTTATTTTATGGACATGTAATGCTAACGGGTACATCAACTGAATGAAAGCAATCTGAGCGATGACATGTTGGGATAAGCATGGAAAATGGAAAGACACTAGAAGCAAGGTTTCTTGGTAGAGATGGTGTGGTATCCATATGTGTAGTATTGGTGTGGTGTACATGTTTCATATGAAGTCCTATGTACATATGGTGTTGAAAATGTGTGTGTGTTGTATATGCAGTGATGTGTATGTATGGTGTTGTGTGCATGTTAGATATGTGGTATTGTGTGCATATGGTGTTTTGTGCATGTTTTATATGTGGTGTTGTGTACATGCGGTACATTTGGTGCTATGTAGACAGTGTGTAGTTGGTTTTGTGTACATGTTATGCAGGTTGTTCTATTTACACATTGTGTAGGTAGTGTTGTGTACATGTGGTATTGTGTACACGTTATGTTTTCTATATGTGGTACTTTGTTATGTATATTATGTATTCATTGTATCGTGACATGTTTCTTTGTTTTTTGTATTCTATATATGTATATGTGTTGTGTTGTACACCAGGTGTAGGTGTATATTTTGTGTGGTATACTGCATGTGGGTGTATGTGCATAATGTAAATTATGCGTATGTGTATGTGGCTGAGGAAAAGGCACTATGTGTTTTTCAGGTGTCACAATCAATTCATTATGTGTACGGAAAGGACAAAGGAAAAATTTAGAAGAAAATAACCAATTGAAAGGTAAGTATCAGTGTTTCATTTTAGTTTTTATTATGCATATGATCTATGAATCTGATTTATGATGTTTACATGTGATCTATGATTTAATTTATGATGGTTTTGTTTTGAGCTAACCGGATGTGATATGTTTATACATGATAATTTGATCGAAGAGCTAGTTTCACCTGTTGTGATAAGAAGTAAACATAATTGAAATTGTACCTTATGGATGGGTCATCGATGAGGTATGGTTTAAATTTATTTCAATTAAATTTTATTCTAATGGAAATTATGTTCTTGGTACATGAAAGCATGGAAAATGCTCGAAATGGGTGGCTAGAAATGCCAATTTTGGGGTGATTGAAATTGATTGCAAGAATCATCAACAACAACAACAAAAGGAATTGGAATAGGAAGCAGTGTGTTGGTAAAGCATTCAAGAGCAAGGAAATTATGGAACACTAGTACCCAATAATGTCTATTTATTTCCATGAGCATTCTATAACTTGTTTGACATTTTTTAGGTAGGGATATGCCTTGGTTTTTTAACCTTCCGATGCGAGGAAATCTTGCCAAGGGATGGATCGCTCGAGTGAAAGTGTAACAGAAAATGGGATGCCAATAAAATTTGGAAGGTCTGTGACTTCACATAAGGGGGTCACCATATTTCTAGAGGGCCTATATACTAGAGAAGGGAAGCTCAAGGAATGAATTTATTTTTTCCATCAGCATTTCCAAATATAATTAAAAGCACATTGGGAGGGTTTCCTAAAATAATGATCTAGTAACTATTCACTGAGAGAACAAGTAGCACACATATCGTAGCATTAGAAATTACATGCAAGTTTGAATTTAGCAGTGGATTATGGACTTCTTGGGAAGGAGATGAATCCTAGTACTACTTTTAAGGGTGGAGGTGTGAGCATCTACATTCCCTTGTTGAATGACATGGGACCGATATCTTTTTATTTGTTTGTTAGAGAAAATGTGCATATGTTTATGCATATACTATTGTGAATATTGTATCGAGTTGGGTTAAAAATCTCCATAGACATTATGATTTTTTTATGGTTGAAGCAAATATGCATGAGTATATATGTGGTTTTTACTATAAATAATGTAATGAGTTGTGTTATAAAGCTACAGTATGTGGTATGTTGTTTTGTTTTTAGTATAGATAATTTTAAATACTGCAATGATTTGGGCTATAAAGCTCCATAGGCAATATATTTGTTTTCAATATTTTACTTGTCTTATGTGTCATAGAACACTGAGGACAATGTTCCTACAAGTGGGAGGGGTTTATAATAGCCCCTGGTTGATTTTCCATGTAAAACAAATATAATACCAAAGTAAAGGGACATGTATTCCAAGTTGAATGGTGGGAAAAACATCCTAGTGGGTGTCACTTTTGGTTTATTGATGGCTAAGGAACTTGGCAAAGCAATTGGCAATGGAAAAGTAGCATTAATTGGAATTTTTTTTATGAAATAAAGGAAAATAGAAGAAAATTAAGGTGAAGAGTGAAAGGTTTTCATGAGAGGGAAATTGAAGGAAAAATCAAGGAAAATGAAGAAAATAGAGGCCTCAATAATAAAAAGGCTTCTAAGGATCAATTCATGGATTTTTTCAGTTGATCCTTTTGTCTGTTCAGTTTTGGATCTCTCTTATATTCTCTAATTCACTCATACTCTAGCACACTTAGAGTATTCTTGGAGATTTTTTGGAGCACTTTCGCATACATTGAATTGAGATAAAGAAGCCAAGGGAAAGAAAGAAAGAAAAAAAGAATAAGTGGATCAGTAGCTATAGCTGGATTTATTTGCAACTAACATGTTTCATTTGCGATTTCCTTGCACATTTATGGATGAATGGTATATCCATGTGATTTTTGAGTTATTTGCTTTCATTGGCATGGATATTTTCCTGGCTGGATAGTGTTTTTAGCCTTGCTTTTCCTTTTTGGGATAGTGATGATCCCCATTACTACAACAATAATGTTGCAAATCCTAAGGCTACAACCATAAATTATCAAGTTGGGGCTTGTGAAAACTTAAGAGGTTTCAGCACTGTATGTGTAGCATGCAATGTATCCTTATTTCGTTTACCTGATGCAATAAATTGAATTTCATTCAAACAAAGCCTAAAATAATTGCAGAAATGGAAATGTAATTGTATTTGAAAAAAAAGAAGCCTAATTAATTTTTAAGAGAGGAAGTACTAGTTAATTTAGTACAAATGAAAGGATATTATACATTGCATCAATGTAAATTTTAATCCTATATGAATAAATTTAAACAGTAACCTATTTCCAGATTGTAAATGGTACATCAAAAAGAAGACTAGTCTATGAAATACAAATAAAAACGTTGGAAATGGAAACCATAGCTTAAGATGTATGAAAAAAAATGAAATCATTCTTCAATCACTGCATTCAAGTCATATTTTTTTGACAAAGTTCTTAAGGTGATTCATAAATTAATCATGAAAATCATCATTATGCTCTTCAAGTCATGAATCCATCCACTATTCATAACTAAATAAGTGAATTGAAATGGATAAGAGACAAGAATTAAGATGTTTTTGGTCTTAATGAATCATGGTTTTGGAGACTAGATGCCATTAATGAATCCTAAGAGACAAAAAACAATATTTTGGAGCAAATATAGTCAAGCTTACACGAGCTATAGTAGTGCTACCGGACTGCTATAGGAGGTGCTACAGGAGGTCCTATTTTGCTAAAAGAGTGATATAACTTGCTAAATTCCCAAGTGGAATTTTTATTTTTATTAATTATGATATTCTAGGACTCTGTTCCAAGAGGAATCACTCCAAAATACCCCTATTAACACGTGCTAAAAAATAGCAGAAAATTACTACTCTAAAAACTACAAATTTAATAACTAGTGAGATAGTTAACCTAGTAAATGCCTAACCTAATCAGGTACACAAGCTATGGGGTGAATTTTTTTATTAACTTGAATTTTTTCATGACCAAATACAAGAGGAATCATTTCAAATGAAGCTAATTAACATGTTCTAAAAAAGAACATAAAATTACTACTATTTTGCTACAAGGGACTTCTAGAAATTCTATATTTGTGAACTAGTAAACAAATAGAAGTAGCTCAATGATGAATATGACCTTTAAAATTTGTTCTAAGGACGAATCATGCTTATGAATCTGTAAATAAAATGCAAAAATAACTCACTTCAATTGTTTAACTAATATGTCCTGCAACAAAAGAAGCATGAATAGTAAATGCATAAGTAAGAGATACAAGCGAAAAAGTCATTCAAAAGAAATAAATAAATTACACAAGAGGGCCCTAAGGCTCCTAGGATTTCCAAGCCAAAGTAAACTCATATTCCTATGAATGAAACCAATATTTAGAAGCTATAAATGACCTCAAACTTTATGTTAAGTCTCTATATTAATAGTGTAGTCCCTTATTATGTTAGTGTAGCCCCCCTTATTGTTATTGTTATACCCCTGTAACCCCCATATTATTATTATTGTGCCCTTAAATTATAATCGTTAGCTAGGCTAGGGTTACATTGTGGCCCCATGGACTCCTATATATAGAAAGGAGATTTTGTCATTTGTATCATCCAAGAATTATTTATTCATGTAATGTATTGGAGGTTTCCCCCTCGAAGTGGCTTATTTGTAAGGCATTTATATCTCTTTTCTTCTATTTTTCGAGTTGGTTTCACAACATTTGGTATCATAGCTTTGGATTCTAGCATTTTGCTTCTCCAAATAGGTCATCATGGAATTTTTGCTATAACGTTTTTTCTATGAAGGCTCAGAAGCTGAAATTTTTAGAGTGCAAACCCAAAATCCTGAGGAACACTGGCACAAAATTTCAAATCTTGGTTCATAATATTTTCGGAGATATAATCTGTGAAAGTTAGGGCTTTTTGCAGGCTCCATAATTTAACCTAAACAGGTCATCGCGGAATTCTCGATATAAATATTTTGCTACGAGGTTTCAGAAGCTGAAATTTTCACAGAGTGAAGCCGAAATCCTAAAAAACCTCCTGTAAAATTTTCAGGTCTTGGTTCACAATATTTTTGGAGATATGATCTGTGGAAGTTAGGATTTTTTTTAGGCTCACGAATTTCATGTCAAAGAGATGACCGTGGGAAAGACAACATAACTCTCTCTCTGAGAGTCGGATTCAGATTCCGTAAAAATTGGTTGTAACTACACAGAATTTAGTTTCTTCTGTATCATTTTTAGAGCCGAAGGAAGAAATAGTGACACGTGGCAAGTCGTACAACTTCGCTCTACTGAACTAGTCCATAATTAGGTCATCGTAGGATATTGGGCATAAATTTGTCCTCAAGAATCCAAATCAGGTCAGACCTATGGCATTCGAAAGAAGATTTAGAGGGATACGTTTGGGCCAAATTTTAGTTATTGAGGATCCGAAATCACATAGATAATTCAATTTCAATATTGCGCTTCTCAAAAGCAAGAAAATGTGTGTTTTTGGTTTTTAAAATTGTATAACGTTTGTTTGAAAAAGAAGTTTAAAGTAATTCCAAGGTCATATTTTAGAATTTTTATTAGTATTGGGTTCTATAATGCCTCCAAAAAATAATTCCATACCCATTAAGCCCTCAAAAAGCTATACTATGATGCATGAAGAGGAAAATTTGCAGTATGAGATATCAAAATTACGGTACCAAGTGCAAAAAATTTCGATCTTACGAAGAGAAAACAAAGATAACATAGATGGTTTAAAATCAGAAATGGAGGCTAGTTTTGATGGTTTGAAGGATCAAATAGTAGCTAATATGGATGATAAATTAGTGGACGATCACATCGAGCATCAACAACAAGTTCTCCAACTCTCAAACCATAACCTAACTTTGGTGCAGAATCTAATGAAACAACAAGAAGATCAACACCACATCGAAAGAATTTATGAAGCAGTCATAGAAACAAGAACTCAACAAGTACGATCAATTTCAGAGTATCTCAGCAAGTGGAATAACTTTCCTATAGAATATTCCACATGGGAGGATGATAATTTTATACAGAATCATCAAGGAATAATCAAGCATTGAGGAAAACACGTGTTTGAAGGAGAGGGGCATGTCAAGTCCCTATATTAATAGTTTAGTCCCTTATTATGCTAGTGTAGCCCCACTTATTGTTATTGTTGTACCCTTATAACCCCCATATCGTTATTATTGTTCCCTTACATTATTATTGTTAGGTCGGCTAGGGTTACATTGTGGCCCCATGGACTCCTATATATAGAAACGAGGCTTTGTCATTTGTATCATCCAATAATTGTTCATTCATGTAATGTATTGGAGGTTCCCCCCTCGAAGTGGCTTATTTCTAAGGCGTTGATATCTCTTTTCTTCTATTTTTGGAGTTGTTTTCACAAAACTTTATTATTTGAATCAATCCAAGTACATCCCTGCTAGAAATGACAATGGAGTTGCTAAACAACAAGTTTTCTTCACAAGAAGACTAAGAAATACATGCTTATAGAGGAAAATTCAAACTGGTACTTGTAAAAAGTGACGATGAATCATTCTCCTTGAAATGCGGCAACTTTCTCCTCCAAAATCCCTCAAAAAGTGCATCTAGTTCCAAACTCAAAGAATTTGTATTAAATGATAGGCAACACATTCCTATATTTTATCAATGAGTGGAGGTCCAAACTTTGTGAATAATTTCATGATATTTTGTTTATTTATTATCCAATATTTTTCCATCCATTAGTAGGTAGAAAGTCCCTATATTATCTCATTCTAATTTACTTCACGTTCTCTCAATATTCTACGAACATAAATAATACTATGCACAAACATGTAATTGTCTCTAAACCTTACTAATGATCATATTAAAGCTAAATCACATTGTTAAGTGTAGAAGGAGAGATTTAATATATCCTTCATCTACCCAAGAAAGGCTATATGGGCCTTAATTTGTGTCTAATTTGGAAGCCCATCATACCCCCCTATTGAAACTATTGATCATCCTCTAAGAAACCTATCCAACTTCTTGCCATGTTGCTCTTATGTTATGCCTCAAATGTATTTTCATGCAATTCCCTTCCTTAGCTAAATGGAGTATTATTTGGATGGATTCTTGCATTGGAAGGATTCCATAAACAAAACTTGCCACGCTGGCAATTTTTACCTCCTATTCTTGTAGGTTCTCCCTTAGCCTCTTGTTTTCTAACTGTAGTTTTTACTTCATGGGAGACTCTCTTAGCCTTAAATCATTCAATTACTTGCTCATTTCTTGCACTTTTTCCTACATTAGGGCCACATCCTCTACTTCCTTGGATTTTTCAATTTTCATCCACTTGTGATTTTTTCCTTTTTCTGTAATAAATTTTTAATAGGATCCAATACCAGGCTCTGCAATGGGCTCTTGGAGTCCTTTTGGACCTTCTTCCTCCTCTTGAGTTATTATTTTCCCTTCATGTAGCCCTTTTTCATTGTCCTGTAGCAATTATTTTTTCACTCGTAGCATCTCTTTTTGCACCCTTTCCACTTCCTTTATATATTTCCTCGCTCCCCAAGGCTCTAGTGGTTGTTCTACACAAAATTTGTCTTCTTGTAGAACTCTTCTAGCTCCATATAGAAAATTGTTCCATCTTGTGGTAGTTAGGTTCTTCCTGTAGCAATTTTTTTCTTCCTCTAGAAAATTTATCCTTTCATGTAGAAACTAATATTTGCATGCCAACAGGTGGTGGGTCCACCTTTTATTTATTTATTTTTTACTATTTTTTTTATTGTTTCTTTTATTTTTTTCAATTTTTTTCTCTTTCTTCATTGCATAAAAAATAAACTCAGAATTTTTTTTGTTAACTGAGTTGGCCCTCGAATACCCCTTTGCACTCCTATTCCTCCATCATGACTAAATGCTTACAACCCACTTTCTCAAGTCCTCTTCAATTTTTCCTTGTTCCTTTCCCACATGTACAAGTGTCTTGGTGGAAAAGTGAACCTAACTACTAGATAAGGATGAGGTTTCTCTGCTACTAATTTTGGCTATAAAAAAAAATTTCCTTCATACACTTGCAATGTTTTTCAAGCTAAAATAAGTTCATAGGAAATGTTTATATGATTTCATACCTAAGCCTCACCCTTGATGTGTTTTTTCAGGTGATTTGAGGTCATTGATAGGACTGTTGATGCTACCTCTCATGGGTTTGAAGTTTCTACTGATGATACTGAAGTTACCTGTGATAATATGTTGGAGTTCTTATTGCTAATAGCCTTGAATATGGAGGTCTTCTAGTTTTTTTTTTTTTTGATATTGCTGCTTCATATCCCTGGCTAAAATGGTGCTACTAATATGCTCCTTATATGAGTGTTGTAGCTGATGATATCCTTGTCGATGTTTTCATGAGTTTTTTTTAACATTCATGAAGTTTTTGGAATTCTCTTTGAGGTAAAAAAATGTCACTTTCATAAATTATTTTTCTTTTGATGGAATCTTCTCATTGTTTATTGAAGATCCATGATTCATATAATCAAAATATAGGTGCCACCATGGATCAAAGGGTGTTGTTGGAAATATTAAGTGATGTTGTAGAAACTTTGCAATGGTCCTGAAGCTACCCCAAATTGAGTAAATGACTCTCCATTGTGTGCATGATGATTGGTTCTTCATTTTGGTGCTTTCATTTGTGGTCTTGTAAGGTAATTGCAAATTATTGCAAGAATGTATTTATTCCTATAGAAGTGACAAAAACAATTCTACGATAACAATATGCTTCAAATAATTCTTCCAAAAACATGTATAATTCATGAGCAATCTATGGACAAGGATAAAAAACCTTGGTTATCATGAAAATAATGAAAGAAGGGGTAAAAATTAGGATTTTTTTTGGACAAAGATGACTTTTTTTTGGAGAAGTGACTAAATGGTGTGGAGGGTGGATGATCGAGGTGTTGTAGACGTATTGTTTTATTCTCCCAAGTAAAACATAGGATCTCACCCCTCTCTGTATGCCTATAACAATCCTCTAGTAATTATGGTCACTCCTATAGCAATTTTGGAACACTCGTTTAGCAAAAAAAATTTATCCATATCTCTCAAAATATAGATTGGATTGACCTAAAAAATTTTGATCATGTTTCCATAATCCTTATACACCTCCCCATAAAATATTTTTTCCAATGGATGCGCGAATCTCAAAAAACTAAAAAAAATGGTTCTAGGTGATGGAGGCCAATTTTTTTAAATGTGTCAAATGGAATTTGCTGACATTTCTTGAGCGTGTTACCATCATCCATATACATCTCCCAATGAAACATATTGGCCAATGGATGAAATTTTTTTGAGATATGGTAAAAGACAATTTATTCCCTATGTATTTTTACAATCTTGTAGAAAAACATAACCTTCATGTATCATTTCAGGACAACGAGGAAAGTGAATGGGAAAGATGTGGGAATGATGGATGGATGTTGGAAATAAATGAGTGCAATGGATTGACATGTACTTGGTCCTTATTAAGAAGTTTTCACACAAGGTAAGAAGCCCAAGGTTGATTATTTTTCACTTTTAGCTTGCCTCATTGCTCATTTCTTTCTTTAACTCTTTTTTTGGCATTGACCTATTTCTTTTCCTTATGCAGGTGGATGAGTAAATTCCTGCAAGAAAAAATATGTAACTAGGAAAACATATATTTTTTATTTCATGTTTTTTTCTTTTCTTTTTTTCTCTTTTTTTCCATTTTTTCTTTAGGCCAACTAGTTTCCTTAATGAGGTTTTCAACTAGTAGGTTTGCCTACTAACCTCAGAAGAGGTTTTCACCTAGTATATTTTATCACTACAAGGAAAAGACTCTCTAGTGGATGTTTTTGAGGAACGCCTTATAAAAATACCCCAGACATCCATTTCTGGCAGAGGTTACTAGCGGAGGCTGGCAGGCGGAGGTTTTTGCAGATGTTTTTCATTCGGTACGCTTATCATAGTACATCGCACCAGTGCGTTCAACAAGAGAAAGCACCATAGTGCACAACACATTGCCACACCAGACACTGTGCGCTCCGTACACACCCACCCAGTGCATTGTATTACTATAGCGCACTGGTGGTTTACAACTCTTCTGCACCGGTGCCTCATAAAAAATTGCGCCAAAACAAAAACTGCCTGGTGCGATATTAAGAAACTGCACTGGTGCGGCCATAAAATCCCCGTGCACCAAAACAAGGTTAAATAAAAAAAATATTACAGCCAAAAAACTTCATTTTTCACTTTTCTCAGTGCTCCAGAGCTCACAACCACCGGTGCAATTTATCCTTGTCTGAGCCACCCTGACATCAATGCTCCCATTGCACCCATTGCACACATTGTTGCTTTGCATTACCCACCAATCTCTAACTTGAATTTTGTAAAATAGTGGGAAAATTTTCTTTTGCAAATGCTACAGCCAATATGCCTCGTCGACGGCCAAATGTATAGGTATTTTTATTTTTTTTCCATAATTAAGCCTTTTAACGGATTATAATTTTAAATAACATTAAAATTAACCATTTAAAAGAAAGAAAAAAAAATTTCACACAGTGTGCTCGAGCCTCTCAGCTCACACCGGTTCACAATGTTGCCTGTAAATTTACAGGTTGCACCACAACTGGTGCTAATGGAATATGCACTGGTTCCGGGGCGGTGTCGATAGGGGCACTGCGTTATTTTAACTTTTTAAAAAAGTGCGATGCGGTGGTTTACTTGGCCGCACCATTGACCTTGTGGAATAGGGGAAACGCGGTGCGTTGACTGAAATATACGCCTCGAGCTGAGTAATTCTATTAGTGCACTGCATTCCACATTTTGACAGGGTCAAAGGTGCGGCCTGGTAATCTGGTGCTAATGGTATCTGCATCTGTTCCGAGGCATTATCGAAGGCGCACTATGTTATTTTTTTTTTTAAGTGCAGTGTGGTCGATTACCCGGCCGCACTGTTGACGTAGTGGAATAGCGAAAACGCGGTGCGTTGACTAAAATATTCACCCCAGGACGGGTATTTTTGTTAGTGCATCGCTTTCCACATTTCGACAGGGTCAACGGTACGGCCTGCTAAAAGACCACACTGTTGACTATGTAATGATGGCAAGATGTTGGTATGCTAACTTAAATATACTCCCCGGGGTGTAGAGTTTAGTTAGCACACAACACTCCTGACACCATACATAGTCAACGGTGTGCTACAAATTTTTGAGACCACTATCGTCGGTGCATTGAAGATTATCTGGTGCACTGTTGCTGGTGCGCTCCATAAAAATATGCACCGGGACCAGTGCATGACTATTTTTTTTGGCACACCGACTATTTTTTTTGTTTTTCAAAAAATAATTATATATTTATATTTCTAAATACATGTCTCATTTAATAAATAAATTTATTTAATATTTCAATCATTAAGAGACATGAAAGGAGAGAAGAGGGGGAACAATAGCAAGAACAGACTGACTAAGATAACATGGTTCGCCTATGGGAGGCACAAGAGAGGGAGAGAGATGCGTACCCTCGCCCTATTATAGCAGCTACCCAGGGACTCGTAAGGTAGGTGGGCCTCCTCAAGTTTTATGAGTAGGCTACTTCCCTAAAGGGCCATGGTTTGTTTTTGAGACATCTTATTCCAAGGTGGAATTCCCACCAACAGGCTTTCCCGATTGGCCTTAACCAGTGGTACATGCCCACTGAGGAGGATATATATTTCATTACAGGGATATTGAGGAGATGGGTGGATTTTCCCTCGTTCCCAGAGGTTACAGCTGGCTATGTAACAGGGAGTCAGTTAGTCTACTCCCATAGATACATTGGAGCATCAGTACTATCTCCTTCAGATTTTCAGGTCGTTGGAGGTTAGTTACTTATTGGTGCATTTGGTAGTGATGAGGTGAGGTGCCTCTCACTTCTCATTTCAAACATTTCACACAACATCAGTGACAGGCAATGCATTAGTTGCTCACTTCTATATTATGTTGATTCTTTAGTACAGGAGCCACGACTTGTCAGGTGGTCTGCCATTTTTTTGTGGCAGTTCTATACAGCCTTAGATAGATGTCGTGCTCATGCACAAGGGAGGGTCAACTTCCCTTTTGCTTCAAAGATTTTTTATTTATTTTTTGAGAGGTTTCTAGAGATGAGGCCTAATTTTGTTCGGCAGCCTTTTAGGCTGATGTTCAAGGCATAGATGCACATGTGGGAGCAGATGATTCCCAAGAGGGGCGAGAATTTGTTTCTAGTGAGAATATCGAATGATGCATTAGAGTTTCTAGCCAGTGTTGACGAGCATCCCTTCATTATGGTCCCCTATCCTTATGTGGGTTTGGATTGGCGATGGTGTGCCAACATCCTTTTCATAGCTGATGAGCTGCCGGATGATAGAGGTAATATTACTTTTTTATTTAAATTTATTCTAACATGTTCTTTAACCTTTTTTTATTAAATTGTGTAATGAAATTGTCTAATTATTGTTGTGTACTTGTATATATTTTGTAGACATTGGATCTTTTGATTGCGATGGCATGCCGACACCACCACATGATCCAGGTGTGGATCCTGATGACGACCAGGGCATGCCAGATGCTAAGGATCATTAGGAGGCCGATGCAGAGAGACATGCTCCTGCTGGTGTGTCTGTACCGCCTTTTGCTAGGCATGGTCAGCTTGATATCAAATATAGGATGGAGTTGGGCGACCAAGTCACTGCATTAATTGCTGAGGTGGGCATCAGGTCTGCTCATATGAGAGACATACAGGCTGATGGTAGGCTATTACAGATGTGGATAGGCATGCCGCGTGACATGTACAGCCTCATGCAGCATGTCATAGGAGCTACGACCCTAGTTACGCAGCTAAGGAGGATTGTTGCACATTATAAGCGTGATCGAGACACAACACGTGATCGACAGTCCATGAGCAAAGAATCATCATCTCATGAGAATTCACCTCACACCGTGCCAGATGAGAAGCCTCCACTAACATCTAGTATTAGTCATCATGGAGATTAGGCTGGACCATCGACCGTCGAGGTTGCACCATTGATTGAGCAGGCCTCGACTAGTACTGCTGATAATGATGTTGTACCACCAGCTAATCCATGACATTTATATTACAGTTGTATATTTTTTACATTATATATATATATATGGTCCATGTATTTTATGTTCATGTTGCAGTTGTACTTAATTTACATGTTGGTGATCATCATGATGTGTATATTGTTAGGTCATATTAGATATGTTCATTTAATGTGCAGCTTGCAGATAGATGTGTATGTGATAGCATGAATTATTTGACATGAGATGTATATTTGATGTTTGTGTTGTGATGATGTTAATATATAATGTTAATTGTGTTTTGTCAGATGATCATGATCACGATGATGTTAGCGATTTTGAATGTGTTTTTTATTCAAATATAATGTTTGTATAATGGTTATCATGAACGTGATTTTTATTAATTAATTGAATATTAAACGATCATGATATTGTAAAATTGTAATATTTGTAATTCTAATTGTATGTAAAATTCTAAAATTGTAATTGTAATTGTATATATGTAAAATTCTAAAATAGTAATTGTAATTGTACATGAAATTGTAAAATTGTAATTGTAATTATAATTCTAATTATATGTAAAATATTTGTAAAATTTAATTGTATTACTATGAATTGATTGTCATTGTAAAATTGTAATTGTAATTGTAATTGTATGTAAAATTCTAAAATTGCAATTGTAATCTTAATTGTAATTGTATGTGAAATTGTAAAATTGTAATTGTAATTCTAATTCTAATTCTAATTCTAATTGTATGTAAAATATTTGTAAAATTTTAATTGTATTAATGTGAAATTATTTTATTCAAAATTTTAAATTTGTAAATTTGTAAAATTTTAAATAATTGTAAAATAATAAATCTAGAATAATATGAATTATTGTAACATAATAAAGTTTAGAAAATAATGCAAATAAATTCATGTACTTTAGAATTATCATTATTTTATTATGATCTTAGATACAAAAAAGGAACTAATTTATACAGTACACCATTGTTTTTGAGATCAACATAATTGCAAATTATCAAGTGAAATATTGATTTTAACATTAACACAATGAAAATTACCAATTAATTCAAAATACATATTATAATGTTTCGAAAAACCCATCTTAAAAAGTATAAATATTGATTAAATAACACATGTACCATATCAATCTCAATTCTCATGATCACTCTCATTATCTTCCAGCTCACATGGCATGATAACACTATTGTTCTCAAAAATATGTTTTGATCTAGGGTCGTGTGTCAATACGAACCACCAATCCCTATATAACACATCTGGGTAAAACAAACACCTGATTGTAGTGTTTGGGGAAAACATAGGGCTCCTTAGCTTCATCCCACATATTTCTATAGTTGATACATATCAGCCTACTGTCACGATCTTCCTTTACATTATTCCAACCAAACGTGTCCCGCCACTTGCACCTAAAAATAACACATTGGAAAGAAGAGAAATTCACTTCAATGATCTCTTGTATCTTTCTGACGTAACCTAGCATCCCTCGTACTAGGTTCTGATCACAGTGGCTAGATCAACTAGATTGATCCAACTTGACTTCCACTCCACAGTCTTGTGTGATGTTTCAAGCATCGGCATTGTCTGTGCAAAAATGGTGTCCATATGCCCACATAGATGCGAACAAATGCACCTATTATAAAAAAAGTTAAAAAAATCATAGTGTCATGTGTCTTATAATAACCCAACAGTTAAAATATGAAATATAAATGTCTTATAATTTTCAAAATTTACATATAAATTAAAAATATTATTACCAATTTGCTGCACCAAATCCCTACGTTTAGTGCATCCTCTTCAGCATGCGGGTAACGACCGATTTCACTGTATTTCTCTCTAACTTGGTTAGAAACCCAACTGTTGGGGCATATTTTTGGGATAATTACTTTTAAATGATCGGGATAAGGCACACTTCGACCATTCAACCATCTGAATTATTTCCTGTCACTATCCCATTTCATCCTCTTTTGTTCGTACAATGCGACCCATGGTTGTGTCGCTTCAGAATTGTAAAGAATGAAATTATTGATTGCTTCAAATTCTACATTCGCTGATGAAATCAAACTAAAATTATATAGTACTTACAGATCAAAATATACGTTATATCGAAGTTCAACATGAATATTAACTTTGTGTAAATTTGAAAAATCATAAGTTGCTTACTGTTTATCAAGCGCTTTTTTTCCACTTGTTTGGAGCAACTCCCCTTCTCTTTTGTCTTGAACCCTTTCAACCTTCACAAATCAACGCACTTGGTCTATTGTTGATATGCTTGATGTACTCACTGGCATAATAGAAAGACTCCTATGATATGTACCCCTATGCCATAGACCCCTCAGGTTTTTCCCTTTGTCGAACAAAACCTTTCAATTTATTCATGTACCTCTCTAAGAAGAACATCCAACAACAAGAAACAACCCAAAATAATTCAACCTCATCTACTAGGTGGATTAGAATATGAACCTGTAAGTCCATGAAACTCTTTCGCAGTTCCTTCTCAAACATACAAACAATCTCAACTATCTCTTGATGCCACGATGGAATGCTAGCCACATGAATCTCATTTGACGTCATCCAATGTACAAATGCAGATAATTTAGATATGGAACATCCTAGGTCTTGAGGGAATTCACGTTTCACACACCTAAACAGGAACAAAGGATAATGACACTTCAAAGTTATAAACAAGTGCAATAATATACATAATTAGTTATGTTTTATGATCCCCGCATGAGATAAAAAATTTTAATATAAAAAATAATAAAAAATTCTTTTGACATTATACTTACTCTTAGAAAATTCAAATGGTCATGCGATTTCAACCCAGACAAATGGTCATCCACGGTGAAGCAACTTCGTAGTGAAGACTTGTATGAAGTTGGCACCCTCACACCCATTATAAATTCCTTTGCTAAAGAAATATCATCTTTTTTAAAAATCCATGGGACATCACCTTCTTTGAAAAACCATGAATTAGAGGGACCAACGCCTGCCTTTGATCCCGTACTTTCTAATCATCTTGGCCAATGTTTATTTTTAGTTTTTGAAGTAATAAGATCTTTCCTAACAGCTAATGTGTCACTTTTTTTCGATGATATGTGCCTCCATAAAGAAGATGAAAAAATTTTAAATCTATGCATGGGATCTAATAAGTGGGTAATATTAAGATGCTCCCAATATGGGAGGTTATAAAACATAGATTTCCTTTTCATCCCGATGAGAAATTTCTCAAAATAGGTGTCAAAGAATTCTGCATCCTCGAACATAGGCTCCATATTTGAATCAAAAATTTCTATGAACTCCTTCTCCTTCTCTCTCTCATATGATCTAATCCATTCAGCTGGTGTCATTATTGGAGACCTTTGGGTTCTCTCTCGTTTACCATTAAAAGCAGATGTTGCTCTTATGTAAGGGTGTTCTTCTGGAAGGAATACCTTGGAGCAATCATCCACTGGATTTCGTAGGTCCTTGGACCATCTAGATTTTATAGAAGGTCCACAACATTTACATCCAAAATACCCTTTTGTTACAAGACCTACGAGATTATTGTATACAATTAATATGCATGGGATGTTAAAGAATATCATGAAGATCAGAACAAATATTACAACAAATTAAATAACTATTATGTGAAAGAATATTGTTACGTATATAAAAAAATCAATAAATTAAACATGTAATTTACTAGAGAAAACTCCTAAGGCTGGAAAATCATGTGTCGTGTAAGCACCTATGCCATACAATGTAAAACTCCTCTCTATAATGATGGGTGTTAATGCATCGTATACATTTATCCCATCCCATAATTCCTTCAATTCATCTACCAGTGGTTGTAAGTAGACATACATATTCTTCACTTGTCTTCTACCAGGGACTATGAGAGCCAACATAAGATTTTCATTCTTCACGGACAACCATGGGGGGATATTTTTATTGATCACTACTATAGGCCAAACAAAATAGCTGGTTTTCTAGAGGGAATATGGGTTGACGCCATCCATGTCTTTGCTGATTCATAGAGTCCGTACTTCATCCTTGAATTTTTCAGGCCATGTATACACTATATGCTTCATGGCTATTGAATCTGTTGGGATTCACATAACTCCCAACTCACTTCTGTGTGAGGCATGCCATCCGTGCAACATAGCTAATTATTTGCAATGAAAGAGCCTTTTAATGCTAGGGATTATAGGAATGTGCCTCAATATCCTAAAAGGAGGACCATGTTGTGTGGATTAATCCGTCTCGTAGACAAGACCGATATCCCTAGTACTAAAAGTATCTAGCAACAAACAGCCAAATAAACTAATCTTTCTCTAAGCATATATGATTTACAAAAATCTCTATAGAGGTGCAAAAGACTTACCATATGTCCAGCCCTTGTTTGAAGTCGTTGTTGTCCCTCGTGCACTTGAAGGAGTTTTCCTCGTAAACCTGCAGTCACAAACAAGAAAAATATTACATAGCACCTGTATAGAAATCATCATAAACCATGCTTATCATAGTGATAAAGGAATCTATGAAATAAACCATTAATTGAAAGCTTATTGAGAAAAATGAGTATATTTGTATTAATTTCAAAAGAAGGAAAACCTTCCAACCTGAGCCTTGATGTTGCACAGGCCTTCCCGGGGTCTGAAGCAGGAGTCTCCTCTATTTTGATAAGCTTTGCACTCCTCCAACCAAGACGAATAGAGGTATGTAATCTCTCCTCAGAAAAGTCTTAGTTAATTGAGTCTGAATCTTAATAGCACTTAACTTCAAATATTCTAAAGTTTGAACTCCCCTTGAGGCTACCTAATGCCTCTTTTTATAGTGGAAAAGAGGAGGTTTTCTGTTCCAAATATGAAGGGATAGAATCCTCCTTCAAAGGGATAAGCTCCTCACATCAAGGGGTTAGCTCCATAAGGTAAGGAATACATGCACCTCATAAGAGCGGTTCTGCCACCGCAAGATTCTTTCTAGAGGCTTCTAGAATTTACTCTTATTGAGCTTTTTGGAATTTACTTGCGCCCTTTTTATCTTACAGGGGTCCGCACCTTTAACACAGATAAAGTGCGTTCAGGTACACAAGAGAGTTGAACATTAGGTGTGGGACCGCAGGAAAGATAGAGAGAAAGTGCGACACCAAAGTTTAGGAGATTTTTAGGAACATTTCTCTGATTTTCAAGGCTTGACATGAGGAACTGATATGTTAGAATTGCAAAGGGAGAATTATGAGTAATAATGAGCTCATACACATAGCAGAATGTCAGGATGACAATTTTCAGTGTAACAGATTACCCCCTAAAGTGCAAAGTCTGGAATAGATGATGCTTAAGTCTGTCATATATGAAGAGTGCAGTACTTTATTGTTTCAAGGATTTTCCTATGGACACCCTAGTCGGAACCTGTAAAAAAATTCAATGCAAAATATATGTATATCATCACTGAGGTAGGAATTCCCATACTCAGATCAAAACTAACTAGAAACTAATTCAAACTGTTCTGATACAGGAATGATTTTGAGTACATCACAGTATAGACATGTGTAGACACAGTATGGATGCAACCATCTATTTATAAATAGTCCACTGTATAAATGATAACAAAATTCCTCAC
Organism: Pinus albicaulis; assembly: GCA_034641835.2. Taxonomy (NCBI): domain Eukaryota; kingdom Viridiplantae; phylum Streptophyta; class Pinopsida; order Pinales; family Pinaceae; genus Pinus; species Pinus albicaulis. The sequence continues at coordinate 815,160,649 of CM076570.1, forward strand.
AGCCTGGATGGCAGAAACTAGATCCAGGGTCTTGATTTCTGCATCTCGAACTAGTACGATTCTATCCATGTGAATCAATGTGTCGAAGTCGAACATGGTAGAAACCACTTGATTACCAGTCAATGATGTAAACTGTTAACAATTCTGAGAGTAACCACCAGTAATGTCAATGGCTCTCAAAGTACTCAGTACAATCCATGAAATGTGAATGAATGAGCTGAAGTCGAACATGTCGCGGAATCATTCGATCGAAGGTCAATGATGGAACCTGTCGTTGAAGGCAAGAAACCTGCCATTAAGGCATGCAGATTTCAAGGTACTGATGATTTCTGGATCAAATTCGTAGATAATGAGTTATCGTCGATAGAAAGTGATCCGTTGTAGGCAAGCCCACAACACGAAATCATAGATCAAGTTTTGAAAATATATTGGCAAGGACTGACTCAGGGATGGTCAAAATAGATGATAGATATTTTCAGATGAATGGTTTATTTGAACTGTCCTCTTGAACACATAATGACACTGCAGATGGTTTGGTGACAATTGACCCAAAGCTAATACCCAGAAACCGACTGAAAACTTTCAATGAGGTTTGATTAACTGTTAGGAAAAGGATTTCCCAACCCAGGTGAATGAAAGTGTCATGTTCAAGAGTGGTTAACTGGATTTTTGAAAAATCAAAATAAAACAAACAAGTAATTTTTCTCTCTTTTCCCCCACCATTTCTGGCAAGTACCTCTTTATTTTTGACAAGCTTGAGGAGGATAACGTTTGCTTGTTTATAAGCTCATCCTTTGGATGAGTCCAACTTAGTTTAAGATTCAAACCCTAAGAAGGAGTGGTCCGTTCATGTTTAAAATTGAACAGGTCCTTTACTGTTAAGTTTTAACGAGTCCAGTATAGGAGAAACTCGGTGTTTTTTCAGTTTTAGAGAGTCAGAAGAAAAAACTTAAGAAGACTCCATGGGTGTACTTTTTCGTAAATTTAGTCTCTCGGGCCCGAAAAAGGATAAAATAATTCAGGAGAGAACTCTATTGACCTTATTTAGTCAACGTATACCTTTTTCATAAATAGTCCATTTCAGTCCGTAAAAGGGGTAAACTTATACTGAAGGGACGATTATTCATTTAATTTAACGAGTTCGAATAATCAAGTGCTCAGCAAGCTTTTAATGTTTAGAGAGTCTGAAAAGGGCTTAAAAGAGAACTCCAATGTTTCGCTTTTTCGTAAATTTTTAAAAGAGCCCGAAAAAGTGATAAAAGTATGCTCTTTGTTGAAAAATGATCAATTCTCCTGAAAAATCCAATTTCTGCACAAAAACTTGAAACATTACACATACATGTTTAAGATAAGTAAAAATGCTTTCAAAATACCCTTTTTAAAGTGAAAAATAAACAAATTAAAAATTCATCTATTCGAAAAAAATTATAAAAAGGAGTTTTTCAACTTCACTTTTACCATTCAAGTTCAGAGTGAAAAGTAGAAGCTTTTGGGTAAAAAAGTTCCTGTAAAGATTCTAGAAAATCCGTCTGACGAAATCGAGAACCGTCAGTCCCAGGTAATACACGACCTCTTAAGCTTGCATTTCATCCATTTACAATTCATTTTTAGGCCTTAGATTTTATTTTTAAGAGAGAAATATAGTTTAATAAATCGCCTGCGGAGGTCCGCAGGTGCCACACATGGGACCTGCAAACCCCGACCTCTTCCTATGTAGAAAAAAGTCGTGGGTCCACACTTTTCCTACAGAGCACGTGCGTTCCTACGCACTGTGTACAAAGGGAAAGTGCAGTCCCAACGTTTTTAAATTTCAAAATCAAATTTCTCATTTGGCGCCCAAAAATTTTCAAATTAGATTGTTCTAACATATCTTTTTATGCATTGTAGGATTAGCAAGATGTTGATTTGGAGAGAAAGTGAGCATGAGGATGTGGATGACGCCGCAATGCTCCATTTTCCCACAATGCAGGCATTAAGAGCATGCGGTTTGTATAAATTCTGGGCCATTCAGGGCATGAGGGGATAGGTAGACCTCCTGACATGGCTGGTAAACATGTTGAACGTGCAGGACCAGTGTTTCATTATTGGCGGCCACCGGCTTGAAATTGAGCTGGAGGATATTTATTTTCTGACTGGTTTGTCCAAGAGGGGCGAACAACTTTCCCTGTTTGGGACTAGGCCAGGTGGCCAAACTGTCGCTAGTCTTCGACAAGAATTCTATAATGATGAGGCAGAACCCAGGGACAAATGGATTGATATAAAAACTAGCATCCGTCCTGAGTTGAAAGTTATTGCGTTTAATATTACCAGACTGTGTGGGAGTGCAGCACTGCATGTAGCTACCGGTTCCCAGATGCGCATTGCTGTGGATTGTTTTCGAGGCACTATTTTCAACTAGTGCGAAGCTGTGTTGGCCAATGTAAAAGGCCAACTAACTAGAGAGAAAAATGGAAAACTAAATAACTTTGGATATGGATCCATCGTGGTCACTTTTTCTCTAGAGAGGATCCCCATGTTGGCTCCGTAGAGTATTCCTGTCGATGTTGGTCGACCCCGAGAACCTAGGATGGTTCGTTCGGTTGCATTGATGGCCCGTCACGATATTGAGGGCGCTGAGATTGTTCGATTTCCTCCTTCATATTTTCCTTGTCTGGACCGCCAAATTTTTGTCATAGGGGACTTTCCATATGCCGGGATAGATTTCCGCAGTGACTGAGAGATGAATCTCCCAGCAGGGGAATAATGCGATGAAACAGGTAAAATCATTTTCAACAAATTCTAAGTTCTAATTTTTTTTGTATTTTGATTGTCTTGAAAATTAATAACCAAATTTTTTTTGAATGCAGATGCAGGCACACTGCGACTAGCCCATCTCCAGCCTTATAACAGAAGACAACCAGTTGCAGCCGCACCAGCCCCAGTAGGCCAATCAGCAGAAATACTGTCTAATTTAGAGCATCATCTAGAGCATCTGACTCTAGATATTCTAGAGACGGGCATAGATGAGATTCCACTCAGAGTGCAGAGATACGTGATTGGTGTTCCAGGACCTTTTAGGAGGTTCCTATGTAGGGTGGCCCAGGCAGTGGTTTCTTATCGTGATCACCATCAGTGATGGGAGGATCGTGTTGTAGACTCATATTTTTGAATTTTTGTGTTATCATTTTCCGATCATAAGGTGTTTCCAACCTATGATCGAAGATGATGTATATTTTTTTAAAACACTTCTATACTATGATATATCACTATTTACTGGCTATCTGTGTACATATTATGAATGTTGTTTGTTTCACTGTTTTGATCATTGCAAATGTCGATTTATCATACTAGAAGCAACTACATCTTCTAATGTATTTAAATGTCTTGGAATATGTTGATATTCAATGTAATCAAATTCACGTTCCAAGAGAGGAAATCTTAAAAATAACCATAATAACACTAGATTTCTAATGGCATAAACTCTGTTAAGCTGTAATACAACAAGTTTAGAATCCAACCTAACAATCAAACTCTGAATTCCAAACGATATGGATTCATATAATAACTTAATCACTGCACTATACTCTACAATGTTATTCGTTGTTTGACCAAGGCTTACCCCATGCATGGATACTAACTCGTCAGAGGGTGAATAGATAACCCAAGCTGCGGAAGAAATGTTTTGTGTACTACGACAAGCACCATCAGCAAAACTAATGTAGGTTTGAAGAGACGTTGACATCTGCAATATCAGGAGTAAAACTCAGATAAGCAGGAATAGTGATAAAAAACACACTTCTAAACTAGGCACGCTTTTCTAATCTAAGACACACCAGTAGTAAAGAAATCTAATCTAACAAAAATTTCCACACCAAGTTTAAGCATAATATCACTTCAGATAATGTCCATTTCTGGGTTTATCTAAAGGGACACCGTAAAAATATATCAGCTCATAGGCCCCTTTTGCTAGCTTTCGCTTAACAATAAATCCCAGCTCCTAGCTTATCGTTGGCTTGATCATAAACTAAGACTAGGTCTCCTTCTGAATAATTCCGAGGGGTAACACTTCTATCATACTGAGCTTTTATTCGTTTAACATGAGCCTCGTTTGCTATTGCAGCATTTCATCGATTCTCATCCAGCTGAGCCAAGTATAAAAAACATTTCTGCTCTTCAGACATAGCTGGGAGTAATTCTATGGCTTATTTCAGTGACGGAATTTCGCATTCAATCGGAAACACAACTTCCAAACTGTAAATGAGTTGAAAGGGAGTGAAACCAGTTGATGTTTTTACTGAGGTTTGATATGCCCAAAGTACTAAAAATAACATGGAATGCCAATTCGTTTTGTGAATACCAATAATTTGTCTAATCATGGTGACTAAAACTTTATTTATGGCTTCAACCAGACCATTGGCTTGCGGATAATATAGAGTGGAACTATCGTGTCATAGGACAAGTCGATCTGTCAGTTCAGTCATCATGACATTCCGAAAATGAATTCCATGATCTGTAATAATGGCTTGAGGATCACCAAACCTAGAAATTATGTGATTAAATACGAAAGTTGCAGCAATCTTGCCGTCAGCCGAAAATGTAGGCATCGCCTCGGCCCACTTAGTAAAATAATCTACTGCTAAGATAATATATGCATGCCCCCCGGCCGAGTGAGGGTTACATATAATAAATTTGATACCCCACTTCGCGAAAGGACCAACAAAAATTATAGGGTGAAGAGAAGCAGGTGGTGCGCGCATCTTACGATCAAAAAGTTGACAATTGTGGCATTTCCGAACTGCATAAATACAATCTTTGAATAACGACAGTCAAAAATAACCAGCACACAATATATTTTGGGCTGTGGCATACCTAGACATATGATCGCCACATGCTCCAGAATGGAAATCATTTAAAACCTTTTCAGCTTCTCCATGAACAAGACAGCATCAGAAAACAGAATCCTCTCCACGACGATAGAGTGTATCACCAATAATATTATACTGTTGGGATTGGAAGCGTATTTTCCGTCGCTGAGATCATGAGATTTCAGGCCAAAAATATTGGGTTTGGAGATAAACAATAACATCTCAATACCATGGATCGAGAGTACTGATAAGAAACAGAGATTCGTCCGCAATGGGCTCTTCTGCCACAGTTTCAGTATCAGTAGAGGGAAAATCACACATTAGTTCCGCAAATACCAAAGATTTCTTCGCCTTGGATTTCTCAAATTCCAAGTCAAATTCCTGCAGGATGACTATCCATTTGGAATACTTTCCCCCTAGCAATTGTTTGGTTAAAATGCACATCATAGGGTTACAGTCAGAAATTACAGTGGTTTTACGTAACAAGATGTAGTGTCTAAATATTTCGACAACTTGAACAGCTGCCAAGGCCAATTTCTCCACATGTGTGTATTTGATCTCAGTCAGATGCAGATTCCGACTAAGATAGTAAATCACATGTTCAGTGTTAGATGAATCTTCCTAAACTAAAACCATCCCAATTATGGTGGAATGAGAAGCAGCAAGGTACAAAACGTAATCCTGGTTGTAGTTGGGAGGATGCAATAACGGTGCATGGGTCAACGCATGTTTAAGTGCATCAAAAGATCGATCAGCCATCACATCCCAAAAGAATGGAATGCTCTGTTTTAGCAACCAGGTAAAACCCTTTATAAGCTCGGCATAGCTAGGAATGAACCGATGTAAAAAATTTTCTTTCCCCTGCAAACTTTGGAGTTGGCGTAAAGTCAAAGGAGGAGGTAATTTGACAATATCTTTGACCTTCGACGGATCGACGCGAATGCCCGCTTTCGAAACAAAAAATCCTAGTAAGCGACCTGATTCTACACAAAAAACACATTTGTGAGTGAGACCTAATTCGATAATGCCGACATATCATAAAAATAGCTGGTAAGTGAGTGAGATGGTTGGCCCTGCGCGATGAATGAGCAGGTAAATCATCGAGATACAGCTGTACAATGTGCTTAATGTTGTGAAACCCATAAGACATAGCCCTTTGAAAAGTTGCTCTAGCGTTCTTCAATCCAAAAGGTAGCTTGCAATAAGCAAACGTCCCCCACGGACAAATAAAAGTTGTTTTTGGCTTATCAGCAGGGAGTATGTTTATTTGATTATACCCGGAAAAGCCATCCATAAAGGAAAACATTTCACTATCGGCACAATCATCGATTATTTGATCGATATAGGGAGTTGGATAATTGTCTTTAGGACAAGCTCGATTAATATCCCTATAATCGATACATACTCGTATCGTTCGTTTTTTTTAGTCACAGGAACAATATTTGATACCCAATCCGTTAAGGGAATTGGATAAATGAAACCTGCACGAAGTAATTTTTCAACTTCTGCTTTGATAGCAGCAACTTTTCTAGGATGTATCTGACGTAGACGTTAACAAACAGGTTTGGCATCCGGGTAAGTCTTGATTTCATGTGTGACAATTGATGGATCAATTCCTGGCATTTCTTGATAGGACAAGGCAAACACATCATGGAATTCTTGAAATAGGGCTTTATAAGTTTGAATTTCATCTTCAGTACAACAAGCACCTATATGAATGTTTTCAATTATTCCTGGTTGTACTGAAATGACGATTGGAATCGTTTGAGAGATATTCTGCAAATTTAACTCAGAATCAGGATTTTGCAATTGATTATGGGGTTCTTTGACATATTCAACAGTAAAAATTGAAGCGAAATCATCTTCAAAATGATCTAGTTCAGGTAAAACGAAGATCGGTGATGTAGATCTTCCCATGGTAAATCATCAACAGACAAAAATTCACAAATCTGCTCATCAGTATGAACAATATCAGGAAATGTCATTGTGGTTGAACTAGATATAGAAAGTGATTCCTCATGGATCCCATTCATTGGATCAATTTCGGTTGAAGAGGGGTCAGAAAGTGACTGTACAACCTGGTATGCAATTTCAAATGGACTCAAAGGCATCATGCCATCAATTAAATCTAACTCGGAGTCAGAAGGTATGATCCAAGGATCATCAAAAAGGAGGTTCTCGATATGTAGAGAACCAGAAACAGGAGGAGGTGTAGTTGATGTATTTGCACTAGAAGATTCTGCTTCTTTACCATCAACGGGATTCTTAGTACCATAATCTTGCGATCGCGTCGCAATCCGTACATGAGACATCATCAAAATTGGATCTTCTGAGGCAGTCGAGGTGGAACCAACCATCTTGCTATCTTGAGTTGGAAAAGGATCCTTCAAGACATCAGGTTGTTGTGAACCTTTAACGAATTTTGCAACCTCTACTCGATATGGGCATTCCTTAGTAAAATGATCCTCGTCACAAATGTAACAAGGATAGCGAGGTTTGTGTTTTTCGTCATTGGATTCATTTTTATCAGTTTTCTCTTTTGAATTCTTTTTGTTTTTATTCTTCCCTTTCTTTTTACCACCAGATTTAGATTTGGTCGTAGATGTCTCTACGACATGAATGTCGGCAGAAATTTCGGGGGAAGATTCTCCTTTTGGGGAATCTGGTAAAGTTATAATAGGAGAAGATTTCTTTGAAGATTTCTTCTTGCTTTTAGTATTGACTGTACCAATCATACCATCAGCAGCATGAGACCTTGAAGGAGCAGCAGCTATTTGACCCTGTTTTGGAAGGTCAGGGATTTTTTCATGTAAAGTACCTGACTTCGTATAAATGAGGTCAAGGTACTAAGCTTGAGAAATTACTTGCTCTTCAGTAACAACACCGGCCTTAGCTACATCTTCAGTGATTTTTGGTAACAATGATTTAACAAACGATTCCGCCAAAATTTGATCCGAAATGTAAACTTTGACCAAACACCTTCTATGTCGCCATTCATGAATATGATCAGAAATATACGTGGACGTGGATTTTTTTAGCGAAGTTAATAATTTTGTGCCATTGTCGTATCTGACAGGAAACTAAAAATGAGTCAAGAAGGTAGTTGCTAACTGACTGAAGTTATTAAACGAGCCTTGTGGTAAATCAATGTACCATTTGGCTACAAGACCAATAAGAGTTCTTTGGAAAACACGCAAGCGAATCGAAATATCAATAATTGAATTAGACGCACACCAGAGGTGATAATTCATGACGTGATTTGATGGATCCTCTCCTGACTTACCTTCGAATTTCGGTATATCACTGGGGAACTTATGCGGCATTGGCGGCTAGTACGGATAATAAAAAATCGGATCATTCGTAAGGTGAGTCAAATCAGGTAAATCCAAAGTTGCAATAAAGGGTAACTGACGGTTAGGGTCACGAAAACCTTGTGTAGCCAAAGTAGTTCTAGGAGGTGGATACCCAGGATACCTAGGAATTGGATTTGCTTTAGGAATTGTGTAACCTCCCGAATAACCAAGATTAACCAGACCAAACTGGGGTCATTGAGGCTATTGATAAGTATAGCCAGGGTACGGTTGATACTGATAACTTAGATTTTGTGAAAGGGGACCGAATTGAGGTTGTCCCTGGTACGGTTGATATGTGAATTGTGGTTGACTTGTGACAACTGTACTTGTATCGGCTTGTCCTGCAGGCATCTAAACCGAAGTCTGAACTGAAGGTCCTGACTGGGGTACAAAGACTTGAGGGATTTGCACGGATGCAGGGATAGACGAACTCGGAGCTATAGATACTCCAGAAATAGGTGTTACAGGTTGAATAGACATTGCAGCAGTTGCAACAGTTTGAGGTGGAGTCTGAGGTGTACTAGGTGCAGACTGCTGAATAGAAATAGGTGCAGGAATTTGAATAGTAGGCTGGACAGGTTGCTGGGTTGGACCAAAAACCAAAGGCTGTCCAGGTTGAAAAGGCAACTGCACATTAGGCTGCATAGGTTGTTGATACTGGGATGGATCCCACACCATATTCATTCCGGGGTATTGTCCCGCAGAAGGTTGAACGTAAGGACCATAACCTGGTTGAACATAGGGTTGATAAGTAAGTGGTAAATTTCTGGATCCTTGTATAGATGACTAACTAGAAGGCTGTTGGTAACCTTGAATTGGGTACTGACCTTGAGGTTGATAACCCTGAGGCGCGTACTAAAGCTGGGGTTGATAAGGACCCTGAGGAGCATATTGAGCTTGAGGTTGACCCTGGGGTATGTACTGTCCTGAAGGTTGATATCCTTGAGGTATGTACTGTCCTTGGGGTTGTCCCCCAAAATAATATCATTCCACAGTTTTTCCTGGGAAAAAGCTACCTTGAGGTTGCCCCCCAGGTGGTAACTAACTTCTTGAAGGTTGCCCCCCAGGTGGTAACTGACTACCTTGAGGTTGCCCCCCAAGCGGTAACTGATTTCCCTGAGATTTCCCTCCAGGCGGTAACTGACTGCCTTGAGGTTGCGGATTCGGAATATTACCAGACATCATAAATATTTTCTCTGTGTTCGACGTTTCAGTTTTAATTCCACTTAAACCAAATGATAACACTTGCTCAATCGGTTGAGGAGCTGCCCCTGAGAAAGTACCAGACAGAGCCTGATATCCCGAAGGAACAGAAGGACCACCATGTAAAAATTATTCTAGTGTCTGGGAAAACATGGATGACTCTCCTGCCATAATGGATGACAGATAGTAACCTCTGGGTGTTGGATGAATGGAATTCGAGGTGGAGAAAAATCAAGACCTGGATTCTCTAAAAAATTTGTTAAGGATAGATACCAAGCAGTAGTTCGAATAGGGCTGTAGAAAATAGATTCACGTTCCCTAAGATTTAAATACTGAGGGGATTTGGGAAGAGCTAACTCTTCATCTGGATTAGTGAGTTCTTCAATAGAAATTAGTCCAGATGGAAGATCGTCAGTGACAATATTTCTTACCCTAGGTGAACCAGGATCGCTAGAAGTTGGTGTAATAAATCCCGAGGATGTTTCCAAAACAGAAGGTTCAGTTTCAGGTTTAGAGATTCAGGTTCGTCAGCTAGTTCACTGGTAGGATAAATACTACCAGTTACTTCAGAAACCGAAATCGGCTCTTGAATGTGTTTTGTTGTGGGTATTTGATGATCAGGATGAACCACTATAGATGAAGTTCCAATTTCTGTTGATCTAATCCTACCGCTGCTAGATGATACCAAAGCACGAAGCCCTTCAAGCTGACGTGGTGTATATTTAGGGGGTTTCCCTTATAGTCTTCGGGATTGTCTCAGCAATTCCGCCACGATTAAATATTAACTAATCACACGCAAACAAAGAAAATTTCAATGAAAACCCCTAAAGTATCTAAAGAAACAAATAGTTGAATCACATGCTTATAAATCTAAGAGTTCAAACCACACACAAACAGTAACTTTCTGTTCTAAAAACACTAGTTGGTGATGAAATCCAACTTAGTAGAAATTTAATACAGAAAGGGCGGTTGGAACAGTTACCTCGACAACTTGCTTAATGAAATAGACTGGCACAAGTTTCCTCACAAAACCATCTCGTGTGAAGAGAACCCCCCAGAGAGTCCAAGTGAGTCTAGTCAATGTCTACTTTAGGTACAGTGAGATCTTTCCTTCACCGTCACCTTAGGAAATAATCTTAAGTTTGTGGACACTAAGGTTACCAACAGTAACAAATATAACTGGGGGAATAGTCTACGATCCGATCCCATGCACAAGGGCAGAGTAACAAAGCTCAATCCCCTTGAAGGCTCCTCGACATGGTTAATCCAAGGTTTACCGACAAGTGACCCCAGGCTCCTCGACAATGGTTAATCCGAGGTTTACCATTTGTAATGCGCGCAAAATCTTCTATCTTCCCCAATGAAACAGAATTGATTGTCTCAAAGGTTCGGACATGATCTCGTGATTGAATTCTTTAAGAGAAGCTTCCCAGATTATAAAAATTACAATTGAATTTATTTCCTACCGTAAGATTTGTCTACTTGTTTGTTTTTACTATCTTGGAGAGTTAATTACTCCCTACTCCAAGGTACTATCCTAAGCTATGTTGGTGATAAGAGCCCTAGAAAATAAAAAGATTACTAGATGAATTTTAATTAAGTGTTACTTTTAAGAGTTGTTTCTTAAGTCAATGTGTGCGAAAATGAAACTCTGATGGTGTGAAGACTCGAATTCCAAAAAAAACTAAAAATGCACCTAAAAATGATAATCAGATCGTTTCCTTTCAATGAAATTCTAGTTAAGAAAGAGTTGGAGAGTACAATTCTTTTAATAAACAATTCCTTCTTTAAACGTAGAGAATAATTGAAAGAAAATATTTTTGTCTTTTCAGCAATAACTCAAAATGAGACAAATTTTCAAAGCTCATAAGAAAATCCTTTCACCTTCAAAAACTTGAAGCTACAAAACAAGTTTCCTTCAAAAGAGATCTACAAAATTTTAAAAAGCACTCAAAACTATAAAACTAATTCTGAGATCTACAAACTTTAATAATCTAATTGAATAAAAGCTTTAAGATTTTTTTGAAGAATGTTTTACTTAGTTATTCAACAAACTAAGGATCTATTCGTTCAGAATAACAAACAAATCAAAAACACTCAAATATGTTTTTTATAAAAAATGAAATTCAAAAACCAATAACAAAGTTTATTTTCGAAGATTTGCAAAGAAACAGGTAGCTCTATTTCTCAATAAAGGATGATTTCACAATCAGGTCAGATTCAACAAAAAAATACAAATACCAATGTAATCTAAGGTACTTCAAACATTCAATGCTTCAAATCACTACAAAGACCAAGTGAAAAACAATCCAAAATGCAAAACTTCTAGAAAATCATCAAAACACCAATACTGCTAAGATTCATTCACAAAAGGATTTTGACAGAAACAATCATCAATCTGGGCAGAAACCAAAAACTCTAAATCAAAATAAATATAAACTAAAGAAATAAATCTATAGTTTTTCAAAATTTTAACAGGGTCCGCAGGCTTGCAGAAGTAACAGGTGCGTTACCGCATTGTTTACTCAAGCAAAGATGCGAAACTAGCCGCACTGTGCAAAGAAGGCAAAGTGCAATCCCAGGAAAAACTAGAGAAAAACATAAAAGATCTCAAAATTTTCAAAAACAGAGAGAACCTAAGCTACCCAGGAAGATATCTATCAATCAAAAACCAGGAAAAACGGTTCCTCAAATCAAAATAAAATAGAACCAAAAACAACAAGTTCTTTCCCCAACGGAGTCGCCAATTTGTTGTGTGGATTAATCTGTCTTGCAGACAAGACCGATCTCCCTAGTACTAAAATTATCTAGCAACAAACATCCAAATAAACTAATATTTCTCTAAGCATATATGATTTACAAAAAGCTTTATAGAGGTGCAAAAGACTTACCGTATGTCCAGCGCTTGTTTGAAGTCGTTGTTGTCCCTCGTGCACTTGAAGGAGTTTTCCTCGTAAACCTGCAGTCACAAACAAGCAAAATATTACATAGCACCTCTATAGAAATCATCATAAACCATGCTTATCATAGTGATCAAGGAATCTATGAAATATACCATTAATTGAAAGCTTATTGAGAAAAATGAGTATATTTGTATTAATTTCAAAAGAAGGAAAACCTTACAACCTGAGCCTTGATGTTGCACAGGCCTTCCCAGGGTCCGAAGCAGGAGTCTCCTCTACTTTGATAAGCTCTTCACTCCTCCAACCAAGACGAATAGAGGTATGTAATCTCTCCTCACAAAAGTCTTATTTAATTGAGTCTGAATCTTAACGGCACTTAACTTCAAATATTCTAAAGCTTGAACTCCCCTTGAGGCTACCCAATGCCTCTTTTTATAGTGGAAAAGAGGAGGTTTTCTGTTCCAACTATGAAGGGATAGAGTCCTCCTTCAAAGGGATAAGCTCCTCACATCAAGGGGTTAGCTCCATAAGGTAAGGGATACATGCACCTCATAAGAGCGGTTCTGCCACTGCAAGATTCTTTCAAGAGGCTTCTATAATTTACTTTTATTGAGATTTTTGGAATTTTCTTGTGCCTTTTTTATCTTACAGGGGTCCACACCTTTAACACAGATAAAGTGTGTTCAGGTATGCAAGAGAGCTGAACATTAGGTGCGGGACCGCAAGAAATATAGAGAGAAAGTGCGACACCAAAGTTTAGGAGATTTTTAGGAACATTTCTCTGATTTTCAAGGCTTGACATGAGGAACTGATATGTTAGACTTGCAAAGGGAGAAGTATGAGTAGTAATGACCTCATACACATAGCAGAATGTCAGGATGACAATTTTCAGTGTAACAGAGCAACACGTGATTTACCCTTCTTTTTTTATTTATCATACTTATCATGCCCAAATTTTAGACACATATCTTTGTCTTTATATTTTCATCTATATATAATACAATCATTTGGACATGCATGATATGATGTGTACTCAACACCCAACATTTTCAACAATTTCATTTCCTATTCGTAGCTACCAGGCAAGACATTATCACTCGGAAGAACCTTATCTTTGAATAACTTGTAGTTGGTGATCACGGAAAAATATATTAATAAATGTACATTAATGTCGATATAATTATTAAAGTTCATAAAATTTACCATTTGTAATGTTCATTGCAGTGTAGTGATTATATTTCAAATTTATATAAGGGAGTACTTTATGGTAACTTACCTCAAAAGTTCTGAGAAACATGCATTTGAGAAGACAAAAATTTCTTTCAAGTTGTACAGTCACATCATTGTCCCCAAATGAGTAGGATTTGACTAAGATGGGTAGTGGAAGCAAATTTAAGGCTTTCGAAAAAGGTGTCAGCGATATGAGCATCATCCCCTAGCTGATCATCGTTTTGGAATGCATATAACAACACTGTCTCCATGGCAGTCATATCCCTTAAATAATCATCCATACCAACCTCTATTTGATTGCCTCCATTACCAGCTTGTGAAGAACTACTAATGCTTTATTCATTACTAATTGGTGAATCTGGACGTAGCGGGAATTGAATTGGTGGTTGATTCAACCATTCCTGGTATCGTTCCTATACGATTTTTTCTCTTAATTCACTCTTCTCTCAATTTGACATTGTTGTGGGGTGCAACGGAAGATGGTAGGTAGGTCGCTCATGATCACTAGAATCCTAATAATTTAAAAAAAAAATGAACATGATTAGTATAAAATATATGATATCAATTAGTAACCACGTTGACAATATTGCATAATTATAAATTGGTTTGACATTGAAATAATTACATTAATCAATATACCAAAAAATTATAATTATTACCATCATTGTCTCGAGATTGTGGCTAGAAGATGCAATATTGTTACAAATGGAAGGGTGAAGCAGTTGTCCATTTTCATCTATTAATTGTGCCTTGCGATATGCAGCTCCTGATAAGAACTTCCGACGTTTTGGAGCTATTTGGATATTTTGTGCACCTAAACTCGATGCTAAATTTGCATGAACCTAAAAATTTGTATACATTATAAATTTAATTAAGCTGTGCATGATTGACATGGATAAAAAACATAAATTCAATTAGATATTGAAAATATAAATAAAATTTGAAGTAAATATTACTTCTCAAGATGGATAGAGAGAACTTCGTGATGCATTTTGAGAAATACGATGGAACGAGCTGGATTTTGAAGAATTGTCAATTCAATATAATTATGATATTTTCCCCCTGCATTTGAGCAAAATCAACAATAAATTTTCGTGCACACACCTAAAAGTAATTTATGTGCCTTAAAAGTGGACTTCTTGTTATTGGTGCTAATTTACAAATCACCGCACTGGTGCATTTTTGGTACTACACATCGGTACCGTTTTATAAAAAGACGCACCAGTGTGGTTCTATTAAGGGACACACCGGTGACGAATAACCATAAGTAAAAAAAGTGCAACTCTATTTTCTTTAAGTGAAAAAAAAATGGTAAATTGAAAAATGGGGGAAAAATATTTTCGAAAATACAATTTCATAAAAAATTTCTTTAAATACTAAACACTTTTTATTATTTCACTATTTTTGCAAAAATATTCAGCCAGGGATTTGCAGGAGACATACCTGGAGCAAACAGAGCATGAGATCACTCTGGAGCATGGAAATACGTTTGAACAGAAATATTCAAACAATCATAATTCCAAACCTCTAGTGATTCAAACCCTGTAGCATAGAATTTGAAACGATCTCGTGATTAAATTTTATTGTTTTTTTACTTTTTTACAGTTTTTTTTATGCAATAAAAGAAAAAAATCAATGTTTATTGTTTTTTTAACTTTTTCTGTAGTTTTTTTAACTTTTTCTGCAGTTTTCAGAAACAAAATAAATAAATAAAACCAATTGTTAGAAAAAAACCCTAGATTATTTTTGTTTCTGCCCTTTCTTCTCCCTCTTTTTGTGATTTCATAATTAGGTCTTTTCAATTTAGATTTATAGGGTTTGTATTGCTAAATATAGGTGTAAGACATCCAACCCATGGGAAGAATTGCATACTTGGATCCCAATCCATGTCGGCCCTTGCATGAATTTAAAAACAAAAATAGATTTTTTTCATCGGTTCTTTCGGCGTAACCTAGCGCACCGATGCACTGTATTATCCCAGCGCACTGCGAAAGTAGTGTGATAAAAAATTTAAAAAACAAATTTTTTTTTATCAGTGCGCCATCTATAAACTATGGCACCGGTACGCTATTTCATTATGGCGCACTGCAAATGTGCTATTTCACAAAATATATATATATATATATATATATATATATATATATATATATATATATCTTATAAACAAACCCTATATTCTTTTTATTTATGCCCTTTCTTCTCCCTCTTTCTGTGATTTCAGAATTAAAGATTTTCAATTTAGATTGATAGGGTTTCTATTGCTAAATATAGGCCTAGTACATCTAACCCACGACACGACTTGCATAGTCGGATCCCAATCCATGTTGGCCTTTGCGTGAATTCAAAAAATAATAAGATTTTATTCATCAGTGCGCCCAACGTAACCTAACACACCAGTGCGCTATATTATCCCAGTCCATAGCTAAAATACTCTAATAAAAAATTTAAAAAAACAAAATATTTTTTTATCAGTGCGCCGTATGTAAACTATGGCACCGGTGCACTATTTCGTTATGGCACACCGCGAATGTATTGTTTCACAAAAAAAAAAAAATCCATTTTTGAAACAAACCCTACATTCTTTTTGTTTCTTCCCTTTCTTCTCCCTCTTTCTGTGATTTCAGAATTAGGGATTTTCATTTTAAATTTATAGGGTTTGTATTGCTAAATATATGCCTAAGACGTCCAACTCACAGGATGACTTACATAGTCAGATCCCAATCCATGTCGGCCCTTGCGTGAGTTTTAAAAAAAACTGATTTCTTTTCATTGGTGCGCTTGACATAACCTAGCGCACCGATGCGTTGTATTATTCCAGCGCACTACGAAAGTACTATGGTAAAAAATTAAGAAAAAAAAATATTTTTTATCAGTGCACCATATGTAAAGTGTGAAATTGGTGTGCTATTTCATTATGGTGGACCACAAATGTCTTGTTTCACCAAAAAAAAAAAAAAAATCCATTTTAGAAGCAAACCCTACATTTTTGCCCTTTATTCCCCCTCTTTCTGTGATTTCAGAATTAGGGCTTTTCAATTTAGATTTATAGGGTTCGTATGGCTAAATATAGGCCTAAGACATCCAACACACGGGACGACTTGCATAGCCGAATCCCAATCCACGTCAACCCTTGCGTCAATTTAATTTTTTTTTTTTTTTTTTTAAATATCGGTGCGCCCAGTGTGAACTAGCGCATCGGTGCACTGTATTATCCTAGCACACCGCGAAAGTACTGTGATAAAATATTTAAAATATATATATTTTTTTTTTATTAGTGCACCATATCTAAAATATGCCATTGGTGCGCTATTTCATTGTGGCACACTGCGAACGTGTTGTTTCGCACCAAAAAAAAATCCATTTTAGAAACAAACCCTACATTCTTTTTGTTTCTATCCTTTCTTCTCCCTCTTATTTGATTTCAGAATTAGGGATTTTCATTTTAGATTTATATGGTTTGTATTACTAAATCTAGGTGTAAGACATTCGATCCATGGGAAGACTTGCATAGTCAGATCTCAATCCATGTTGGCCCTTGCGTGAATTTAAAAAAAAAAAAAGATTTTTTTTTCATCGGTGTGCCCGGCGTAAACTAGCACACCGGTGCGCTGTATTGTACAAGCGCACCACAAAATTACTGTGATAAAAAATTGAAAACAATTTTTTTTTATCAGTTTGCCATATGTAAAATATGGCACTGGTTTATGCTACAAAAACTAACACTTGACGATTTTTATTATTTTCTCTATGTTAATCGGTGCGGTGGTTAACATGTAACGCATCGATGCTCGTTGTTGACATAGAGCACTGTAAAATTTATTATACTGTTTTTGAGGTGCGTTTATAATACCTCCACGCATCAAATTCGGTGCGTACCGAATGAATGGCGCACAGGTTTCTAGAGAATTTATTTTTACCTCAAAATTTGACAATTTATTTATAAATATATTAATGAATGATATGTTATAGGTTTCAGATTGATAAATGAATCACTGAAAAGAGATCAAGTAACAAAAATACTAATCACACATCAAGAAAAGCAAAAAGGCAAGTTCTTTGTAACTTCTTTACAAAAAATATTATTTTTGAACTATATGTAAGTTTAACTAATATTTATTGTTTACTGTGTATCATGCAAAGCCAAAAAATGACAAAGTTTGATAAGAGTATTTCTGATCTAGGACCAAAAGAGCATAAAAGCTTGATGGAAAAATTGCAAAAGGATGAATCAAGTGAATGAAAAAATACTATTGATCCAATATGAGTTTATTTTTTTAATTTCCATTAATAATATACTTAAAATTATTAGATAACATGTGTCAAATATTCTATTAATTCACATCTACTTAATGTTCTACATGGACCAACAACTCAGAAAATTAATGTTGTTTTAAGAAAAAAAAAAAAATAGAACATCTAAATGAAAACGAATTTCTCCTTAGCTCATCTAGAGTGGTGCTGGAGGTTAACGAAAGGGGGAAAAAATTTTACAAAATTTTGAGGGATCTAGTGGAACTGATGTATAGACGTTCTTTCCACTTACAATACAAAAATAAATCCAATGATTCCAGGGACCAAATTTTATCTAAACTATAGGAAGAGTTTCCAGAGAATTGGTCAATGAGACATGTCAAACTTTTAATAGCAAAAGCATACAACAACAAAAAAGAATGAATGAAAAAGTAATATTCCTTTAAATGTTTGTCTAGAATTATTTATAAATATCACTTTTGCTATATTTACTTTTCATATATCAATTTAAAAATTAAATAGTTTATCGTCATGTTACATTTTCAGAAACATTATGAAAATCTCGAAAGATGAATGACCTGATATCAGAAATATGCCAATAGGAATGTCCAAAAAGGTGTACAAGGAGATGGTCAAAGAAATGGAAAAAATTGCATCGCAGGAGGAGAAATATCAACAAAAACGTGCTTCAAATGTAATATGTAATCATTCAATTTTTTTATCATTAGGTACAATAAATAAACAATTTAGCATTAAATATTAATTTTCAAGTTTTTTCTTGCAGAAAAGAAAAGAAAATGGAACCCATTCAGCACATAAAACAGGACAACAAAGAATAAAAGGGCTGATATCTAAGTTTGTGAGTAATTGTTACTTCGTTATAACAACTTAACTAGATTTCATTTTTGTATTTTTTAAGTTGTTTTACAAAAATCATCATTGAATGTCTTCAAAAAGGTGTTAACATACAAAGAAGAACCATCAGAGGAATTGATTGAAATTGGGTTAAATATGGGTTGTGAGTATATGTTTGCATATCAAAAATTAATTATGGAATTTGTAAGCATCTATTGATCTTGTTTTACTTAGCTTCGTCTATAATTAATAGAACAAAAAAATATTTTATATTAAATATATGATTTTTTATGGGGTATAAAACTTGCAGGAAACAAAGTATGGAACTATGCCAATAGATGAAATCTTGAAATATGGCATGTTACATGGTTTTGAAAGAATGTGTATAGTTTACGAGTCAATTGTTGCAATGGTACGTCATTTATTTTCGATTTACATTGATGTATATTATTTAATATTACAAATTTCTTTATTCTCACCAATGTATATACACTCATTACAGTTTATTGTGATGTTTGTAGATGGAAGGTGAAGAAGAAGAAAACAATCAACACCATGAAAAAAACATTCTAAAAAATAACCTAAGTCATGGAGGGAGCTCTAGCAGTGACAACAGTTCAAGCGAAGAATTATGATCACTATGTTTGGATATCAAAGCAAGGCATTGTATTTTTTGAAATATTGTCGTGTGAAATATGACATTTTTTTTAATGTAATGGACATAGTGTCCCAATCGAAAGAAAAAAGGATACCAATAATTGTCCCATTTTGTATGACAAATATTGTCTTATATATATATATATATATATATATATATATATATATATATATTAATTTATTGTATTGCGTACTCCATTGTCACCGTGAAATGTAATACCACTGATTAAATTTCTGGATGATTAAATATTATAATGAAGATATGTGAAATTTGATGATATGATATAACAAATTAATCCAAACATCACATTCAAATCACTAATAAAAAATTAATTCATATGAATGTTGTTATAAGATAAATATGTGTCGACTTTTGATCAATAATTAATTTTAAAAAATCACAATAATTATGATATGATATAACAAATTAATCCCAAAATCACATTCAAATGCATTAATAAAAATTTAATTAATATGAATACTTTTATAAGATGTGTCGACTTTTCATGAATAATGAATTTTAAAAAATCACAATAATTGCACTGTCACAGGTCGATGTTTCTAAAAAATAAAAAATGAAAACCAGTGAATGTAAGTTATTGTACACTGGTGCGTTTGTATTCTGAAGCGCACCGATGCATTTTTACGACCTCTGGGCACCGCAAAAATACCAAAACCAATTAAAAATATCAGTGCGCTTGTGCGGTACTGCGCACCGATGCGTTTATGTGGAATTACGCACTGGTGCATTTGCACGACCTCTAGGCACTGCACAAATACTGATACCAATTATAAATCTCAGTGCATTTGTGTGATACTTCGCAATGGTGAGTTTATGTGTATCTTTATACCAGTGCATTTGTACGACCTATGGGCACCACAAAAATACCGATGCCAATTATAAATCTCAATGCATTTGTGTGATACTGCACACCGATGTGTTTCTATAAGTCTACGCATCGGTGCGTTGAGACGACCTATGGGTACCACACAAATCCCAGAACAAATTCGAACGGCCCCATGCATTATATCACCAACACTGCGCCCAGTGGGGTTTTATACCTTGACGACTTAGTGCATTCTCCTTCGACCAGCCCGAGCCACCTTCTAAATGTATGCACCGGTGCGTTCAAGCCCGAGTAGCACACCAATGAAAAACATCCGTAATAACCTCCGACTGCCAATTTTTTTTAGTTGTGTTGAATTTCCATTAAAAACTCCACCAAAACCCCTGTAACCATAAACGGATGTTGTAGCAAATGCTTTTTCGACAATTTTGGCCAATTTTATAACACTAAAAACCTCCTTTATAACCTCTGCTAGAGGGGCTTTTCCTTGTAGTGTATATTTTACCTTTTTTCCAACCCATTGACTACCTCATGGAGGTTTTCAATAAATGAGCCAATCTCAAGCACCTCAAAAGAGGTTTTCACCTCAAATTTTACACTTTTCCTCTTATTTTTTCTCTTTTTCGTTTTTTTATTTTTATTTTTATTTTTATCCTACTCTACTTGAAAAAAAAAACAAAATATTTTTCAAGTGTAGGAATACTTCCAATGTAGCCATGTGCACATCAAGGTTATAGATAAAATCATGTGTGGGAAAACCTTGTTTCCAAGATTGGTTTTTGGGTTGGGATGGTCAAAGTTGCAAAGGAGAGGATGCTTTCAAATTACTTTGAGATGGATGTGCATAATCATGAAATTGTGAATTAGGTTCTTGCATAATATCAGATTGACTAGGTTTCCATGGTCTTCTTCGAGCTACATAACATATTTTCTTTGGTGATTGAGTTGATCCATTGTTCTCTTGGTAAAATTCCTTCAACCTCAGTAATGATGGTACATATTTAATAACATGTGATTCTGCATGGACAACACAAATACCCACATCTTATTTTTTCTCATTTGGAATTCCTAACATTTCAACTTGTTCTATTAGATTTATGCTTTAAAATTATCAAGAAATTTTCCAAGTTCAAATTTACTTAGAAATCTTGATGTTGATTTACTTACTCTTTCACTTTGTCTTGATATGTGTTTTCATGTTTCACAAATTTCTTCAAATGGTAATTGGTATACATCACCTCTACTCATGAGATCAAGGATATCAATCCACTCATCTCTAATTTTTCTAAGTAAGAGGGTTTTTAGTGTGTCAAATACTAAATGATGAAATTTTTCCCTCTTAACATTATACATGAACCATTCTATTAGATCCTCAACGCTCTCGTCTTCTTTTTGAGTCATTCTAAATCTTTCCTCTTTAATATTGCACCCTTTATATTTTTCTAGAAATACCTTTTTCATATCATTCCATGATCTTATTTAATTAGTCCTTAAACTCATTAACCATTTAAGATCTTTATCCTTCAATTTTTCAAGACAATATAATTTTTTTAGTATTTAATATGTAACCATAAGATCTACAAACAATTCCAAATTCAAACAGAAAGGTTTTTGGATCCTTTGACCACATACCATGGAATTTGGGAAGAAAATATGGAGGGATTTTCTTCATATGAACCTTGACATCATTAACTTGATTTGAAAATCCAAGATGATATTCCTTATCTTCATCATCTCAATACATTTATTCTACCTTCTCTGCCACATCTTGTTCTACTACCTGCAAAAGGGGATGGTGATATGGTTGTTACTGCACCAAAAGATCAAATGAGGGGGATTTCGTGTTGGAGAAGTTTTTTTTTTACTTTTTTATAATTTTTTAAAAATAGGAATGCTAATGCAATGAAATTTTCTATTTTTTAAATGAAACATGTGTAATGGTTTTTTTTTGCATAAATTGACCAGTTACAGAGGAAAACAATGAATACTTTGACACCTCCCTGACAACGATGACAAAACTTGATGAGCCCCAGTACTGCAACAAGAATGTTGTAATTACCAAAGCTACCATCATAAACTATGAATCTAGGGTTCATATAAACTTAAGACGTGTCGACATTGTATGTGTAGCATGTAATATGTCCTTCTTTCATTGAACTAATGCAATGAAGTGAATGTTACGGAATCCAAGATTAAATTAACTGTAGAAATGGAAATTTACTCTATTTGCAAAAAAGAAACATAATTACATTTGTAGATATGAAATAATAGTTATTTTTGCAGAATGGGAAATCTATTGTACTTGCATTAATGTAGATGCTAATCCTATATGAAAAAAATTAAACATTAACCTTTTTTCAGAGTGTAAATGGTGCATCAAAAGGAAGCCTAGTCTATGCAATAGAAATAACAATGTTGGAAATGGAAACCATAGCTTAAGATGTATGAAACAAAAACAAATAATTCTTCAATAATTACATTCAAGTTATATTTTGTGAAGAATTTTCATCACGTTCTTCACCAATTAGTCTTGAAAATCATCATTGTGCTCTTCAAGTCATGAATGTTTCCACTAATCATAACTGCATAAGTGAATTGCAATGGAGAAGAGGAAAGGCTTAACAAGTTTTTGGTTTTTCACAGTCATGATTTTGGAGCCTATACGTCATTATTCAATCTTAATAATAATAAAAAAACTTTTGGAGCATATCTGGTCAAGTTTACATGTGCTACACGAGTGTTATAGGACCGCTACAAAGGTGATACAGGAGGCCTTGTTTTTCTACCTAAGTGAGATAATTAGTCGAATGACCAATTAAATAAATGAAAATGATATGGGGTTTTTTTTTAATTAATTATGATGGTCTAGGATTCCATTCCAAATGGAATCACTCAAAAATACCCATGTTAACATGTGCTAAAAAGTAACATGAAATTATTACTCTAAAAACAGGAAATTCAAGAACCACTGAGCGAGTTAACCTACCAAATGTCTAACTTAATCAAGTGAAAATTTAATGGGGTAATTTTTTTTAATAACTTGAATTTTTTCATGACCCAGTATAAGTGGAATAAACTCCAATTAATCTAACCAACATGTTCTAAAAAATAGCAGAAAATTACTACTATTTCATTAAAAGACACTTCCAGAAATTCTAGATTTATGAACTTGTAAACCAATCCAAGTAGCTCAATGATGAAAATGAACTTTCGAAGTTGTTCTAAGGATGATTCATGCTTTTGACTCTGTAATAACCTGTAAAAAAACTCACTTCAATAATTTAACCAATATCTCCTACAACAAAATAAGTAAATGGAGAAATAAGAGATTGATGTGAAAAAGACATTCAAAGGAAATAAAAAAAAATCATAAAAGAGCGCTATGAGGCTCGTGGGATGGAAAATACCAAGGAAAATAAAATTCCTATTAAGGAAACTAAGATTTAGAAGCTATAAATTTCCCCAAACTTCATTATTTGAATCAATCCTAGTACATCCCTGCTAGAAATGGAAGTGGAGCTGATAAACAACATGTTTTCTCCTAAAGAAAACTAAGAAATACATGCCTCTAGAGGAAAATGAAAATTGGTAAAATAAAAAGTGATGAGGAAGCATTCTTCTTGAAAGGAGGCAACTTTCCCTTCCAAAATCCCTTAAAAAGTGGATGTAGTTCCCAAAACTAGGAATTTGCATAAAGTGATAGGGAACACATTCCTAGATTTTCCTAATTAGTTGAGCTCCAAAATTTTTCAATAATTTCATGATATTTTGTTAACTTATTATCTATTTTTTCTCCATCCTTAGTAGGGAGAAATTCCCTATATTATCTCATTCAAAATTTACTCAATATTCTCTCAATATTTTGCAAAAATAAATAATATTAGGAACAAATATGAAATTATCTCCAAACCTTACTAATGAACATATTAAAGATAAAAAACATTATTAAGTGTAGAAGGATATATTTAATATAGTATTCATGTACCTAAGAAATGTTAGATGGGCCTTCATTTCTCTAATTTGGAGGCCCATCAGATAACCATCGTGTTGTGGGTTTTCCACTTGATTGTTTTCTGTTGGCACTCATAACACCTTATGGTTGTGGGTTGGACCAAATGCTATGGAAGCCCTTGAAAAACATGGGTTGACTTACTAGTCCTGAAGCATAGGTTGGGAAAAGCGCTTTGGAGCCCTTTGTGGGTTGACTTACTAGTCCTTGGAGCTAGGTTGGACAAACATTCTAAAGACTTGGCAGGTTGCAGGTTTAGTTGCTACTTCATAGAGCCCTGGACATGGGGTAGACGTCGATATGGTTGGTGTTAGAGATGTCCAATCGTGAGGTGGAATCACTGGTTGATGGTTGAGGTGGTGTGGACTTTGGAAGCCCTGGTTTGGTTTTGTTTGGTTTATTCCATGAGATCCAACATTCATGATTGGAATATGGTGCAAGGGTGATTGGCTAAAAGAGAGATTTGGTTCAACCCAATATATGGTCATGCGGTACGTAAAATTTCCTGACTTCGCTAGTATTTTCATATTTTAATATGAAGTATTTTCCTATTTTGATCTATGAGCATATGTGTTGATTAAGATGGTTATTTTATTGCTAAGTTCCCATGGTTTCTATGTTGGTTATTTTTTGGTTATATTTTGTTTATATTATGTATATTATCTATGGCTCTTGACATGTTTGATGAATATATGAATGTTCAATGAATTCATGGAATAAAAACTACTATGGCAACTAGATGGAGAGGGTTTAGAGCCTTCTTTGTGACTCACAGGTGAATCTCAAAATCTCATGATTAGATATGCATTCATGATATATATCTGACATGTTTTCCATTTGTTTTAGGAAGTCTAGTCCAAGTTTCTAACTCAATTTTGAATGTTTTTCTTTGTTGTCATATATATTATGCTTCTCGAAAGATTTAGGAAGTTCTAGAAAGTGGCCTGGAGGTTGGGATAAATTTGTGGCACTAAACCCGTGATCACATTCTCTAAACTGAATTTCTTAGGTCACAACTGCTAGTAGCTAGGCTTATGAGTGGGATTGAGGGCTCACAACCAAATGCATGCTTTGTTGTGGGTGTGGTTGGGGGTTAGATCACTAAAAACCCAATTGCAGCCTAGGATGTTTTCATCGGATGTTGTGGACTGATTTCTGCATGACCGTAGTATCCTGAGGGATGTCCTGAGTTTTCTGTTTATGTTCATTTATTTGGCCCCACTTCCATAACTAGAAATTGGAGGTTGGTTCATGTCATAGGAACTCTTCGTATCATGTTTACCCTCACAGACCTATGAAATTTGGAAAATGTAGGAAGGGATGGTTACACCCATGCTCATTGTGCATGTATTCTTGGTTCCCTCTCCCCAACTTGCCCATGGCGCTCATCATGAGGTCATGTCACCTTAAACTTAAAATTACCCACCTATTATTGAATCTTACATGCAATATTCCTATGGGAATCTAGGCACCCAACATTCATGTGGGCGCACCTAGGGTGCTTGCCTTTGTGTCATGCACTCTATGCGACACACATGGGAACATTTCGTCCAACCAATCCACCCAATACCTATCCCATGCATCCAACATGTCCTGCTCGTGCTCCACGCCCATCGCATTGCATGACTTGGGCGTGCATGGTCTAAAAGTCACCAAGGATCATCATGGGTGTTTGTTTCACCATGGTGCCAACTCGAGGTACTAAAAATCCTTTTCTTATATGCGTCATTCTCTACTCATTTGTTTGACTGGGAACCCTTCAAAATTTGGGATGACACACTATGTTTCATGTGGGAATTTCTCTTGATTCGAGCACATAGAAACCCCACATTTGTGTGGGCATGCCCAGGATGTGATCTCCCACGTTGTCGTGTATCGCATGCTACCCTGCCACTTGCTTCACCAAAATCACCCATGTTGATTCTGCCCATAACACACCTCACCCAAAATAATTATGTTGCATGTCTATCTTGGCTTGTACCTTTTGCATGCTTGACATGTCATGGCCAGTCATTGGTCATGTCGCTTGGTTTATACTAGTTGCACATCTCTTCCAGACGACGCCTATTTTGTGTCTATTGCCAACGCCCTTACTTGACAAAAACTTGGCCCATATTAGCGTAGTGCTCCAACTCGCTCACCTGTCATCGAATCGTTCACCCAACCTTGCCTATAGGCACTTAAGTTCCCTACCTTCATGTGGGCATGAACAAGGTGATCGCCTTTGTGCCTGAAATCTTTATGTGCAGCCCTACACAAGACCAATAGTTATTTTATTATTAATAAATTATGTTGAGTGTGGAGATTCGCAAAACGAAAGCTTCCTCCACACAATGGACTCTATCTGTAGTCTTACACATATACATTTGTGTTAATTTTTAAAATATAAATTATTATTAAAAATTTAATGCTTTGAAAATCATACTTTTAGATTTGATATTTTAATGATTTAAAATAATGCTATATGTAATAATTATGTTTAATTTTAATTAACTGTGAATTTTAATTGAAGAATTAATATATAAATTAGTCTAAATTTTAAATATATATTGAAATTAATATGTAAAATAACTATATTTAATTTTGATATGTTAATTTAAATTTTAACTCTTTCGGCCCTAGAACGATGAAATTTGACTCACCTCAATTATTGTTATGGTTATCTCTATATAATTAGGCTAACTTCGATTTTTAATATCAATAATTTGTGCTAAGTGTGGAGATGCACAAAGTCAAAACTTGAAAGCTTCATCCCTGCGATGGAAGTCTTCATTATTGCCCCACACATGTGCATTTTTTTGTTAATTTTTAAAATCTAAGTTTATATTAATATTTTGACTCTATGAAAATCTTGTTTCTACTTTTGATATTTTAATTATTTCAAATAATGTCATACTATTTAATACTTATTTTTAATTATAAGGCAATGTGAATATATATTACTTTAAATTTTAAACATATTTCAAAATTAATATATAAGATAATTATATTTAATTTTGGTATGTTAATTTAAATTTCAATTCAAATAATGTTTTTGTTTAGACCTTTTAATTGTAATGTTTTTTAACTCCTTTGCAGTTAGTACACATGAAATTTGACCCAACTCATTTATGATTATGGTTATATCCATGTAATTAAGCATGCTTCATTTTTTTTATTAATAGATTGTGCAGAGCCATTGAAAGCTTGAAAACTTTCACCAATATCATGCACAAGACCGTTAGTTATTTTTTTATTAATAGATGCTTGAAAGCTTTCTCAACACATTGGACTTTCTCAGCAGTTACGCACATATGTATTTATATTAATTTTGAAAATATAAATTAATATTAATATTTTAATTTTTTGAAAAACATACTCTTAGATTTGATATTTTAATTCTTTGAAATAATACCATAAGTTATAATTCTATCTAAAATTAATTTTACTCTTTAAGTATCTAGAATTTTGACATTTCAGTGTTGTTAAATAATTAAGAATTTAGAGAGCATAAAAAAAATTCTTCATTGTGCGTTACACAAACTTAATATTATGAAGTGATTTCAAATAACAACAAATCAGAGAGATTTTTGATTCGTTGGGGCTATAATTTTTTTTAAAACACGGAGATTGGAATTCATTTCCTTTAATATTTTAATTCTTTGGAAATCATGCTTTTATATTTCATATTTTAATTATTTGAATAAATTTTATATGTAATAATGTTTTTTTTTTAATTTGGATGTAATTAAAATTGTATTTGAACAATTAATATATATATTATTTTAGAATTTAAATATATATCGAAATTAATATATAATATTACTATATTTAATTTTGACACGTTAATTTAAATATTAATACTTTCAAATAATGAATGTGGTAGTTGGTAATAATGTGTTTTTATTTGACGTTTTAATTGCAATACATTTTAACATGTTTTAATTGTAATGCATCTTGACTCTTTTGGAGTTAGAACATGTGCGATTTGAATCACCTTATTTATTATTATGGTTATACTTATGTAATCACGCTAGCTTCATTTTTTTATTATTAATAGATTGTGCGGAGTGCAGAGGTCCACACAGTCAACTTCCTTCATAGTATCACACACATGCATTTTTGTTATTTTTGAAAATATATGTTATAACTAATATTTTAACGCTTTTAAGATCATTCCTTTAGTTTTGATATTTTAATGCTTTGAAAAAAAGAAATACTATGTAGTAGCTCGCTTTAGTTTTGATGAAATGGGAATTTTTATTGAAAAAGTAATATATAGATTAGTTTAATTACTAAATATATATTGAAATTAATATATAATATAATTGTATTTGATTTTTATATCTTAATTCAACGATTTTTCTATCTTATAATTAATGCTTTATTGAACAGAGCTCTGCGACGAGGGTTTTGAGGCTTAGGGTTACTGCATAACTTTGAACCTGCAACCACGTCATATCCTAACTGATACATCCATAATCAAATAGATCTCATCTCTCTAGATATTGGACGTATGTCAGGTTCCTTAGGGGGCATAACCCCCTCCTTCAAGAATGTTCTTCAAGGCTCTTACTGCCCCCCTTCCAAGGACGGTCGATGTGGACTACATGGTTTCTCTATATAACAGGATGCCCCTAATTTGGGGGCATAATGACAGTCGAAGCTTAGAGGAAAATGCTTACTGAAGGCGGCTTTGAACCCACTAATGGTCATACCAAAAAATCGCCTAGAAAAATCAAGCCAGTTTATGCAAGGCCATGCGATTATCTACAAATTCATGAGAATTAAACCCAAAGAGCAGGAGATCCTCAAATGAATCTAGTAAAAATGGTTGTTGAAGGAGCCCACCAAACTCCACTTGAGGGCTAAAGGGTTTTTCACTTTCATCTTCCATGATCTAGAAGATTATAAAAGTGTGTTCGAAGGAAGCATGTATTTTTTGAACAATGTTGCATTATTCATGCGATATTGGGAGCCTGCTTTAACCCAAACAAGGAGTATTTATTGGGTTCCCCCATATGGGCTCTTCTTTACTCTCTTCGTGATGAATTTTGGGAGATGGATATACTATAATCTATTGGTAACTCGATTCAAGATTTTGTGTGGATCTCATAAATTACAAAGAAACAAAGACAAGCCTCCTATGCCTACATCTGTGTTTACATGAACATCTCGAAGCCCCTACCTAAATTAGTGGAGATTGAGTAGAAAGACATAGTTTGTAACCAACAGTTGGATTCTGAGCATGCTCCATTATGATGCATAATATGCCTCGAATAAATACACTTATTCAAATGTTTCCCTCAGCAGCCCGAAGAATACTTTGTTCCCCCTTCATCTCAAGCAGAACATATGTTTCAGAAGTATCCAGAATGAAGAAAAATTGTGGTAAAGGTCCAAGAAACAAAACCTAATCAAATTTTGGGAATACCTCACAGAATAATCACAGTTTAAATCCACTCTCAATTCTTTCAGATCTCACTGACCAGGGAAAATTTTTAGTTCCAATTCCAGCTCTCTGGGCCTATCAAATAATGAAGTTGGAAGGACCATGTGAAAACCTTAGGGAGAAGAAAATGCTGAATGGAAAGCCTCAGAAGGAATGGTTGAGGTCATGGATATCCAACATATTCCAATGTAAGTACAACTTTCTCTGGGACAAGTGAATAAAGCTAATAAGTTAAAATCTGAACATACCATAATGCTTGCATTCCTAAATAGCTGGGCCAACGAAGGTGTGAAAGATATTCCACCTAAGCATCTCAACCAATTCCAAAAAATCTACATTGAATGGTAAAAGAGACAAAAATCCTCGAAAGGTAACACTAACTCCTCCCTCATAATTAGAGGATATCCCCTACATTTAGCACAACTAGATGTCTCATCGGGATCGGAAAGAAGAAGAAAATGGAGGAAAACAACACGGAGGTGATTCGAGAAGTAGGTGTTATTTTTTTTCAATTCAAGCGAAACTATTTTTCTCACGAAATATTTTACAAGATCCACCCCTAACCCTCAATGAATAAGTTATCATGGAAAATTAGGAGCATCAACTCTAAGGGTAAGGTGAAATACCTCAGGGACATAATTAAACAAGAGAAACTGGACATCATGGCGCTTGAGGAAACAAAAGTTTCACAGGAAAAATTGAGTGATATGTTGGGCTATTTTTCAGCACCAAGAGGAATGCATGGTCTTGGATGCATGAGGAAGCATTGGAGGATTGGAAATCCTATGGGGTCCCCCAACCATCGCATTCTCATACTAGGTGGCGTTCCCTCAGATCCTATTCGGTATTTTTATATGCATTAACTCACTCGAGAATATATGTCTAATGGTAGTCTATGACCCTATGACTCGAGGGGAAAAGAAGAATTTCCTTAGCGATCAAATTCAACTTCGATCCACTCACATGGAGGAGAACTCGATTGTAGTTTATGATTTCAATATGATTTTGCATCTGAATGATAAGAAAGTATTTATCCATCGTTTGTATCCATCTTCACATATTTTCCAATATTTCATTCAAGAACTACATATTTAGGATGTGGACACTATCAATGGGCTCTTCACTTGGAACAATCAGCACGTGGGTAAGATTCAAAAATATTCTAGGTTGGATAGATTAATTTTATTTGACTGACTACTTCATAAGGATATTTTCTTGCAAGTGAACATCCTCCCATGTTAAGGACTGGACCACTAGCCTATTGGATTAGAAATTGACCTAGAAATGGCTTTGAGGAACTGCTCATTTCATTTTGAACCCTTCTAGTTTTAGAGACATGTATTCATTCAAAATTCGGAGAAATGATGGGTTGAGATTCACTTCTAAGGAATATGTCCAATAGAAACAAAAAGAGATGAAGAAATGGATTAAGGAATGGAACGAGAGATACTTTGGTAACTTTCGTAAACAGAATAATATGCTTGAGGGAATGATGCAATGTATCCAAAAACAAATCGTCCAGGAAGGGAATTACAAACAAATAGCTAAAGTAAAGGGCTGCGTCCATAAGGAACTCGATCAATGATGAAAAAACGAATAAATATTGTGGAAGAATAAATAAAGAATTCAGTGGTTACGGGAAGGAGAATGCAGCACTCAGTTCTTTCATAGATTGATGCTACAATATAGAAAAGGTAACAAGATTTTCTCTTTGAATAGCTAAGAGGAAAGAAGGTTGCTTCAATATAAAAAAATTATAGATGAGATCATCTCTTACTATCAAAATGTATCAAATGTCCTCCAAGAGGAGGCAATCGCCCAGGTTAAACAATTCATTCTCCAACTAGTATTTGAAGATCATAACACAGAGCTAATGAGGGTAGTGTCCTACTCCAATATCTCCCTACAAACAAAGTCCCAGGCCCTGATGGATTTACATTGAAATTTTTAAAAGTTGGATGGCCTTTTTCGGCCATGAGATTCACCCACCATTGGAGGAGTCTCAACGGAAAAAAACTCTTTGATAAGGTCATAATGCCACTTTCCTCACCTTAATTCCCAAAAAAGGGGAAGCGATGAACCCAAGTATATTCAGGCCTATTTCTCTTTGTAATGTGACCTAAAAAATCATCTTGGGAGTTATGGTTTGTCAATTAAATGCTCTACTGAAGAACATGATTAGCCCTGAGAAATCTAGGTTTGTGGAAGGAAGTAAAATCATGGATGGAGTCATCACATCTCATGAAGTTTCTCACTCCCTTCAAACCTCCCTCAAAACTAGTATGATCATAAAAATGGACTTATCTAAATCTTGCGATCATATTAATTGGAATTATTTACTCAAGATATTGGATTCTTTTGATTTTTCAGTTGAATGTTTAAAATATATTCATTCATTGATCAAAACCTCTTTTATTCCATCCTGGTGAATGACTCTCCTACCGACACCTTATAAGTTTCCACGGGCCTCAGACAAGGTTACTCTATCCCCCCTCTCCTTTTTATGATTGTTTCTGAAGGGCTAATCCAATATATAAAAGCTATGGGAATTGTTGGGGAACTTAGGGGTCTAATATTTGGAACCCACACCTCACCGATAACATACCAACAATATGTTGTTTGGTCAACCAACTCTTCTAAAGGCTTAAAAAAATTTCGTTACCTTGGAAGAAATTAAGGATGTGCTTGGGACACTGATCAGTGGGTAAAATTCATACGTTTACTTCTTCAAGAATAACTGACACATACAATCTCACGTGGCTCACAAAATTGGATTTTTAGTTGGATCCCCCGCACGTAACTATATTGCAGTGCCTCTTATCGTCAACTCTCTTCGTTCTGCCAATTGGAGGGACTTACTAGATCACATAGATAAAAATATTGAAAATTGGACCTTCAGGGATTCGAACTTGGCAGGAGGAGTTACTTTATTAAAATATGTCCTACAACCTTTTTCGGTGTATCAGATGTGAGCACTCCTGCCCCCCAAGAGAATTATAAAGGATCTGACATATAAATTTTGGAACATCCTTTAGAAGGGAGTTAAAATAGGAAATAAGCACTCTTTGGTAGCATGGGTTAAGGCATGATAACCCAAACTAGAAGGAGTCTTGTGTTTCAGAGATCCAACAATCATAAATCAAGTAATATGGGAAAAACTATGGTGGAGGTGGTTGCAAGGTTGTTTTAAGTTATGGAAACATATTTGGTCTCACAAGTATTCCTAGAATCTGAATGAAGTAATGATTATTATGAGGCAAAGCTTTCCAAATGGGTCCTGTGTATGGAATATGGCTCAGGGAAACAACTCTCTTATTCAATTCGACATATCTTGGGAAGTTAGAAATGGACAAATGACTCTCTTCTAGAAGGAATATTGGATGCAACTGCCATAGTTGCAGGAAAAAGAGGAGCTTAAGGAAATTTAGGTATTCACTAAGGATATTGAAACTTCTATAGTAATATACTTCTAAACAAACCTAAATCCCAGATCAAAATGGATAGCATGGAAACAACCCGAACACTAGCCTATGCATCAACAACCACTCGCATGGGATTCATTTCTCTCTATGATTCTAGAGAGAACCATCCACAAAAGCTATGAACATGACAAACTCTAGTGGGGTTATCATACAGGGGATCCCTCTCTATCAAAGAGTCCTACACTCTTTTAACAACTTCACAAGAGGCGAACCATGATCCATTGTGGAAGTGCATATGAAAAAAAAATTATGGCCTTAAGTATCCTTTTTCCTGTGGTTAATAGGACATGAGTGGTTGCTAACATGGGATCAAATTAGGGAGAAAGGATTATTAGGACCCTCACTCTGCCCCCCATGTCAAGCAGATGAGGAATCATTAGGGCATATTTTTAACTAGTGTGATTTTGTGGAGGACTTGTGGAACATGGTTCTCCTCATACTTGGGTAAAATGATAGATGCTCGAACTCCATCAAGGAAACCCTAGAGTATGGTAATTGAAGATTTTCAAAAACTCGATTGTCAATAGGGCTTGGATCCTTATCCAAGGCTTTGTTTTTTGGAACATATCGAAAGAGAAAAATACGGAAATATTCCATGACGAGTGACCTTCTAGAAGCCTACTTTTGGAAATCACTCGACACAACCTCAAGGAAACTCTCCTGATGGACACATGGTATCTGGACGACTAGAACGCCAATGGTCCGGAGGCGAGCATAATAACTAATTTATATCTTAAGGAGGGGACGGTGATCATAAATCCCTACGCATCACCCCGCATTTTCTAATTGATCAAGAGATTTTCCCTCCCACCTAAATGATTTACGAAGTTAAATTTCGAAGGGGATTCCAAAGGAAATGCAGGCAAAGTTGGCCTAAGAGGTTCCTTTCGCTCTGATCAGGGAGCGACCATTAAGCTATATGCTAAATCCTACAGTATTTACAATAAAAATGTGCTAGAATTCATCATGCCCGAGGGAGGCCTAATCATATCCCACAAGGACAGATTCACCAAGCTTCAAATCACTAGAGAGTCCCAAATCACGATCACCCTCATGAAGAAAATAATTAATGGAACCCTGATTTTTGAACTATGAAAATTTTGGCACATAGAGGCTCTCATTGGGAAAACCAAAAGTTATTTCCAGACCTTCGCATATGTCATCACTAAAGATACGCGACCCGAAGGAAACCAAGTAGTGAATCAGTTGGCCAACTAGGGTGGTGAGCTTGTGGACGAAATTATTTTGCAGACCTACCCCCCGACACAATTTGAATGGTAAATGGAATAACTAGGTCAAATCCTTTCCAATGACCTCAGAACCCTGATGGGGGTGGTTTACCAGAGGACGTTGGAGGTTGTGTCTGATCTCCTTCTAGATTTCCCTTGTGAATGACATGAAAAAGGGATGCAAGGTAGGGTGTCCCAAAATTAATCCATGTGAAACTAGTTATCCATGCTCATAGGTTTAAACCTTGTAAATAAATTATCTACAAATAAACTCTTAAAAAATAAAATAAACAATAGCAAGAGCATAAAACATAA
This sequence comes from Pinus albicaulis, assembly GCA_034641835.2. NCBI lineage: Eukaryota > Viridiplantae > Streptophyta > Pinopsida > Pinales > Pinaceae > Pinus > Pinus albicaulis. The sequence continues at coordinate 815,195,259 of CM076570.1, forward strand.
AGAAATATACACAGATATTTTCCCCTAGATCCAAAAACGGGACTACCAGCTTGATTTTTCATTATATTCCTTTCAATGTTACAACACACATATATACATGTCGAAGCATTCATCAACCCCAATCCATTAACCTTGGATTAGAAAATAGACATAGTTCCCTTGATCAGATCTACAAAATACCATGAGAAAAAAGCCATGATGCCCAAAACCATGTGCAAACGCATGCATGAAAACATAGGCTTAGGCTAGTCGTGGAAATAATATAACACACACCCAACATTCTCCCACTTGTTGTTTTATTTCCACAAGGGACCGCAGGAGATCTTAGTCATTGGTCTAGCCCTGAAACACCCATTACTTATATACACCAAGAGAAGCTCTTAGTGATCACATACTTCTTCAATGCATCTGCAACATTCTTCAAAGTGTCCACCTTTACCAGCAACACCTTTTTATCCTCAACCATATATCTCACAAAGTGATATTGAACATCAATGTGTTTTTTCTTTGAATGATAAGCATGGTTGTGAGCTAAGAAAAATTCACTTTGGCTATCACAGTATATCCTTATAGCTCGGTGCACCAATTCCATACTTGAACACAATCTCTGCAACCAAACTGTTTTCTTGCTTGCATGAGTGGCTAACATGTATTCTCAATTTGTAGCTAAAAGAGCCACTACAAATTGTCTTTTACTCATCCTATTTACTGCACCTACAAATAGGCTAAATACATACCCACTTGTAGATCTTCTTTGATCCAAATCTCCAGCCCAGTATTCATCAAGAAAGCCATGGATTTCCAAAACTCTATCCAATCTTGGTCCTTCCTCATAGCACAAACCATAATCACTAGTGCCACACAAATACCTGAAAACTCGCTTCACTGTTGCCCAATGATCCTTCCCTGGTTTTATCATAAATCAGTTCAATACTTCCACTGCAAGTGCAACGTCTGGTCAAGTATGGGCCATTTCTTACATCAGGCTACCCACTGCACTTCCATATGGAACACATGATATATTCTCTTCTTCTACTTGTGTCTTGAGACATTGTTCAACAAACAAATTTAAAACTACAGGAATAGGAAACTTCACTAGTTTACTATCCTGCATATTGAACCTGTGCAATATTGTCTCGACATACTTCCTATGGTTTAATAAAAGCTTCCTTTTTTTAGATCTTGTTAAATTTCCATGCCCAAAATATAGTTTTCAACACCAAGATCCTTCATGTCAAATTTGGAGAACAATTGGGTCTTAATATTAGGAATTTGGCTTCTGTGATCCATAAAATGTGTGTAATAATTTTCGGTGAAAATCACATAAAAGAAATTTTTGTCGACGTGTTTCGAACCACCCAGTGTGGTTCATCATCAGGACAAGATGAGAAATCTGATCAGGAAACCAGTTTAAGTAGATCAGGACAGCTCCAACTAGCCGTTGGAAAAACGACTAGTTTGACTAGAATAGGAAAAAATATTTTATTTTTAATATTAATTCTATTATATTTTAAAATTTAATTATATTTTTATTATAAATTCTATATAGATAAAAATAAAATAAAAATAAAATATAAAATCAAATCAAATCAAATAAATAAATAAGTAATAATAATAATACTTAATTAATCAATTAATTTAAGATTACTAAAGAGGTAAGTTTCACGAATTATAAATAAATAAATATATATATATATATATATATATATATATATATATATATAATAAAAACAAAACAAAAATACGAATCAAAACAAAATTAATAAAATAAAAGGAGCACATCTGGAGAGAGGAATCAAGATCGAGAGAAGAAAGAACGACCCGAGGGAGAAAAAAAAAAAAACTAACTAAGAGTGAAGGGCAGGAATCCAGCATCTGCTAACATTCCACCCATCATACCTATTAAGGTTAACCGGCCTCTTTTCTATTTCCAAGGCTTCCCTTAACTTTCGGTGCTGGAAGTGGTCAATTGTTGCAATAACCTTAGTATCTTCAATATGAATATGGTGATTTTTTTTTTCAGCATGCTCTGCCAAGGCAGAGCACCGAGATCTACCATGTCTAAGTTCAGCGACATGTTCATGAATTCTTTGGTTAATTGATCGACCAATTTCACCAATGTAAGGTGTCCCATAGGAACACGGAATCAAATAAACACCCTTACCATCCATCAGGAAAATCGGGTCTATAACTGATCTAAGAGAACTAAGGATAGTGCGGAGAGGCTTGAAAGTTGAAGAGACATTATGTTTCTTCAAGATCCTTGCGATTTTATCAGTAGTACCTTGGATAAATGGAAGGTGAACTCCAGATGACCGATCGCAATTAACCTTAGGACCTTTCTCCACTTTTTGAAAAGCTCTAAGACATTGAGCCCTGCTATAACCATTCTTACAGAAGACATTAAGGAGATGTGATTTTTCACCTTCAAAGTGGTTCACATTTGAGATTCTAAAGGCTCTGGTGACTAGGGTACTGAGAACCCCAAGCTTCTGAGCCGGGAAATGATGAGAAATAGCATGAAAATATTGTTCAGTATGCGTCTTATTTCTAAAAACTTGATGAGAGAAGGAACCATCATCATTTCTCAAAAGAAGGACATCCAAAAAGGGCAGGTGACCATCAACTTCGAATTCGATGGTAAACTTAATGAAGTCAGATTGATCATTAAGATGCTGGAAGAAAAGGTCCAATTTCTCTTTACCATGGGGCCACAACACAGAGCTGTCATCAACAAACCTTTTCCAAAGCTTCGGTTGAAAAAGGGAGGAGGAAAGGGCCTTCGATTCAAAGTGTTCCATGAAAATATTAACAACAACAGGGGAAAGGGGGGAACCCATGGCCACACCATAGGTCTGTTCAAGGAATACACCCTCAAAACTAAAGAAGGTTGAGGTAAGACAAATCTCCACGAGATGAGTAGTATCAGGATCCGTGATACGAGAGATGACATCAATGGCTTCCTTAACGGGAATGCAATTATATAATGATACAACATCAAAAATCACAAACCTATCATCTTGATCCAACTTAATTTCTTTCAATTCATTAATGAAGGAGGAAGAATCTTTGACAAAGGACTCGGTGCGACCTACAAGGGGCTTCAAATTACTAGCTAAAAATTTAGCGAGTCTTCAAATCCTACATAATTTCTTTGTTATTTCCAACGAGCAACATATCATCCACATACAAGACCAAATAAATAACATGGTCACCAATTAATTTTTAATACACACAATGATCCTCGTTTATTTTGGTGAAGAAAATTCCCCGTCTATATGTATCAAATTTCTGATACCACATCCTTGGTGATTATTTTAACCCATACAAATACTTTTTTAACCCACATACCAGTGTTTTCTTACCATAAATCACAAAGCCTTCAGGTTGCTTCATGTAGATATCCTCTTCCAAATACCTATGAAGAAATGATGTAGTCACATCCATCTATTCTACCTCAAAATAAAAGGTATCAACAGCAGATAAAAGTAATGTAATAGAAGTTACCTCAGAAATAGGAGAAAAAATATCACCAAAATCAATTCCTGACACCTGGGAATAACCTTTTTCTACCAACCGAGCTTTGTATTTCTCCACCTTTCCTTCTGCATTCATCTTATTCTTAAACAACCATTTTCTTCCAATGGTTTTCCTTCTAGTCAGCAACTCGACCAAATCCCATGCCTCATTTTTGTGCAAGGAATCCATTTCATCAACCACGACCTCCTTGCAGAGTTTTCCATCCTTTGAATCCACTCCCTCCCTGGCAATTCTAGGATCATCATCAGTGATATATAAAACAAAATTTCAATAGAAATCATATGGAATATACCTTTCTGGTTGCCTTCTTTCTCGAACTGATCTTCTCACAGCTGGAGTTTGTGGCTCTTCCTCTTTTGAATCTTGTTCCACTGTAGAGTCTGATTCTTCCTACTTTAGCTCAATCTCTATCTTCTCAAGTTCCTTTGGTAGGAATTCATGTTTAAAAAAATCTTTACCTATCTAAACACCACATATCGGTTTTACACAACCTTCCTTGTTTCTCGGTTCCAAAGCTTATAACCTCTTAAAATATCCTTATACCCAATAAAGATGCACCTTTTAGATTTACTAGCCAACTTGGTTCTTTTCTCCTTTGGAACATGTACATATGCATCACAACCAAATACCCTTAGATGTGAAAGAGAGGGTTTCCTCCCATTCCATACTTGATGTTGAGTCTTAGCCTCCAATGCTGATGAAGGTGATCAGTTAACCAGGTAGCATGCAGTCTCCACTGCCTCTACCCAGAATATTGTCCTAACCCAGTATCATTGGGCATGATTCTTTCCTTTTCCATAAACGTCATGTTCATTCTTTCTATAGTTTTTTTTTTTTTTATGTGTGTATGGATTAGTTTTTTATCATGTTATACCACACTCATTACAAAACTCTTCAAATTCCTACAGAATTATCCTCCATTATCTGTGCTCGGCAGCAAAATTCCTTATTGAAGAATAATCTTCTTCTCTTTCTGGTTTTCCACCAGAGCCTTAAATTCTTTTAATCTGTCAAAGACTTCTGATTTCTTCCTTAGGAGATATTTCCACATTTTCCTTAAGAAGTCATCTATAAATGAGACATAGTACACAAAATTACCCAGTGATGGAGCCGACACAAGTCCAAACACATCACTATGCACAAACTCCAATATCTTGTTCTCCCTTTGAGCACCAAAAGGTAAACTCACTCGATTCTACTTTTGATATACACAATGTTCACAGAAATTGAAATCAAGAGATAAATTAGACATACCTTCTACGATACCATTACTATGCAGTATCTCAAGGACCTTCTCTCCAATATGTATAAGTATTTGATGCCATAACATGGTCTTTTCTCTAGATACCACTAGGCTTTCTACTCCACTTTCAGGAACCATAGAATTGTTGCACCCATCAATAAAAATTCTACCCAGAAGATTGTACAATGTTCCAATCTAAACTGCCTGCATCAATATGAGTGCTCCGAGAACCATCTTGCAGGTATCTTTCTTGAACACTGTTTTTACACCTGCATCATCCATGTTTCTTACATAAATCATATTTCTGGCCAATCCGGGATTATGAAGAACACCAGGAAGTGTTCTAATCCTTCCACCTTGCAGCTTCACCTTGAATTTCCTGCATCCGATGATTCTATACGTCTTGCCATCCCCTAGGAAGACATCACCACCATCATACTTCTCATTCTTGCAGAAATACTCCCTATGTGGAATGAAGTGAAAGGATGCACCTGACACAATCAACCTTGCCTCATGATATACATGTATATTTGGATAAGAAGCGAAATATACATCCCCACCTTCATCTAAGGTATTTTTCACCTCTACAGAAGGAGCATCATCATATCCATTTATTTCTCAGGAGATTTATATCTACATCGCTTTTTGAATTGCCCTTCCTTTCCGCATTTCCAGCATACCTTTACATGCTTTCTTGGAGATTTAGATCTCGCTCTAGATTTATATCGTCCACTCAAGAACTTATTCTTGTTTTTGTTTTGGGACCTTCCTCATACAGACACGACATATATATTATGGCCCTTCATATTTTTTTGTCCCATTTCCTCTAACATCAAGGCTGAGAAAATTTCATCAAACATCAAGGTATTTGTATTTCTACTTATTGCAACAACTAGTATGTCCAAAAAATCTGGTAGAGAACATAAAAAATTGACGCACTTATCTTCGTTTGAGATTTTAATATCAACATATAACAATTTACTTACCACAGTATTGAAGTCATTCAGATTTTTTGTCACTGAGTCTCCATCCTTCATCCTCAGGTTATATAGACTTTTCTTCAGGAACAATTTATTCACCAGAGACTTATATTGATACAAAGTCCCTAACTTGTCCAATAAATCCTTCATCGTAGCTTCCCCAGATACATTCAACAATTTTGGATCTAAGATAGACAACTGTATTATACACTTTGCCTTCTGATCCAAATTTGTCCAGTCTTCATCTAAAATTTTCGTTGTCTTAGTGCCCAGATCTACTGTGATCCATTGATCTTTATCCACCGGCATTTCCTCCATATTGAGCTTCCACAACTCAAAAATCTGACCATTAAATTTCTCGATCTCCATATTTCCACTGCTCGCCATCTCCCTTCACCGCAAGAATTGATCCCGCAGATCTCGCACTAAACATGATATACCATAGGCTCGAGAATAACCCCTCGAAAACAAAGAATATAACACACACCCAACACATTTAACCAAAGTTCGGTGGGAAATGGGTATCTTACGAAGATCGATGGGAATTTTAATAATATGTTGGTGATGGCATTTTGTTGTGTACGACTTAGAATGGTGCGTCCTTGACGTGTATTGGAGGTGGGATGAGATGACCCACTCCTCCTTGGATTGCGACATATGTGGAATTTGGTTGCAGAAGGGAACCTTTAATCCCTTGTTCTTATATGTATTCTAGTTCTCTCTATGGTTCCCCCCTGATCAGGAAAGATTCTAAATCCTAAACTGTTGATGGCCTTCCTTTGGAGACATGGATCAATTGTGGTTTAGTGAAATTTTTATCACTGGGTCCATTCATTGATGTGTTGGTGGAACTGAGTGTATTACCATAGGGGAATTAGGGAAGATCCTACCCTAATTACTTCTAATTGTTTTGGGTATGCGATACTTTGTGGCTCCTCTATCTACAGGTGTAGAAGTGCATAGTATTTGGTGGGTCACTTCCTATGATCATCTTAGCTGGGGGTGGTGTACACTACAGGGGTTGAACTAGTGCTAGGTGTCTAGAAATAAGGAGGAAAGGGGTTCGGTGGTTCTGTTAATTTCTCTTGGCAGAAATGTTTTGATATTGTTGTGGAGGACTGTTAATTCAGTGGACCTAGTTTGTGTTGAGGTGGTATGGTGGCTCAGGAAAAGAGTGAAAGTGACAGAGGAGTTGTTGGGTTTTGTGGTGTGGTATGTGCATGGCACTGTGACATAGCTCTTGTTTTGAAGATGGTGTAAATGGACTGGATGAATAATCCATACCTCAGTGCTAAAACCAGAAGAGGGAAGAGGTGGGGCCAGGTACATATGGAAAAGGGAGCTTGAATGGGCCCCGTCATGAATGTCGACCACCATAGTGGAAGAGAAAAAACCCCTCTCGCACCACCTAAATCAAAACGTGACATTCCTTGAAAATGCAGTTGGAATCTTACAAGATAAATCAATGGGACGAGCACGAGAAGGTCATGGAAGACCTGAAATGACTCTAGTATTTCTAGTGTCATCTTCAAGAGTGAGTGGTGGTGGTCTAGCATGGGAATATGCACATTCGAGACAAGCTGGAGCAGTTGGAGGCTTGGATGACTAACTTGGAGCTACACATCAGTTTCCCACTCCGCCCTCCTCCTCCATGTGGGATGGGTCGATACAACCCAACTTCTATCAAATCCGATTATTGAGTAGTTGTTTTGTTCATTTTGAGATTATTTTGGCATATCTTACTTTTACGGTTATGGCTAGCTAGCCTCTATCTTTTTTGAAATGTTTATTTTGGATTGATTACAATGGCCAACAAACCCAGTGGAGGTGAGACCAATATAATTTTAAGCAATGGCCTTGCAAATATTTACTTATGTAGTTAAAATAAAGTTTTGAATTACAAAAAAATAAATAGATAAATTAATTTAAATTTTAATGCTTTCAAATAATTATTTTCATTGGATGATTTAATTTCATTTCATTTTAACTCTTTCAGAGTTAGTATACTTGCAATTTTAGTAGCCTTATTTATTGTTATAGTTATATATGTTTAATTAGACACTCTTCATTTTCTGTTATTAATATATTATGCACACTTCATTCTTTATTATTAATATATTGGGCATAGAAATGAGATCTCCATAATAAAGGATTTAAATCTTTCTCCACAATCCTATACAATACCAGTGGTTATTTTATTATTATTAAATTTTGTGGAGAGCGAAGGTAGGCATATTGAAAACTTGAAAGCTTCCTCCATACAGGGGCTTCCTCCCCACAATACACTTCCTTCGCAATACCGCACATATGCATTTATGCTAATTTTCAAAATATATGTTTATATTTAAATTTTAGTGTTTTGAAAACAATGCTTTTAGATTTGATATTTTAATACTTTAAAATAATTCCATATGCTATAATGCTTTTTAATTTTGACTCAATATAAATTTTAAATAGTAATATATAAAGTACTTTAAATTATAAATATATATTGAAATTAATATATAAGATAACTATTTTAATTTTGATATGTTAATTTAAATTTTATTGCATTCAAATAAGGAACATGGTGTTAGAAATCAATGGAGAAAGTTCAGTTAGGATAGGATTGAGATTCTAATTCTAGATCTCAGATCCTAATATTCAGGGAGTGGTTCAAACCACCCGATTCTGAGAAGGCCTATATGTACTAGGTTGTTCTCTTGGTTCATTGTATTATATTGTGTGAGTGTGTTTGTACACTCTCTAGGTTCTCACCTGGAGAGCCATTTCATTAATTTTATCATGGTATCAGAGCGCACAAGATTAGAGACCTGTGGATTGGGAGGCCAAGAGCCTGTGTGAGGAGCACTGTTGTTAGCTACTCTTGGAACACCGTGAACGCATTTATTCTATCGGTTCATAAGGCATCATGGAGTGGAGGCCGTGAAGGCTGTGCTCAACAACAGAGTCTGTGGGTGGTCGAGTCGACTAGTAAAAGTGTCAGAGGTTACTTGTTGCACAGAGAGCCATGGGCTAAGGTGAGAACCGTGGTCGATTTCTCACTGGTGCAGTGAGCGTGGAGGCCATGAAGGCAGCGTTGAAGCAGATCCACCGTCAAGCATATCTGTGGCCGAAGTTGCAGAGGGACTGTGTTGTAGTGGTGGTGGTGCCTTCCGCCATGGAGGCCGAGCCTGGAGATAGAAGATCGTTGTCGTGCATGGAGATCCTACCTTTTTTTTTGCAAGATCTGATGCCCGAGCATGCTAGATTGGAATGACCTGGAATGTAGCGAGCGGCCGGTGAAGGTCGATAAGATCACTGTCCATAAATCGTGCAAGCGTGGAGAGGTGAGTCATGAGTCGAATCTGTCGTACTGTGGTGAGCAACCGGTGAAGGTCTGAGGGACAAGCAGCCAGTGAATCCTGTGTTGTGTGCAATGGTAGGAGCTATGTGTGCATTCCCTGGCAGCTTAGACATCGGAGATTGGGCAGAGGGAGTTTTTCACGCAAGAGATCTCTATTGTCCGCTGTCTGCACACTTGAACAAGCGCCCGTGAAGATTGAAGTTGTGCTGCTTGGGTGCATTCTGAGCAACCTCGAACAGATTTATCTGTATTTAAAAGATTGTTCTATCTGGCTCTAGCAAATTGGAGAGGCTGCCTAATTCGTTCCAGAATTTAATAAGGCTTAAAAGTATAAATCTGTATGCTTGCTCTAATCTGGAAATCTCCAACAAAAGGTAGAGGCAGGAAAGACCTGCATGGATCACACATTGGGAAAGGTCTGCTATGTGTAGATCTCAAGCACCTGGATTGTGACGGACGCAGTCGTCGCTCAGACGTCATCATTAGATCAGTGGCTACATACTGAGGTAGATCGGTGGTTGCCGCATAAGTGGAGTTGATCTGGTGCCCAGGTGGAGATTCGATCTGCTACGATCCCGTTTGCCAAGATCTCGACCTCACTACTGCGTGTATTAAATCGAGGAGCTGCAGCGTGAGGAGATTCATGGAGCATTGATATGTTGCATTTTTGGTGCAGATTAAAGTGTGGTGTGGAGCTCTGATCACTTACCCATAAAGTAGTAACATTACAATTTTTATGTTGGCTGTTGTAGTGGTGTATGAATATGAATTAATAGCTATTTCTCTTGTGGAACAAGAGCAAGCGAGCTACAAGAAGGTTGAGCTGCAGATTGACATTTTTGTGGGGAGAGTCCAGCTACAGCAGTGGACGATTTGGGTGCTGGTAATTTGAACAAGCGGGCGATTTCTGCAAAGGGCGCGATTTGTGATTGTCTGCCAACACGTGAAGTTAGCTCCAATGTTCTTTTCTCTCGTGGTACGTAAGAATGAGGGTAAAGGTGAGCTAGGTTGGAAGGGTTCTACAGCAACTAGTGCTTTCCGTCTAGCTGAGCCGCGGAAAACTTCATAAAGGTGCCAAAATGCAGTACAGCCACTGATGTGCCATCAAATTCAAAATCAACTCGGCATTTCGTTGATTTTTATCTAAACATTGCAGATTGTGATCTAGAAGAAGAGGACAACAATCCTTTGAGCCATCCCGCTCAGCATTCATCAGGTTCAAGGTTCGATATGGATTTCAACCGTGTTTATGTTAGTGATGTCTAGGGAGAAAATAGAAGGAGAAATTGGGTCGTCAAAGTAAATTGAAAGAGTCTCGAAGAAATTTCAGGAGAAAGCATCAATGGAGAAGTGCAAAATATTGTGTTATAGAATTTTGTGATTTTTTTCAGGTTGACGGTGATGGGCCAGCTGCTGATCAAGGTGCTGATTTGGAATTTGGTGAGATTATTAAATTGTTAATGCCAGATTTACCATCTTTTTCAGGTATGAATTATGAAAGCTAGAAAAATGAAATAAAAACAATACTATGGAAGTTAAACTTACTAGATTATGTTGAAGATGTTATTAATGATAGTGGAGATACAGTAGCATTAAGTCTTATAACATCTGTAGTAGATGACAACATCATATTCAGCATAATATAGGAATATGGAGAGATTCCTAGTACAAATTTTTTATGGGATGTTTTAGAGATGAAATATTGTTTGAATAAGGGCAATGATGCTCAAGATATTGCACTTGATAATGATTTTGAAACTGAAGATGCAATGATGGGTGATGCATGTGTATCTGTAATTGAAACTTGTAATGATTAAAACACATCCATTATTGTAGAACCTGAAATTTTTCCTGATGCAGAAATCAAGTTTGATGAGACTTATATATCTCATCATGAGTGGATCAATTTGATGATTGAAAAACATCAAATTGATGAATTATTGTTTGGTGAGAAGGAAGGCCTATCTTCACATACAGATCAAATGCAGAACATGCTTGTAGCAACAGAACTGGATGAAGGCATTATTATGTCAGCAGAAAGGGATGAAGTAGGGAGAGATGGTGAAATGAAAGCTCTTCTGAAGGAGCAGGAAGATGAAAATATTGGTAGGCAAGAATCAACAATAAATTTTTAAGAAGAAATGAAGTTTCTTGAAGCATGGCTTGAAACACCATGTCTTTATGAAATTAACATAGAAATTGTTGTAATCAATGGTGAAGATATCATCGTTGATGTTCAGATGATTGAAACTGGAAATAGTGAGAAGGAACAATCTCCTATTGAGCCTGCCATAATTCTGAGAAGGATGACAACAAGAAATCAAGGTTTCCTTCATAGGGGAAGAAATGAGGTGAAGATACATCACTATCTCATGGAAAAGAAAGTGAAGATGAAGCCTCATCCACAAATGAACAAATATGGTCTTAGAAGCATAAAGACTAAGATGAAAACTCTGTTACCAAGTTTTTTATGTCTTTTACCATTGTCAGCCTAGCTGAGACTAGACCAGCAGGTGTATGTTATCATATGTTATTGTTCTGTACCCTTTCTCCATTAAGGGGGAGTGTTAGAGATCAATGGAGAAAGTTCAGTTAGGATAGGATTGAGATTCTAATTCTAGATCTCAGTTCCTAATATGCAGGGAGTGGTTCAAACCACCCGATTATGAGAAAGCCTATATGTACTAGGCTGTTCTCTTGATTCATTGTATTAGATTGTGTGAGTGTGTTTGTACACTCTCCAGGTTCTCACCTAGAAAGCCATTTCATTAATTTTATCATATGGTAGTTTTTAATATTTTGTTTTTCTTTGATGTTTTAATTGTAATGCACTTTAACTATTTTGGAGCTAGAAGACAAGCAATTTGACTCAACTCATTTACTTTTATGATTATATTTGTGTAATTGAGGTTTTCTTTGGTGAAGGTTTTTTTAAACAATAAAAGCTAAATCCATAATCGTATTTGTGTTTCATTATTATTTAAAAATAAATAATATATTTTTTATATATTTATAAATTGGTGATAATGAATATAATTTATTATGACTTACATTATTTAAAAACTTAACTATAAACAATTATGATTAATAATGTGTGTGTTTTTATGATGTAATTTCATATTATTTATGATTAAAGAATCGTATATTAAGAAATCATATGGTAAATTTGGATTCAATTTTAATTGAGATAATTGATGTTGACTAATTTATGTAAACATATAATTATTTATTAGTTTCTAGGACTATAATATCTGTCTCTAGGTCAAAGTGTGTTGACTTTATAGTATTTTGTTATGTGTTTGCAATTTTAGTCAAAATTATAAAAAAATACACTGTAGATTTTAAAATGATTTTCTACTTCTTCACAATTTATTTTAAAATAAAAATAACACTATTTTAGTTCCATCAGTGAGTTCATTGACACTAACAATGAGATTATTACCCTACTGCTCCTCCCTCCCAATGATACCCCAATGGATGCAATTGCAAGTCTTTAATTGCAAGTCTTTAAATAGACGAAAATTTTTAACAAATCTCTAATTAATACTATTATATTTAATTAAGCTGAACATTTTTTAATGCAAAACATTACTTCTCCGCAATTTTTAACATTATTTTTTATTTAACATTATACATTAAATTACCTATAATCTTTATCCTAGTAAATTTATTTATTTTTAAATAATGATCCTTTATACCTCCAACCTGAAAAAAGAAAAAATCATTTGCATCATTCTAATCATAAACATCTGCATTATTCTAATAATCGTAACATGTAGTGCATGGTTGAATTTATGACCTATATAATTGGCCATGAAAAACAATTATGGGTAACGATTTGTTTTAAGATAACCTTTATAATTAGCTACGATAAGCATGTACACCTGTGAACAAATTTTCCTTGTTTGTACTCAATAGCTTCCTCGTTTATTAGTCCCTGCCGCCTGCGGCTAAGGCAGGGACTATAGGAATCGAAATGGAGGGGTAAGCATTATTTTTAGCAGCTTAAACTTATAAGCACTAGCGAATAACCAAAGTTTCAATTTTTATATTCTGAGTATATTCTTTGCTGTCCAATAAAACGTTTTACCGTCTTATTTGGCCTCATATCGAGGCGATAAGATATATTTCATAAGTTATAGTCACTAATATCCCTTATATAAGATAGAGTAATGCGATGCTAGAATAATGCTAGCATTAATCATCAAACATTTAATGTTTACAAATATATCACTTCACAAATATATCACAGCCCAAACTGCTGCACGATGGAAGATAGTCCTATGGAGTAGATTACACGTTGTTCATTGCATGATTGATTACATGTGGCTAGTCAATTTCCTGAAACATGTCCTTATCCTGCCACATTTATTTTTTTATCTTAACGTGTTTCATTTTCTGTGCTATGCGCTGAAGACATAATTCTTCATTTTCTTCGCTATTTTTTGCCCCGTCAGTTCAAGAAGCCTTCCCGGGATAATGCTGCGCCCCATTTAGGTACAGTTCGAATACACCAGATTCTTCGTCTGTGCTTTCCAACTGCAGGCTTTGGAAACTGTAGGCTATGGGCTTTGTTTTCCGTCAGCGCTTATGTTCCGGAGGAACCGGAAGAATTATTCCATGTTGTCAACTGTAAGCTTTGTTCTCAGTCGGTGCTTATCGTTGGAGGAGGCGGAGGAACCTGAAACCTTTTAGCACCTATGTTTCTATTTTTTATTCCATGCTGCCAACTACAGGCTTTGTTCTTGGTCGATGCTTATCGGGTGAGGAAGCAATTATCCCCAAAAAAATTATGGTATTCCTGCAAGGCACAAACAGTCTCTTACCATTTTTAAATTGTTTTCAGTAACTCTTACATTTCTAATTGATAATTTACAGAAATAAATGCGGCATTTATAGTGAAATGCGGTACTCGTCTTGTAGTGTGAAAGAGATTCCCACTGTCTTTTGCAATGTATGACAACAACAATGCAAAACTTACATTAATCAAATGCAATTTAGCTCCTGCACTTTTAATGTTAAAAAAATCTGGAATAATACATAGCTAAGGAGGGCGCAAACTCAGAATCATTAGGTAATAAGGCATAGGTTCTTACATAGTTAAAAATACTTTTGTGACTTCTGATAATGACACCATCTATTTTATCGATGTTTGTAATATTTAACTTATTATGGTCAGTCTATTCCAGATGTTTTAATTTTTCTTGCATTTTGGGACTGTAATGTAATTTATGGAATAAAATATTTCTTGTTCATATTTGGAATCATTTTCTTTGATCTATTACTGTTTACAAGCAGCCTTCATTCCAAAATGTAGGTAACATACCTTGCACATGGGAGCTACGAGAACAACCCCATTCCATCCAAAACGTAGGTTCCTTTCTGTGCAGTAGAAGCCCAACTGCACCGTCCATGGATTCTCCATACAGGAATCTGGGCATTTTTTCATACTAGTTTAAAACAATTATAAACTGTGTGTTTTCTGTGATGAAGCGCTGAACATACCCAATTGCCACAGACCCTAACATCTGTGCGCCCCAGAAAGAAACATTGTTTTCTTGTCCTCGGTCGGATACGAGGTTATGATCGATCCCTGTCCCGCCCAGAACAATGCAGCTCCGACCCCCAGAATCCCGCCTGCAATAATAGGAAATGCGTTGAACATGACCGAGCAGCAGAAGCAGACCAAAGATACCAGAATCACCTGAGTGTCGGGGGAATTGTGGCGGAACCATTTGGAATGAGGAACCTTCTCATCGGGTCCCTCTTCTTCATCACGATTTCATCAGTAGATATCAAGGCGGCCTAATAATCGAAAAGCCAATTCACTTTCAGAATTTTGTGTATGTGCCTGATAATTGCTCATGAGCTTTAACGACTCAAATCAAGATTTCTGAGAAGCTCAATTTTGGATTTTCCTCGGAAATGATTAAAACGGGCAGCTCCATGTCTTGGCGTAGCAGCACTATTTCGCACTATTTCTACTGATGCCCGAGATTTACTAGTGTTCGCCCAGAGATGGTCTGCAACCTCATCAACTTCTTGACAAAATTTCTCATTTGAGTGCTCTGGTTTATTTAGGGTTTCATTACTGTCCTCCATTTTCTTCATGGTTTCGGCCCTGTTAACAACCCTAAAGGACAAGATTAGAGCCGATACAAAGGATTATATGTATGCAATTACTGGGTTTCATCTCTGATAGCTCTGTTGATTGGAATTTCAATGGAAGATTGTCACTATCTATAGAATTATGCACAATACCGTCTGAGTTTCAATGTTCTACCCAGGATCGAAGGTGGCTAGTACGGGAGGTGAGCGTTTCAGACAGACATGTTTGCTGCCACGTGTTGGTAGAAAGTGACACCTCTTTGGATAGCTGGCTTCCCTATGAGCGCTTCAGACAAACATGTCTGCTGCCATGTGTTGGTAGAAAGTATTTTCTTTTTATATACCCGCTGTAAAATTTAGATCAATCAACATTATGTTAGTAAAATAATAGATTTATTTTGTTAAAAGTGGATAAAATGGCAATAACAGCTTCTTTGACTCATGTACATCAAGAAAGATCTCAAGGTAGTGGAACAAAGATCTCAAGGTTAATATTTAATTGGAAGAAACTCATACTCTTTGCAAATGTCTTTGAAAATAAAATCTTGGGCTCCCGCTTAATACTTTGTACGATTTTTTTTTTTTACCAGAAATATGAGCTGGTGAATTATGATGAGGGTTTCATGAGAATTACAATGTCCCCTTACCGGTGGGAGTAACTCAGTGTTCAACTAGATCCATATGGTTTCTTTCATTTTAAAATGTTAATGTTATTCAGTAACCACATCGATGTTGTGATGTGTTGCACTTGAGTATCTCTGCATTTTATAATGTGCGTGGAATGTTCACCATTAATGTGAAAATAATTGTAGTTATATCTCTCTGCTTAGTAGATATAGTGCTAAATTATATCTCTGCTCATTAATAAGACATCTCATTGGCATTGGTTCTTAGTTCTATGTTTCTTCTCCTTCAATCTGACATATACTGTAATTGAGAATCCGCGAATAATAGGTATGGTAACATATTTCTTTACAGTCAATTTCCACAATTATAACTTGAAAAATCAACTTTGTTATTTTGAAACTTAATGTGAATTTAAGGTCATGATACTACTTTTTATGTTCAACTAAAAGCAGGGACGAGGTAAACACACAAACAAGCTAATAATGGAAGTATTCCATTTTTCAATATGTGTGACACATTTTGAGTTTTAATGTATGATTTAACCTATTAATTTTATGATTTTAATGTATGATTTAACCTATTAATTTTATGAATATAATGTGATTAATAACAATAAGTTTGATTCGGTGATAATGTTAAGTTACATGATACAAATTTTGGTAACATCGGGTTCTTGTTTTTATATTGTAATACAATATAACATATTTAAAAGCGTGATTTCCCAATGATATAACGTGTCTTACCTAGTTCCAATAGCTCCTGTGCTTTGAAGACAGTACCACTGTGGGCTTTAGCGTAACGATGTTATCTAATTATTTGATAACATTATTCTGCCCGTCGATTAATACGAAATTTAATGTTTGCTGTTATTGTCAGACCCCGCCACCCTGCCCAAGGCAGGGACTAGCTGCGATGCAGCCTTTCTT